>JANVCQ010000008.1:21838980-21851349 GCA_025531925.1 Erythroxylum plowmanianum
AAGACCACCGAATTCCTCTCAAGGATGAAACCCAAGTGGTTAAGGTTCGTCCCTATCGATATCCTGCCATTCAGAAATCCTAATCAATCTCTTAGAGAGCAACATAAAAATCCTAATCAATCTCTTAGAGAGCAACATCCATCTAAATCCTCCTAAATATGTGGATAAAAAATATCCATCATTATCTACATCTATCTTTCCCTTTCGACGATACAAAAAGGATAAAAGGGAGCTTAAAAGTAAATAAATATGAAGGAGGATGAGATCGTGTAAGGAGGTAGTCAAGAAGCTCATCAAAATGAACAACATGGTGATCTAAACATTTTTGAAACAAATCCAGTTCATCAAAAATGTGTCTCAGCTCACTAAGAATGGATGTACTTCGTATGACCCTTTGGATCCCAGAATCTCCGCTAATTGAGAAGCGACTAATATATATGGAGGTCTACTAGAGGGACCTCCTATGTGACTGGTTTTCTCATCATCAAAATGTAGCTTCTCAGAATGATTATGTGCTTAGTTGGGGCCGCATCCTAGTGAATCGGTGCCTTTGCTTCACTATCATTTTCAACTACAAGTTGATGTCTCTATCTAGGCCTAGTCATGCATCCATTTACTACCTAGAATCGTGTGGACTTGAGAGAGGAAGGATCAAGGAAAGAATCAAAGTAATACTCATCCACAGTAGAAACAATGCTAACTTCTCAAAGATGAATCCTAAGGTAATAGCAAAGGCAAAGTATGATTCTTCTTCTTGTCTTGAGCAAATTGAAATTTGTTGCGCAAAATCAAATGGCCTAAATAAATGTAGTCACCCATCATAAGAGTGGACAAGAAACAAAGATCATCAAATCCAATGTTGGTCTTCAATAAAAGATCTAAAATTTAGCTCGATGAAGTGATGATAGAAATAAATTATAACTGAGAAGTCTGTAGAATCCTTGGGCTTAGGAACGCAATAACTAGTAGAGGGTTGCTTCAGAAACATTTGGTCAAATAGTTTTAGTGAATGGATCACTCGTGAGTAGGGATGCCCAAAATACCATTGAGAATAAGCAAAGCAAGCAAAATCTTGATATCATGGTCTCAAAAAATGAACACTCTTAAAGTATCTTACATTTCATTCCTTAGATTATAATAGAATAAACCAACATTAGTAGGCAGGGATGGATCCAGGGGGAGGTTAGCAAGGGTTATAGCCTCTACAAAACTAAAAAATTTTTCGGAATATATATATATATATATAGTAAACTAAGTAGGGCTATAGCCCCTACAAAACCAAGTTCCTTGCCCTCCCTAGACTAAAATTCTGGATTCGTCACTGTTAGTAGGAATAATCCTATACATCCTATACAAAATGGACTCCCAATCTTGGTTAATGAAATAACAAACCAAGTTAAATTGGCTAAAGTAATCTAGGACATCCATGCAAATAACCCTATTGACATGAATAGCTATTAAGTAGTAAAAGTCCTGAAACTTAGGTGACTTGAGGCTAAGATATCGTTCTCTCTAATGGGAGGAGCAAGCAAGGGACCTCAATTTATGGGGTCCAAAATTCTCAACTATTCACTTGGGTTCAATAATCATCATATACCTAAGCCTGAAACTCTCAAATTAGAACAAGTATTTTCCTTGGTTGTAGGCATGATAAATGAATAAGAATGAAAAGGTCAAGGATCCTAAAGGCTTTAAAAATAGGAGTGAAGAGGGGATTGATGGTCTAGCCAACTTGTAAAAATAAAAAACTTCCAATATTTTTTTGCGAACAACTAACTCCATCGAACCTTTGTCAATCTCAAAGAAAAAAAATTATAAAGCTTTAATTTAGTAATTCAAAGAGTTCAGGAACTATGTAACATTGGCTAAAAAGCTAAGTCGATCAAATTAGTGCATAGTTAAAAAAATAAGTAAATTTAATCATACAAAAGATCATAGATCCATTAATTTTGTAACTATAATTGGTAAATATGTTTAATTGAATAAAATCTAATGAGTTCTTAAATATCTCAAAATTTGAACTTATGCCTAAATCAAAAAAAATTAATTAGAGAATGAATTAAAAAATTTACTGACAATGATTGTTGTAAGACTTTATATATTATCCAGATAACATTATACAACTGTTAATTTCATAAACATATACATAATTTTCAAAATTTTAAAATGCAAAATTTTAACATATAAAAATATTCAAAATCCAACTTTATGCAAAATTGAACTTAACAGATGCAATTAACAGTTCAAAAACCTTAAAAACAACTTTAAATTAGATTATAAAATCATCATATTTATGATAAAAACTCATAATTTTCAAAAATTTGCAATTTTCCCAAATTTAAAACTTTAGAACATTAAAAGTTCAGTAACATGGTTGAAAAGACTTAAAGATTTTCATCAAAGTTTATCTTAAACCCAATCGTTTAAGAACATTCAAATATAACCCTAATATTTGATAAATGTTTTAAAAAGCCCTTAAGTTAATAGAAAATTAACTGCTTCATTGAAAATTTGCAACATGTAATTTATAATTTTTGTTTTGAAATTCAATTCTATGTAGACAGTTAAAGGTCATATAAGGAGTGGGAAAGAGGTTTTAACCTAGTAGAGAACCCATCTTTTGTTTTCCTCTTCCATTTTCACAATTTCCTATAAGTTTTTGGAACTCATTCTACCCATCACACAACTTCAAAGAATAAACTTTTTCATATTGTTCCTTGTAATTTAGTATTCTTGACAAGTTACTTCTATATCTTAAAGTGTTTATTTTTAATTACATCAATGATTATGTATTCTTTCCAATAGGGGAACTTTAGACACCCTCAACATCTTCATCACCTAAACAAAACATCCAACTAACAACATTCTTAGTCTCTCTCTCCCTCTCTCTCTTTCCCTCTCTCCCTCTCTCTTTCTCTACCTCTCTCATATTCATGTTCACTAAATCTTCTCATTATTCATTTTTATGGATTTCTGTTCGCAACCCAACATCTTCATCATATAACCAACATTTCAAGCTCACCCTTTTAGATTAGATCCTTTCATATTAACCCATAGGTTTCTATTGAAACCAAAATTCCAAACTTTAACTGCAATTAAAAGAAGGATATAAGGAAAAGAAACAATTTGTATTGCATATTAATTAGTTATCCATGATTGTAATATTGTATATCATGATAATATCCTAAAGTATGGACTAGGTAGTTGGGGTTGCTTTATTTTTACTTTGTTTATGTTATAGTCTTGTGCTTGACAACATTGTTGTTCGTAACATAATAATTGACAAATGTAACTTCGAGTGTGAAGGTAAATTTTGTTTTCTTTTCACTGAACGTGCCAAGTTATGAAGTATACATGGAGCACGATAGCAGGTTGGTGTTGATGAGGTGAGCTTAGACTAAAAGAAAATATGCATTTATTGGAATCTAAAGTTGACAACCAGGTCGTGGCTAGGTTTTGGAAACATCCATTTGCTAGATTGACGCTCTTGATCTCTCATGGAAATGCCACCAATCTTGGGCAATTGCACGAGCTCTTTATTGAGTTGAGGGATCATTTGAGAGTCAATATCACGAGGTATGCTTTGGTGCTTAAGCTTTATGTTCATTTTGTTCATTGTTACTTCTATTTCTGGTTTTGTTTTATCCTTTTTCCGAATTTTGATGAAATCTATGGATTTCTAGGTTATAACTTCATCATTTTCTTGCTAAAGATTGTTGCTTTTTTCCTTTAAAAGTTTAACCTTTAGTTATTTTCCATTTTTTCTTTTTCTTTTTTGGTTTGGTTTCCATTGCCATGGAACGACCTTATCTAGTTTTGCATTTTCAAATAAACATATCTATGTGCAATTGGATTTCAAAATAAAAAACATATAAATTATATGTTGGAAATTTTTAAGAGAAATTAATTTTCCGTTAAGTTAATGTATTTTTTAAATGTTTATAAAATGTTAGGATCATATTAGAACATTATGAAACGATTAGGTTCAAATTAAACTTTGATGAATACTTTTAGGTCTTTTTTGACCTTGCCTAAAAATTTCGACTTGATGCAATTAAAACAAAATTTCATGAAATTGAGAACTTAAGTAGTTTATAAATTATGAAAATAATCCCAATAAAAAATTCTGAAAAATAAATTTATCAAAAATTACTAATTCAAAGAGTTATAATTTATTCAAAATGAAAATTATCAAATTAAGACTAGATGTTGACAAAAATAAATCTTGAAGGGTTTGTAAGCTTGTTTAAAATGGTTATTGTTGTCAGATACTTGCTAGAGAAGGAGTCCATTAGTGAAACCAATCTTTATTGTAAGAAAATCCTAGAAGGCACTTAGAAACACAATGGAATTCAATAAGAAATGAAGGATTAAGTCAAAAAAATAACTCAAGAGCAAACTAAAAAACTACTATTGGATGCTTGACAATATAAAGGGAAACAAGATTTTAGAGAATTCTATAAGAACAAGAGTTAATGTATGGCAAATGGATGAGATATATGGAAATTATTAATTTAAAACTTCGAGCATTAACATATATGTTTGGTTAGCTAAAAGAGGGACTCACTGATATGACATATAGCATTTTGTTTGTTAAAGTCTTCTCCTTTTGTCATCTGAAGGCGTTCTGAACAAAGCACTTAAACTTCTACAAACTAAATACAAATCAAGCAATATTGGTAGCCTTAAAGTACCCAAGAGGGGGGCAAACTGGGTGAACCAAACAAAACCATTTTGTAACAATTTATTAAGTACCTCAAAGAGAAAAAAAATAAACATGTTTGGTAATATAAATAATAATTATAAATAGGTGAAAAACAATCACAAAAAGCTTTTTTGAAACTTGGACTACAAACACCAAATTATGAAATATTGAAGTATTCTTAGTCTCTTCAAGCTAGTAGTCCCTTAGTCTCAAGTGTCTATCCTATATGCCAAATAAACCAATACATAAAAATTATAACATGTAGATCACAATTCAATACAAGAGTAATATATTAATTTAGAGTGTACAAAAGAGAAAATTATGATCTGATAGTGGTTTAATCCTCCTTGAATTAGGTCTACTCCACAAGCCTGTTTGATGTTTTTAAATCCACTATATCGTTTCTTCAATGGGTAAAGAGAAAATTACGCCAAGCCATCTTTTTCAAGGATCAGACAAAACTTATACAACTTTGGGTATTTAAAAATCTCTTTAACACAACTATAGCCCTCACAATTGCATAAAAATGATGAACCTAAAATTAGGAGATCAAGCTATGAATACTTGTATATGAAATTGAAACATTATTTGGTTAAACATAAAATTACAATTAAATGATGAATTGAAAAGCCCTAAATTTAACTACTTTGTTTGGTAAATTGCCAAACTTCTATCTTTTTTAGTTGGGATTACTTGATTAAAGCTTACAGGACTTAGAGACTAAGATGTGACTTGAAGTACTTAAAAGAAGCTTTATAGGGCTAATTGAAGGATGTTAAGAGGTGATTATATGCTTTAAAATAAGTTGTGATGGTTACTAGGCAAGGAAGCATCAAATGGTGTAAGAAAAACAAAATAATGTTCTTGGGATTACTTGATTAGATCTCGAGAAGGGTAATCATAATTATTGAATATCTAGGGTTAAGTAGTATTAAATCAAGAAAGTGAAACAAAAAAAAAGGATAAAGGTAATTTCTAATTTTTATCATTGATCAATCAACCAATTATATGCTGCTTATTTCATTGTTTAATTATCAAATCTTTATTTTTTGTTTAACTTTAGTGATTTATCTTATTGTTTACCTTAAATAAAGTTTACAAAAGTTGCTGGTGACCACTCCGGTCCTTGTGGGATCATACTTTCTATGCTATAAGATATGATCTATATACTTGTAGTAAAGAAATTTTTTAATTTAAAACTTCAACATAAAAAATTCTTAATATTTCATACTAATATATGTATATTTGACTATAATTATACACCCATATTTGATGTATTTTGCTTAATAATTTATAGTTTTGTTGTATATTTGGTACATAATTCTCTCCAAGTGCATTTATAGATAATAACTACCTTTATAGATGAAAAAGAGACAAATTCGGATGGAATTGTAACATAAAATGAAGATTTGAAGCAAATTGAAGATACATGGTCATGTATGTGGTGGTGTAATTCTCCATAAATGTGTGAAGTCACGATTTTAGGTGTTTTTAGAGATATATGGTCACCGACATGAACAAGTAAGTGACCGTGTATGTCCAAGTAACCTTAATTTTTGCTATAAAATGACGTGTATGGAGGTAAATTGAAGAGAGTCAAATTTAGTAGCAGACTTGAGACATGAAACATCTAGAGAGGTGACAATTTTGATCCAGAGATGAGAAAAACATGAAGTTAACATCAAAAGAAATCCAATAGAAGCCTATATTAAATCCAAACTTAAAAGAAGGATCAATAGCATAGAAAGAGAGATTTAGAATTATAAGCTCTTTGTTTTCTATTAGTTTTTTTGGATGTTTATATTTGATTTCATTTTCTATTATGAGTAACAAAACACTTTTTAGTGTCTAGGTGTGATAAACCCTAGTTTATGATACAATATGTCTTACTCTTTTATCTAATTCAATTATTTTGATTGATTTGTTATGATTCAATTATGTTTTTTTATGCTTGTTCTAATATATCAGAAATATTAGTGCATGATTTGATTTCATATAATTGAGATTGAGAACTCCTTTATATGAATAAATCGACTGCAATTGAAAGGAATTGATTGCAAATATAGAGATAGGTTGGCATAAATCCTCTGGATTAGGGTCAAACCTAATAACGAAATTTAAATCAATAATGCAAACCTTAAAGTTTTAACTAGAAAGATTTCTTTTAATCAATCATGGATTAGTTATTAGCAGTCTCGAGAGAGTTGTTAACATAAGATTGAAATTTCCGTGGTCCACTAATCAATAAAATAATTACATAATAAAAAGTTAATTATTTAATGATTTTTAGGGGGATTCATAACCTAAAAATTAATCTTTGATATTGCTTTTTTCTAAGTAATTTCCTTGGTATTCTACGTTCATTATTGTTTCTAATTTTAGGTTTTTAAGTTTTATTTTAATAAAAAACCAAACATCCAATTTGTAGGCTAGATGATAGGAGAAGGGTAATTACTAATACTTAATATCTTTGTGGGATCGACTCGTACTTGTTTGTGCTAGCTACAGTTACATCGTACTTGTTATTGTTTACATTTTTAATATTATTGTGTTTTCATTTCATATATTAAATTTCCTTATTTGCATTATTCGTGAACAAGATTCGTTAAAAAATATTATTTGAGATTTTTGTTTCTTGTTCTTGTGATCTTACAAGTTAATTTAAAAAACCATATTTATTATTTTTCTTGTTTTCTTATAATTTAATTTTTTGATTTTTTGTCCTTCTTATTAGGTCAAATTGGGTTCTATTGAATTCAATTTTTTATATGATTTTTCTTATTTCTTGGTCTCTAGTAGTGCTTTTGTTGTTTTGTTTTGTCTAAATTTGCTTCTTTTGGGAGTTTTTAACAAAAAAGAAATATTAAAATTAGCTTTCTTGATTTAAACTATCTAATTTACTTAAAAAAAACTTTACTCAAGATTGTAATTTATGATTTAAGTCAAATCTTCAGAGAAATACATAAGAAAGTGCTTTTGCTACTAACTTCTCATGCAGTTACAATATGACTCAAACTCAAAGTAGAACCATATCCAAAGGTAAGTAAGTAAGTGAGAAGGAAAGAGTAGGAGTAGATTAGGAGTCATTCACGAATATTATCTAAAACTAATTTGAGCAACTTATTATATAATTTGGTGAAGTTAGGGATAGGATGGAAAGATATTAACTTATCATATCTGGATTATAATATAATCCACCTCTAGTTATAGGGATGGATAAATTTGAAGCAAATGATGGAGTTGAAGGTGCTACCTACTACTTGGGAGAATGAAAATGGTGGTAAAGAGGAACAGGAGGAAAATGAGGAAGAATAAGGAGACAAGAAGGGGATATGTTTAACGTATGTTACAAATGGAAGTATAAAGGAAGGGTAGATAATAATATGGGTAGTATTAAGATGGCAATACTACCTTTTGTAGAAAAGATAGAACCTAATGCATACTTGTAGATCAATGAATTAATAAATTCTCGATACAAGGAGGAACTAAGAGTCACCTATTAGAAATTGGTAAGAGATGATGTTGGTGATGAGGAAGCAATTTATACCAAGTTCCATTATAGCAAGCTCCATCAAAGGTTGCAAATGCTAAGTCAAGTATTAAAGAACGTGGATGAGTATTATAAAGAAAAGGAGGTTGCCATGGTTATGATAAATATGGAGGAAGATAGAAAAGAAATAGTGGCTCATTTTATTTATGGGCTAAACCTTAAAATTTCTGAAGTCATAGGATTGCACCGTTATGTGTAACATCCCATTATTTGTGAGAGGTTAGAATATTAAACATGAGTGATTAATGAGAGATTAGAATTACATTTTTCATACTCATGCATACACATACAAATAGTGAAATCTTGCACATGAAAATAATTATACATGCATTTATAGATAATTCCGAGTATAATTGAATTGAGTTGTGATATTATTGAAAATTTTGAATTTATTATTGGAAATTTTTTTGGGTAAGTGGAATTGTTGTATTTTTAATTTTGGTGAATTTAGGAATAATTTCAGAAATTATGAATTTTAGGGAAGATAAGAAAAAGAAATCAAAAGAATGTTGGAGACTATTGTGATGTAAAGATGAGAGTTAAAGGAATTAGTTCCAAAGGGATTTAGTTAGAGCTTAGACATTAGGAAAGTGACAAGTGTCACTGACTTAGTTAAGTGGCTTTGATAAATTATTAGAAGTAAGGTATAATTATCTGAGAGTTGAAAAGGACTTAGTGTTATTTCCAGATAACTTCTTCGCAGCCACCTTTTTCAATTTTCTTTCCAATACACAAAATTGCTCGTCAAAACCCTTTTGAGAGATTTCTTGTTTTTCCTTATCCCACACCTCTACCACACTGCTATTTGTCTTTTCTGTCTAAGAAAAACCAAAAGCTGGTCATATTATACAGTGGAATGTGTGATTTTGCATGGAGTTTAGGGCTTTGGAATAGTTGTAGATCTTGGAGTTATTAACAAGTAAGTATTGAATAGATCCTTTCGAGTTATGGATTTATGAAATAAATTTGATGAATTACTGTCATCTGCATGAACATGGGATTTATGTATATATTTATGAATACTATGTAAATAGGATGGGAAAATATGGATATAGTGTTATTTAGTGTTTGAGGGATTATTAGTGATCAGGTGATGTAGAAATGATTTTAGAGTTTGAAATAGAAATGAAATGGTGTATGGGATTAGTGTAGAAATTTATAAAAAGATGATATGCTGATATGCTCTGTTTTCTATTCACTGTGCATGTATGTGTGTGTGTGTGTGTGTGTGTATACGTGAGTAGGTGAGTGCTCTAGAGATGATTAAGAAAATAATTTTTGAGTTGAAGGGTAGTTGTAAAATGATGGTCTGAGATGGGAATGAGTGTATAAATAAAAGTTGAAGAGAAAATAGAGAATATGTATAAAAGTTGAAAATGCAGAACATGAAGAGTTCAACTACTGATATTTGGTTTTTTTATGATTTTGAGAATTTGATTAAACTTGCATATTTAGGGGCAGTAGGATTTTATGGTGAAATGAGTTTAATGAAATGGAGTAGAAAGATTAGAAATAAAAATTGAAGTATTAGATTTTAGTAAATAGAAGTCATCTGAGAAGTTACTGAGAATGAATACTTAAGAGAGTTAAAATTTTGATCTAAAAATTTCATGAATAAACTATATTGATTTAGATAGATTTTGACAAAATTGTCTTCTTGAAAGTTGTAGATTTCTTTTTTAGTTTTCCATTGATATAAAGTTTGCAAATTTTAAAGTTCTGGATCAAAAGTTATGGAGTTTAAAAATTGAGATTTCGGTAGAGAAGAAGTGGAATTGCATCGTCGTACATAAACACGACGGTGACTTTTGAGGTTCAAAATAGAAATGCACTATCCTGCATAAGCACGACAGTGACTTTTGAGAATTTAGGCGAAATGCACCGCCATGCATAAGCACAACGGTGACCTTGAGATATAGTGAAAAGTCATGCCCTTGAGGTATAGTGAAAATGCGGTTTTTTTAGGATATTGGATTTGCACTGTCATGTATAAGCATGATGGTGAATTTGGTGATTCATAGGAGAAGGTCGCTATTATGCATGGGAGGTTGAACAAAGAAAATCTCTATCGTGCAAATGCACGATAGCGACTTTGAAATTTTCAAGGGTGATGAACATCCGATGGGGTTTTGGCTATATCTTCTTCGTCCGACCTCCAAATGACATGAGACTTAAACCATTGAACTCGTAAGACATTGATATATCTCTCCACAAAAAATTATAGTCATATGAAATGAATTGGGAGATATTGAGTGATAAATGTGGGACGGGTCTGACTTGTGCTCTCACCCAATTTTTGTCTTTATCTGTCACACCCATGACTCTTACACACCCATGTTCCTCTCACGCCCGTGACTCCTGCACCCCTGTGACTTTCCTCTCTCACGCCCATAAGTTAATTATAAGACTCATGATTATTTGTCAAATCAAGTTACTGTTCTTCTCAATAGTATCCATGACTTGCAATTGATCTAAACACTCGAGAGAAATTTGCAAACTGAATAGTCCTATTTTGTTTGACCATAACTTCTTCTCTAGATGTCAAAATGAGATGATATTTGATTTGTCATAAACTGAAGACATAGGGCTACAAATCATATGAAGAAGTCGAATTGTGATTCAGTCTCTAAGACTTTCAATTTATGGATGGAAGTTGTATATAGTCTATTTTTTTGGATAAGAGCAGTCCGAAAAGTTTTTAGGCATATCTTCCAAATTACTGAACTAAATTGAGTGATTTGGTGTCAATAGAAACATAAGGCATAGAGGAACACTTTTCTAGAAGAGAGTATGATCAAATTACATCAATTTCACCTTCTGATTTAACGTGAACAGTAGACCTAAAAGTGTGTCTTGGAAAAATCTAAGAGTAAGTTAATGAGAAATAATTGTGTTTTAATGGTTTTAGTGAGATCCGAACCTAGAAATTATATTTAGATGAGTTTTTATATGAGAATGATTTTGTGATAACATTGATGGAAAGATGTCGGGATTGTCATGAACATGCATTGTACATATTTCATTTCATTCATGTGCATTCTTAAACATTTATGATTGCACAAATTGTGATATATGTGTATATTGTTTGTTATAGAGGAGCAATTGGCACGTCAACCTTCAAACGTTGTCGAAACTTCCAGACATTAGCTTCGGGAGCATCTAGTGAGTAACCTAGACAATTTCTCTCAATTATTGTTTGCTTAAATTATGTTTTGAATGATAAATGAATGTGAATTGATTTGTGTTGATTTCTGGACAGAAGATCCGATGATTGTGAAATGTGGAATGTATATTGAAGTGCTGCTTGAATATGAATGTGAAGAACTATGTGCTTCATAATATGATTGATTGTGATAGATGCATTCCATATATAAATGCACAATTAGATAGTGACAGTTGTGACCAAAGTAGCCACCAACTAGAACTTAAAGCTCAAAGTGTAAAAAGAGCCTCAAGCTCAGACAGTGATTAATAAGACTCACTATGTAAAATGAGTCATGTATTCTCATCGAATAAGGGATAGTTATTAATGAGCCCGATATTCAAAATGGATACGGGACAGTTCAGGCATTCTGTCACAACAACGTAACAATTGAAAAAGAGTCTCATGAACATTTCATATGCATTTTAATAAGTATGTTGATTGTTTGAAATGCCAAATTGGTTTGCTCTTAAGTGAAAATGTGATATGTGTTCGATTATGCAAAAATACAAAGATGTGAAATATATGTTATATGTGTTGATGTGATGCATGAATTGAGTGAACCATCAATGATGGTTACCTCATTGAATTCGCAAAACTTACCAAAATTGCAACATTGACTTTTCAGGACCGAGAGATGACTCTAGCTATTGAGAAACACTACAAGCAGTATAAACTTGTGGTTTGGGAAGAGAAGTCATGACTCAAAGGTCGATCAGTTGGGTTTTGGACAAAATAGACAGATTTTTGTATATTTCCTCTTTCATATAGTATTTTTATATTAGGCTACGATGATGTAAATGTTAAAACACATATTATAGACCTTCGATAATTACAAAATGAAATGAGGAAAAAGTTGGTTTTTAAAATATTGTGATTTTCTTATGATGCTTTATAAGTGAGTAAAGATAT
>JANVCQ010000008.1:21862283-21874679 GCA_025531925.1 Erythroxylum plowmanianum
AACATTTAGAAATAATACATAAATGCAATAAAAATCTCATAATTATAATCTCATTATAATTTCATTTGCAATGTACAATTATTCCATGGACTTTATCATATACATATAAACATGTACAAAATAAATAATGCCTTTAAATAATTTGTCACTAAATTACAACCAAAGCGATTGACTGTAGGATATAAACCAATAGAAGCTACCTCTGGGAGAATGGAATCTAGACCACACCATTTTGTTCAGTGCAATTAACGAAGCTCTTCCCCAAACACTTCTCATGCTGATTTGTTACAAGAAAAATAGATTTGCAAGCATTCTATGTAACTTCATCCTCAAGTCTACAAGGAGGGGGAGGAGTTGGCATACGAGATCTACTGCTAGATAGAATTATGATGCTGAGAGAAGGCCAAAATCCATTCACCATCTCTTAGAATATATGTTTGCTAAGATGCTTTATTAATAGAATGAAATAAAATATAATATTATTCATATGTTTATTAGTTGAATGGAATAAAATGTAAAATTATTCCATTATTTGAAAAGAGGATTTATAATAGAATGGAATGTGATAGAAGAGGAATGCTTCATATTATATTTCATTCTATCCTAATCAGTAAAAATAAGAAATCTTTGATTTGGAGAGTTTACGATGAAATGTAAAATGATAAACAACATTCACTATATTACATTATAAATTTTTCTTTCAAACAACATTTAACTATATTACATTATAAATCATTCCATCATTCCCAAACAACAATTTTCTAATATTATATTAATTTCATTTCATTAAAAATCATACGTCAAACCAAACATAACTTTAGTGTATCATAAACTCTAAAACGAGAATTAATAAAGGTCTAGACCCCAGGTTAGTGGAGTTTACATTGCCAATGACATGAAAAAATAAAGCCCACCTTAAGTGGTGTCTGAAATTTAGTACCTTCTTCTAGTTTCCATTTCAAGAATCACGTGATTTAGCCTTGATGTTCCAGAAGTGATCTCCCTCGAGGATCAAGGTGTGTATCTATTTTATCCATATTGAAGAACACCCAAATTATTTTGTCCACCAGCTTTTAAGGGTTTAACCACTGCGAGTGGTTTATAAACCTCACTCTCAACTTCAGCTTTAAATGTAGCGATTAGTCGCAGACCATAAGAAACTTCAAAATATTTTTGCTCAATTGATTTGATTGTTCTTGAACAGAGCATATGCAGAGAGATTCATTGACTAGAAAAATTACTAAAATACATCATTAATTGCAATTTACTTGCATAAGAGATAAACCAAATAGTCCAAAAAGCAATTTGACGTACAATTTTTGAGAAAGAGGAAGATAATGAAAATTAGTAAAATTTGAAGAAATAATAGAGATTCCAAAGTTTGAAGGAAAAAACTGTTCAGTTAAACACAAAATAAAAATAATTGTTAAAAAAAACATGAAATTAAAAATATCTAATTTGATTATAATTCTCTTTTTATATTATTCTGCTATGATTTATTATTATTATTATTATTGCTACTACTATTATCATTATCATAGACAAATTGTTTATGATATTTATATTTACAAAATTAAAAGAAACTATTATAATTTTAAATTATATATTTATTTTCTTTATAGTGTAAAATTTTACGAAAGTACTTACATTGAATACATTTTGCAACAAAATTAAAAGACACGCAAAATAAGGCAAATCTTGTGTTAAATGAAGACAAACGAAGAAACATCAAATCTCTTCAATTTCTTATTTGACGTAGGAATATAATTGAAAGCAAAGTTTGAAAGGAATACTTCACCATGAGCTATTTCAAAGTTTCTATTATCTTGAAAGCAAAATATCGATTTAGAAGCCTCAATGTCAAGAATATTCATGAGAGATTCAAATGCACATAGATATAAACAGGAGTAAGGAATCCCATTCATGGTAATTTTAGCTCTGGCTTGTTGGGATTGTCAGATTATCCCTCAGGAGAAAGTCGACGCGCTGTCGATGAGAGTGAGAATATAAGCAGAGGGTGAGGCAGTGCGGATATTAAAATAGGTGGAAGAAGAAAAAACGAAAAAACAGCAAAAGCAATGGCAGTAACAACTATGCACCTATAACCCACAGTTAACGGATGTACATAAAACTAGAAAAACAATAAAAGGGAATTTTGATGCTGACAATTTACGGGGCTTTGATATGAATATGGTATGTGAAAGTCGGTACGGGATCATGTGTACAGTTTAGCCTGCTTCACGTCTCATCTCATAACTAGGTAGATCTTATATAAATATGTGATAAAAACCACTAAATCAGGTTGGAATAAGGTCATGCGACAGAAAATCTGTTACCGTGAAAGTGAAACCAAAGACAAAAATAGATAATAATAAAGCTGCTTCTTCTGTTACATATTCTTGTCATGTCTGCTTTGATCAGTCCCTATACCCTCCCTTTTCCATTTCTAGCCTAACCCAAACATTCCTTTAAAAGACACGCTTGTCTTAATTCACTCCCTCTCCTCCTCTGTAATAAGTTAGCAACCTAACAACTGCTCTCTTCTTCCACGCTAAACATGTCCCTCATGCGTCGAGCCACTCAGCTACTTCATTTATAGACAAAAGAAAAAGAAAGAGAGATACAGAGACCTGAGCTTTTTCAGCAACATATATATGCGTGAAGGATAGATGAGGAAGCGTTGGTGCTTGCAAGTATATGCGAGTTAAAAAGTTGGAAGAGAAGCTTGATGTTGTTGTTGAAGCATAAAACTCGTAGTTTCCTTGTAGCTTTCTGCGTTTAAGGCAACGGGACGAGTGTGGGCCACGCACCCACAAGACGGTAGTCCATCTAAAACTAATATTCCTTAGGTACTGCTGATGACTGTACATGTAATCCCTCTTCTTCTTCTTCTTCTGCAATATTTCCTTTTAACTTCTAGCTATTGGGACTTGGTACACTTTTAACATTTAACAGCTTCTAAGTCATTTCTGTTGGCAAAGATTTGACAATTTTTTTTTTTAATTTTTAATTTTGGTTGGGGTTCTGTGATCATCTCAGGAAGGGAAGAGATGATGGCGGTGACTTCAACCTGCAAGGATGGGGGGAACAAGATGGCGGCCGCCATGGATAACGGCAAGTACGTGAGGTATACACCAGAGCAAGTGGAAGCTCTGGAGAGGCTTTACCATGAATGTCCAAAGCCAAGCTCCATGCGCCGTCAACAGCTGATCAGGGAGTGCCCTATTCTCTCCAACATCGAACCCAAGCAGATCAAAGTCTGGTTCCAGAATAGAAGGTAATGATTTGTGTCTGAGTTATATATATATATATAGGGAAGATCCAAACAGGTATGTATATTGAAACTTGAGTTGGCATTTCATGTTTTCAACATCTGTAATCGAGATCTCTTGGAAAGCTTTACTTTCCAGTAACACTGAGTTTGGACTTTGTACAGATGTAGAGAGAAGCAGCGGAAAGAGGCATCGCGTCTTCAAGCTGTAAATAGGAAGTTGACGGCAATGAATAAATTGCTAATGGAGGAAAATGATAGATTGCAGAAACAGGTCTCGCAGTTGGTCTACGAGAATAGTTATTTCCGCCAACAGACACAAACTGTAAATATCTCTTCTCTGTCTCAAAACAGCTGCAACTTCCTTATTAAAATCCAACGAAAACGAGAAGTCTCTTTTCAATCAAACTTATAAGAGAGCTTTGATTTGTGTAACAATTCTAAAAATGTGCGAGAGATTTCTTATTGTTTTTGGGCGAATTTGTGTTTGCAGGCGGCCCTTGCCACCACAGATACAAGTTGTGAATCGGTGGTGACGAGTGGTCAGCACCATCTGACTCCTCAGCATCCGCCAAGGGATGCTAGCCCTGCTGGGTTAGTGGAATCTTTTTTAGGCTTGTTTGGTCCTTTTCTGCTCTCCGTTTCTTTTAATGTCTCATTTAGACAGTGCTTTTGTATGGTCTCTAGACTTTTGTCCATTGCAGAGGAGACTTTAACAGAGTTTCTTTCAAAGGCTACTGGAACTGCTGTGGAGTGGGTCCAAATGCCTGGGATGAAGGTTACTGCTCACTTCACCCCCTCAATATTTATTTTTCTTGGAAAAAAAAACTACTTCTCTCTGTTATTTGTCATTATCTGGGAAAACCAGTATAAAAGAAAAATAATCAAAACACCTTGCTAGCTAAACTTCTAAGCAAAGTCTAAATCACATCGTACATTTCTCTTGGTGTTTTAGAGATGCCACTATCCCATTCTTTTGCATGCCAAGATATATCCTTTTCTTTTTCGTCCACTTGTCTTGGTAAAATCATGCTTTTGTTTTTTAAAAAATATTTCTTCATTTCAGTGGCTTTTTTTAACATACTGAAAACAATGCCTAACAATCAAACACAATAGTTCTCGTGTAACGTTCACTAAAACACAACGCAGCTTAGTCATGGTTAATCTTTTCTTTTCACCTTTGTTTTGCCCAAAAAGAATTATCTTTTCAAGGAACATGGTAGAGGGTATCTATTCCTTGTTTACTCAAGACAGTTGAAGTTGAGTTACAAATTAATGACTATTGTTTCTCACTCTTGCTTATCCATAGTGACACAATTTTATAGTCTTTACGTGATCTGACTCTTGCTTACCCGTGCAGCCTGGTCCGGATTCCATTGGAATCGTTGCTATTTCTCATGGTTGCACCGGTGTTGCAGCACGTGCATGCGGTCTTGTGGGTCTAGATCCTACAAGAGTACGTCCTTTCCCTGCTTGGTATTGAAGGGTCTCATTCCTGAATATGGCTTCTAGTGTTAGAATGATCTTGATAATGTATACTACAGGTTGCCGAGATCCTCAAAGATCGACCATCATGGTTTCGTGATTGCCGAGGTGTGGATGTTTTGAATGCTATGTCCACAGGAAATGGTGGAACTATTGAATTGCTCTACATGCAGGTAGGTTTTAGAGCTTCTGGTTCTGCATTAGAATTGATATTCTGTCATTTGCCAACGATTATTTATGCCTTTTGGTTCAGCTTTATGCACCTACAACCTTGGCACCAGCTCGTGATTTCTGGTTATTGCGCTACACCTCTGTTTTGGAGGATGGCAGTCTTGTGGTAAGTACTTTTGTCATAGCACCTTTTTCACTTTTTCTGCTTTAAGTCTTGTAGTTGAAGGGCTAGTGCTCTTCTTTTTCAACTAGCCTTGCTAAGTCAGGGTCCTTAATCGGACTGCTAATTAGGTCTGCGAGAGGTCGCTTAATAATACTCAGAATGGTCCAAGTATGCCACCAACGCAGCATTTTGTGCGGGCAGAAATGCTACCAAGTGGATTCCTTATAAGACCTTGTGAAGGAGGGGGATCCATTATTCATATAGTGGATCACATGGACTTGGAGGTATGCCAATTGCTGTTCCGCAATTTGCCAAACATGTTCTTGGTGTTGCTTGGAGAACTAACTGTTAAGCTTGCCTATTACTTGAATGTAGCCTTGGAGTGTGCCTGAGGTGTTGCGTCCGCTTTATGAGTCATCAACATTGCTTGCTCAGAAAACAACACTGGCGGTATGCTTGTTCTTTATCTGCATTTTTGGAAGCAATATGCATCTAAGATTTTATGGTTCAGAAGACAATTGGCATAACTTGCGTGGTTCAATTGGCATCACTTGCATGGTTCATTTGTTCTAATACGGGTGATATAAACCTGTCACTATCTAAGCTATTAACCAACAAGATAGGGGGACAAAGTGGTATGCAAAATTATTGGCCTCTGATGTACTTTGCACGCAATGTAGGCTTTACGCCATCTGAGGCAGATTACTCAGGAAGTTTTTCAGCCAAATGTCACTGGTTGGGGGAGAAGACCTGCAGCTCTACGTGCACTGAGTCAGAGACTGAGCAAGTAAATATCTTGGAGATATGATTACATATAGCATGAATATGGTGATATTTCAGCATCTGACAAGCATTATTCGCAGGGGCTTCAATGAAGCCGTTAATGGCTTTACTGATGAGGGATGGTCTATGCTGGAAAATGATGGCGTTGATGATGTCACTGTCCTTGTAAACTCATCACCAAACAAAATGATGGGTTTAAACATTTCGTATGCCAGTGGATTCCCTTCTATGAATAATGCAGTGCTATGTGCAAAAGCATCCATGTTACTACAGGTAAGAATTTCAATATTTTTGCACATGCCAACAAATGGAAGAATTTGTAGGTACGACTTAGCTATCCTACAAACATTTTGATGCTGAGTATACATGTTTAACAGTGTGCAAGTCCTATGCTACATTGTGTGTATAAAATTCCTTTTCGGTGAATGTTCTTAATCACACATGAAATAAATTTGGGCTCAGTGAAGCACAGAGATTGTTGAAAATCAAGTCTAAGTTATTGTTCTGGATTCTGTATATCTGGCCTACAAATGAACAATTGCAATGTGATTGACTGTAAGAATGATAAAACTATAGTTTTGATGAATATTTAATTTAAAAGTATTGAGTTATAAATTCCTAAGGTCAAAGTGAAAAAATCTGTAATTTTGATTTCATGTTAATTGTATAATGACGCAAATACAAAGAAATCCTTTGCAAGTTTCATGTGACTAAGCCATCAAAGATGCTATTATCCGTTCAGCTTATGAACACAAACAGAGGCCGTATGCAATGTAAATTTTCTGATGTTCATGATGCAAAGCATGTCCAAGTCCTCTCCCTTGATGTACTTTTGCTTTCTATGCATTTAATTTACTCTATGTTTGACTCAAGCACATGGGTTTTCCTTTTTCTTTTTGTAGAATGTGCCGCCTGCAGTACTTCTCAGGTTCCTGCGTGAACATCGGTCAGAATGGTCGGATAGTGGTATTGATGCTTATGCAGCTGCTTCTGTTAGAGCAGGTCCTTGTAGCTTGCCGGTATCTCGAGCTGGAAATTTTGGGGGTCAGGTTATTCTTCCCCTGGCTCACACAATTGAGCACGAAGAGGTTAGTCGTTTAGTTCTGAATTCTGGTCACCTTGTTTTTGTCATTCCTTTGCAGAAGTTTATTGGAGATGTCCTTGCAATTTGCTATAAATGCATGACTTTTGACAAGATATGACTGTTCATTACCAGCTTATGGAGGTCATTAAGCTTGAAAATATGGGCTATCGAGAAGATATGATTGTCCCAGGTGACATATTCCTCTTGCAAGTAAGAGTTCTTTTTTTCCCTTTATTATCTTTTGATTAAACTTTGCACTGAGCAACTTTCTATTTATTTTAAGTGGTTAATAACGTTGTTTCCTTACCAGTTTCTGATATTCCAATTATCATTGACTCTCAGCTTTGTAGCGGAGTGGATGAAAATGCTGTTGGTACTTCTGCTGAGCTCATTTTTGCACCCATTGATGCCTCCTTTTCTGACGATGCACCTATAATTCCTTCTGGTTTCCGTATCATTCCTCTTGATTCTAGAACTGTAAGCATTAATGGTCTAAGGACCATAAAGCTCTTACATATCTTAGTTATTAATATTTCTTCTTCTCTGTAAAACTGTAAGTTGGGTCTCTGAATTTTCCAACATTAATTAATGCAGGATACTCCTAGTCCAAACCGAACACTTGATCTAGCCTCTTCTCTTGATGTTGGACCTACTGGAAGCAAAGCATCTGATGATAATTCAACTTCTAAATCAAGATCCGTGATGACTATAGCATTCCAATTTGCATTTGAGATGCACCTTCAAGAAAATGTGGCATCCATGGCTCGGCAGTATGTTCGTAGTGTCATAGCCTCCGTTCAGAGGGTGGCATTGGCACTCTCCCCTTCTCGTATTGGTTCTAGTGTTGGTTTTCATTCACCACCTGGCACTCCTGAAGCACAAATACTCGCTCGTTGGATATGTCAAAGCTACAGGTATATACCAGTTTTATTCCTTCTCTTGGCAGCGTGCACTCATAATTTCTTGGAAAATGAGAAGGAAATGAAATGATAATAATTTCTTGGAAAATATGAAGGAAAAGTAACGTTCATTGCCGAAAGTAATTTGAATGCTTGAACTTCTTTGTAGGTGTTGTCTAGGTGCAGAACTAATCAAAACTGAAGGAACTGAGTCCATCCTCAAAGCTCTTTGGCATCACTCTGATGCAGTTATGTGCTGCTCTTTGAAGGTATTTGGGGAGTAGTTTCATGCCTTGGATATACATGGTTTATATTTCTAGATATTCCTTTGTCTATTGGGTGATGTAAATTGTTTTGTTCGGGTTGTTCTGATCTTGGTCTGGATTAAGAGAAGACATTGAAATAAAATATTTGTAGCTTTTTGAGCAGTTGGACGTTTCCAACAAAATAATTATGGCGGATTTTGAAGGATGGTCCACATGTTAATAATAAAGTTGTCTCTCCAGGAAGTTTTCCTAAAGCTTGGCTCCTGACTGTTGTATGCATTGTTCTTTAATTTCGTCCATTTGTGTGGTTGTATCTTTGTTTGTTCTCAGATATCTCTGCTTTTTAAATTCTGCCTTTATTGCTTCATGTCATTTTCGTCATAATTTCTTACTACATTTTCATCATAATTTTTTGTAATGATCTATACAGGCTCTGCCGGTTTTCACATTTGCAAACCAGGCTGGACTTGACATGCTGGAGACAACCTTTGTTGCACTCCAAGACATCACCCTGGAGAAGATTTTTGATGATAATGGAAGGAAGACTTTGTGCTCAGAATTCCCTCAGATAATGCAGCAGGTATGGTCTGTTGCAACTCATGATTGGGAGTTTGAATCTATCAGTTAAGTGAAGATTCTCCAACACAAGTATGGGGTTGGAGAAATATCTTAAAGAAATATGGAGAAACATATCCTTGCTTGACAAACAAATTAGTTTTACATCGTCTTTATATTGTTTGTTCATGTTTCTTTTCCTGAAAATTTGCATATATTTGCTTTACATGTTAATAAACAACTGAAACTATGAAGAAAATTGCGGCAGATGGTGTTCGTCAGAGCAGTTTAAAAGCTTTTCCTGTTTTATCCTGGAAAATTGAGTTCCATTAGATTTTGAAGACTTCTTTGCAAATGGACTCACTTTTGGAGCTCATATTGCCTACAAAAAAGTTCTAGATGATGATTTCATCCGTCTCATGTTAATGGTTTTGATTGATTTTGGATAAAAAGATCAAAGTGGATCTTGAGGGTTAATCTATCCCCTTCGCAGAAGTTTATGCAGACATGCAGAAGCTTTTCTGCCTCTACTAAAAGTATCTCCCGCATAGACTGTTGTCAGCAATATTTCTTGTCAAGTTTCTGACCTCGTCGGAGAAATTACTAATGATTTTGGTGGTCGATTACTACTAAAGAATTGTTACTGCATGAAGCTTCACCTTGTTTAGTCTCACAAAACTGTAATTTTATGTTGGCAGGGGTTTATGTGCCTTCAGGGTGGTATCTGCATGTCCAGCATGGGAAGGCCAATATCGTACGAAAGAGCAGTTGCATGGAAAGTTTTGAACGAAGAGGATACAGCTTACTGCATTTGCTTCATGTTCATCAACTGGACATTTGTATGACAGAAAACCACGAGACCAACTTTCACTGCCTTTCATCATGTCTACAACTTGATATAATAGTGTCCTTAAATGTCTAGGGGAGGCTTCATGTTACGTGGCCCATTTCTCTTTTAAGCTTTATTTATAAGTCCGTCTCCCCCTTCCTCGATGCATGCCTTTTGTTCCAAGTTCTTGATGATCTTAGAGGTCACATCACCGTTTTCTATGTCCATGCTGCCTCTCTATAAGAATAGGTTTCATTTACAAACATGGCCCGCCTAGAATTTCCTTTCTACCTTTCTCTCATGTCCTTTTGGTTGAGAACTGCTTCAATACTTTCTACTACAATTTTATTTATCCTTCAATCTACAAAAGAACAAATAGTTGCATAAACTAAAACTTTAGATATTTTATAATTATTGTTAATACTATCTCAAGGTTGAGTGATGGGTCCTCTAGGTTGGTTTTAATTAAAATTATAAACCGAGTAATGGTTCTTTATTTTAAGTCAGAATAAATAATATAAATATTAAATTAAGTTATGCCAATTTAATTGAATTGAGCAGTTTGAACTGTTGTACAAAAATTTGATAACTCGTAAAATTAAGTAAAATAAATATTTTAACATTTGGCATTGTAAAATAAATTTAATGTTTTCCGCAAAACATTTAAAATATAAGAATGAAAAAGGATTTTATGTTACATTGAAAACAATAATTTAGTTGACTTTATTTTGACAAAAAAATGAAAACATAAGATTGTGATATTAGCAAAACTAGTAAATTAAAAATCAATGTTATCTAAAGTAAAATTAGTTTAGTATCAATAAAAAGTAAATAAAAATACTACATAATTTTCTATTTCTAAAAGAAAAAAGATTAATGGAATAAAAAGAAAAAATAGAGTTATTTATTTGAAATATAGGATTATCGTGGATTATCTTGAACAATAGTATTCTTAACATGTAGATTGCTTTGTTTTTTCATAATAAAAACTTATTTAAGAAAAATTAAAATAATAATAAGTTAATAATGCTAAAAACTAAATAAATGTTAACTTCTAATGATATAATTTTTGTTCAGTTTGTGGCTGGGTTATACTAAAACCAAAATCAATTAAAATATTTATTTTTGATTTTGAAAATTAAACTATTTTCTATCTTAAAAAAGCATTAATTTTGTCTTGGCAAGGCTACTACTGGTACGGAGAGGGTTAACTATGCAACACTTTTTGTACTGATTAACAAGGATTATCAACTGCTTAATTCCATTCCCATGCTTAGGCTAGATGAGGACGACAAGTTTATAGAGGATATATTCCCAATTTCTTATACATGGATATCTGAATCAAGCTAATAGAAGTAATATTGAAAACTAGCATGGAGGTTTTTGAAAACTAGTGACTATACAAAATTCGTCGAATTAGAATATGATTTGGATCCAAACCTAGCTCCTATTAAGGATGTTGCTTAAACAAACATTGAGCCTAAAATAAATACAAAGGCTTTTCCCATAAACTCCTCCATCAAATTGCCTTGATCAAGATCCTCCATTTAATAAGAATGATTAATCTAGAGCCACAGGATAAGATGAAGAAGTCAACAGAGCCATCATAAGCATACACATGGAATAACAATCTACATTAACAAGGCAAAAGTTGATTATATGAATAAAGATCTTGAAACCTTGGAGAACAATCTCTTAAGCAATTCAAATATTACCCCTAAGAAGATGGAAATAGATGGAAGCTTCAAAAGAGTTACTCATAGGAGTTCAAAAAGGAAGAATAAATTCCCAATAACCTCTTCCAAATGACAATCATTACTTGGAATATCAGAGGGCCTAATAGCCCTAATAAATAGCAAATTCTCTTTGACTATATCCAAAATACTAACCATTTTCTTATAGGGCTTTTAAAGACCAAGATTAAGGAAAATAACACAAATATCTGTCTTTCTTGAAATGGGCATTGGAAAATTATCACCAAATACTCTTACCACTACAATGGAAGGGTAATAGTAGCATATGGCATGATAAAATAAAAGTCACTCAATAAATTATTGGTGAAAAGTTCATTCATTTACACTTAAGGATTAAATAAATGATTATTAGTTTGTCTATCACTTTTGTTTATGCCTTTAGCTTAGCTTTCCAAAGAACCTCTTTGTGGAATAAATTGAAAGACATTAGTGACGTAATGACTAAGCCTTAGCAGATCATTGGGCGCTTCAACATCCTGTCATAATCTTATAAAGCTAAGGAAAATACAAACCTAAGATATTACACAAAAGATTTCTATAATTGTGTGAAATAACATGCAAGTTATTGACTTGAGAATGGACGGAAACTACTATCCTTGGAATGATAAATAAAAAGGGCACTAGTTCTTAAGGGAAAAAAAACTAGTCAAGGCATTGGTGAATGTACAATGCTTATCTGAATTTTAGAGAGAAGAGCTATATACAAAAATCCTATGCTATCTGACCAAACCCCTATCCTGATCTAGAAAATTTTGAACATTCAAAAGAGGAAATATCCATTCATGTTTAAAAATTATTTAGTAAACTTATCTTAAAAAATAAACTATTTAATAAATGTGGAAGGATTTGAGGATGCTATTCTCAAAGGGCGTAAGTCAATTTTCAAGGACATAAAATGTAAATTTATATAAGGAAATTATAGCAAGTCAAGTACAAGCTGAAATTCTGGGGCTTAAAGTTAACTTTCAAGGACATAAAATGTACATTTGTATGAGGAAGTGGTAGCAAGTCAAGTAAGAGCTGAAATCCTTTAATAGGAAAAGATTCAACAATACTCAATTTGTAGCACCCCCTTACCATAGGATATGTACCGGGACGCCCGTAGGCCATTCCGATACACACCCTACGATAAGGGT
>JANVCQ010000008.1:21874779-21885383 GCA_025531925.1 Erythroxylum plowmanianum
CCGAGACCTAAATCAATACTCCTAACCCATCCCAATTTACCAAAATGCCCTTCCCATCGATGATGGGATGTTACACAATTAAGAGTGAAAGAGGATAAGGAGGAACTATAAAGAATTTAAAACTCCCTATATATCTCTCACAATGATGACACTACTAAACAAAGAAAAGAATGCTCAGAGGGAATTTAACCAAGCAATTGAGGTAAACTTCTCACTTTTTAAGAAATTTTCAGAAGTATTGTGGTTGAAAGAGGGAGATAGAAACTCAAAATTTTTCCATAATTTTGTACTTGTCAGGAATACACAAATAAAATAACCTCTCTCTATGGTCAATATGGAAGAGAGTTTAGTACAAAGGATGAAATTCTAAAGGCAGTTCACTCCTTCTATAATTCCGTTGGTGTTCCAACTAGTGTTAACTCTTTTGTGGAAGTATTAAAATCATATCATTATCCAACAAGCTAATAACCTTATAAGGCCTTTCAATCCTAATGAAGTGGAAGTTAACATACCTTCTTTAAACCCAAATAAGACACCTAAACTAGATAGTCTAAATGCTTATTTCTTCAACCAAACATAGTAGAACATTGTGGAATTGGTGACAGAGGTAGTGCTTGAATTCTTCATCCAAGGGAAAATGTTAAAGGAATTTAACAAGACCTTTGTTAGCCTAATTCATAAGGTTCAAGTCCCTAACTCCTTGAAGGATTATTGACTTATTTCCTATTGTAATACCATATATAAAGTCAATTCTAAGCTTTTAGTAGACAGATTGAAAACTATCCTTGAACATCTAGCTAATCAGCATTAGGGAGTGTTGTTTGTTTTACAAGTTTACAATTTATGGCCCTCAAATACTACAAATACATGGGTCGTAATTTGTAGTAATTGAAGGGTCGATCCCACAAGGAGGGTGGAATAATCTAATCCTAGGTTATCTAAGGCTAGAAAATTATTAAAATGAAAAAAATTGAACAAGTAATTAAACACAAGAATTTGATTAGCGGGAATGTAATTTAGGAATTTAAGACAAAAAGAATTAAAATTGAGCAACACAAACTTCACTATGGAAATCAATCAAGGAAAATTACCAAATTATGGGAGAGGGGATTCTACCTATGATTAATGCTAACCTAGCCATTTATGTGTTAATGAGGTGTCGGTTTTAGACTATCAAAGGGGGATCACTCTCTCTCGAGTTATAATCATGCACCCTAATTCATTAACCCTAATTAAATTGTGAAATTTGTAATCTCTCAATTAACAAAAGACCCACAATTCTAATTAGATCTTAAGCCCTCTAATAAACAATCGGGTCTCACATAGGATCTCTTTCCATATAATACTGACTAGATTGATTGTATGATCAATTAGATCGCCTAACTCTTATTTACCCGATCTAATCATTTTTATCCGGTTCACTCTCTCGGTTTATGACCGAAATATGCAAATAACCTAATCAATCACTACACCCAATCACAATAACACAATAATAACTAGATTAATATTAAATCAAGGTCAAATCCTAAAGGAAAGGAAAAACATCTTAATCAAACCCAAATCCATACATATATTCATATTCATCTTCGTATTCAAAGAAAAGAACAACAAGATGAAAGAAATACACAATAGAATGGGGATTCGGATGCCTCAGGAGAGTAGTAGCTGCAAAGACCAACTCCTTTCTCCCCTTTCTCTTCTTCTCTCTCTCTTCTTTCTCTCTCCTTGAGGGTTTTCCAAAAGTGGTAGAAAATGAAGCTTTTTTTAGGGTTACATCTCTTTCCTTTATATAGTCTTTTCAATTAGGATAACCCTAAGGTCTTTTCTGGGTCTGAAAGGTCCTAAAAGTCTCTCAAAAACTTAATTTTGAAAGCATCCTCGCGTCTGTCTACATACAGGCTATGATCGTTGCCTTTAGTTACACCATCGTGGTAGATTATGCCATGATCATGAACCCTCCATCATCCTTCTGTTACAATCGTGGCTAGCTCTCGAATCTTCTATGTTTTCTAGTCTTTGCCCTGAAACACTAACAAATACATCAAGACACCTTAAAAATATAAAGTTCAAGCTCAAAAGCATGCTTTAACCATAAAACACTTAAAACACAAATATCTACTAACTAACACAATTCTAACCTAAACACGCTCTAAATAATCAAATTAACAACTGAATACAAACTAAATTACCCACAAAAATATGATGCAATCTACATCTATCAACATCCCTATACTTAAACATTTGCTTGTCCTCAGGCAAACAAAACAATAAATAAAAACAAAACACAAAACATGCATACGCAATAATGAGACAATGAATTCAATTTCACGAAACAAATTTAACTATAAACACAATCCTTCAAGTTGTTCTAACTTATCAACTTACAAAACTTGCGTCTAAATACCTTCGCCTAACTATACAACTAATGCAAACCTTGATGTTAAGTTTATTCACCCCTATCACTTGCACACACACATTGATAATTATTCGGTCAATAAGAAATGTAACTATCTCTAATTATGTTTTCATGAAAATTCAAGTTGTTCACCAAGATTGACAGATTTTATTTGACCAAACACTATTTTTGTTAATTTTGGTTAACATGAACCTAACTTTTTATGCGAAGGCAAACATTTGTGATTAATGTCGATTCGGTTACACAACTAGGTCATGTTTTTGATAAACGACTTGGTTGAATTTCATTATAGCCTTTTGACGCGAAGGGACACATTTGTGATGTGTGTTGATCCGGTTACTTAGCTACATCACATTCTCAACTGCTCTAGTCATAACCCGAAGGCCAATGGAATAGTTATTTGCTTATGATTTACACACATAATTTTTTATATTATTCTTATTATCGACCTCATTTCTTTAGCTAATAATTCTCATGAAAAGGTACTAACAAAGTTACTTATTCGATTGGCCTATAATTATAAATGAATGTGACAAATTTCTAAGGTGAATAAACTAACATCATATCCTAATTACAAGTATATTTAACCAAAATAACCTAGGTCACTAATTTCATAAGCTAATAAATCTTCACAGTCTAAAATCCTATTTTCAAAGTTAAATTGATTCCGTTAAGTCCTAGCCATTGACACATTGACACAAATCACATAATACACCTTAAAACAAACTAACATGAAAAATTCACATTCAAAATAAAAGCATACATGCACACAATGCAACCCTCCCTATACTTGGACAATACATAGTTCTCAATGTTAGAAGAAAAAACAAAAACACATAAGGTGGGAATAGACATAACATAAAATAACATGAAAATATAAGAACAGTATAAAGATAAAATTAAAAATAGAAAGGGTTAGAACAGAAAACCATCTAGATGATTGAGGTGGTGATGGTGTCGGAGGTGGAAGTTGAACGCTTTAATCTTACTTTCCTATCCTATACTTGATTCAAAGAGAGAAAGAGAGCTAGTAATCCTCAACCATTCCAAATCATGAAAACTTATTTATCCAAATTTAAAACAAATCTAACTACACATAATTTAAATCTAATAACTAAACGTGCTAATTTAGGTCATTAGCTTGACCTTACATCCTTAGAAGCTTAGCCTGGATCAATTATGAGTGGCTTGCTTCTACCCTTCTCGTTCAAAATTAATTTTTTAGTCTGTGAGTAAGTTACAAATTGTAAGATAATGAAAAGGACATAATCTATCAAAGTAAGGAAACCTAATAAGCTTAGTAATGTCCTTTTCAACGACAATCTGTTAATAAAATAGGGATTAATGAAACTTCCTGAATCTTTCATCGAATCCAATAGTTTTTCGGTAAGAAGGTGAACTATTCCCTTTCGTCCTTAATCACCTTCGTCTCATTTGCTTCTTCCGCTTCGTGAACAGAGACATCTATATCTTTTTGAACCTCTACCACTACTGTCATCTGTTCATCCTGCTCTTGTTGCTTTAAAGATGCGACTACATCAATTTGCATGAATGGTATGCTTAATAGGTAAGAGGGAGGAGGAACATGGGGAGGGTCCTCATTCTTTTCTTTATCCTTTTTAAGCTTTTCTTGTTCCTCTACAAGGTGGGTTTCTGCTTGGTTTTCTAGTGGTTCTTCTAACTTTTTCCCACTCCCAAGTGTGATAACCTTAACTTGCTCTTTTGGATATTCTTCCATGTTGCTCAAAAGACTTCCCACACTTCTTGTAGATAACGCATTAGAAAGTTGTTCCACTTGAACCTCCAGGTAGAGGATAGAAGAGGCATGAGTCCTTGTTACTTGGGTGATTTGCCCTTCTAACCTCTTCTGGGCCTCATCCATACTTATGAGCTTGTCTATGATCTTTTCTAGTTTGGAATTATAGTCATTGTATTCTTCCTCTTGAAATCTATGTGACTCCTGATTTCTAAACTGAATCCTAGCGTTGATAGACCAATGAAAATTTGGGTGGTTCTATCACCCCGAATTATATGTGTTTGAATAAAGATTACTATCTCCCAACTAACTTGTGCTCCATTAAAGTTGAATTGCTCCACATTGCTATTTTCCCTAAGGAAGCAATAAGCTATGATATGACTTATTGTCTGTATAACTTACATCTATGCTGAATTGCTTTGAATGGAGAAGAAGAAGTGGCTTTCAGGCTATTCAATTGCTTGGTTAGGTTGTCAATCTCATCCTGCAATGTTTTCACTGAATTTGTGGCAATCATTCCTTTTAGATCCTAAAAGGCTGGTTGTTGCCTATTTCATTATGCTGTCCAAAGACAACTATTGTATATCATCTTTTCTAACAAATCGTGTGTTGCTTTAACTATTTTTCTCATGAATAATCCTCCAGCAGCTGCATCTATGATGCGCCTCGTGGGTGGATTAACTACATTATAGAAGGTTTGCAAAAGGAATTCGTTAGGTAGGTTATGATGAGGACAACTCCTTTGTAACTCCTTATGCCACTCCCACACTTCATATAAAGACTGCTCGTCATTTTGTTCAAAATTGATAATTTTATTTATTATTCTTGTTGTCTAGTTTAAAGGGAAGTACTTATCTAGAAAAACTCACACTAGTTGATCTCAAGTTGTAACGTTGTCTGTGTTGAGAGAATTCAATCACGCCTTGGCTTTATCCCTAAGTGTAAAGGAAAAGAGCCTCATCCTAGCATCTTTCGACATCCCAATATATCAGAAGGTGTCACAAATCTCTAAAAAATAGCAAATTGAGCATTAGGGTCCTCATTAGCTAACCCATAGAATTGCACGTTGGTTGACAACATATTTAGCAGTAATGGTTTGATCTCAAACGTACTCGCTTGCACTAGTGGTTGTGTAATCCCTTGACGATAAGCATTGAGCTGTGTGCCTCATGAAGTCCATAAGGGTCCGTCGCTCTCTATGATGTATTTCCTTCACCATTGTTCTTTCCATCTCTTCTTAGCATTCAACTTTTGAGATTCCCTATTCTTGCCTTGGGATGTCCAAATTGATGTGTCTTATGTCTTGTGTGCAAACTTTCGTCTTTTTTTATATATAATTTCTTAATCCTTAGACTAAAAGAATTATACTAACCCTACACTTCCCTGATAACGACGTCAAAAACTTGTTTATTTTACAAGTTGATAATTTATAACTCTCAAATACTATAAGTACATGGGTCGTGTTTTATAGTACTTGAAGGGTCGATCCCACGAGAAGGATGAAATAATCTAATCCTAGGTTATCTAGGCTAGAAAGTTATTAAAATGAAAATAAAATTGAAAAAGAAGTTAGACATGAGAATTTGATTAGCGGGAATGTAATTCAGGAATTTAAGACAAAATGAGCAACACAAAATTCATTATGGAAATCAATCAAGGAAAATTATTAGATTATGGGAGAGGGGATTCTTCCTATCATTAGTGCTAACCTAGCCATTTATGTGTTAACGAGGTGTTGGTTTTAGACTATCAAAGGGGGGTCACTCTCTTTCGAGTTATAATCACGCACCATAATTCATTAACCCTAATTAAATTACAAAATTTGTAATCTCTCAATTAACAAAATACTCATTGATGTGAAACCCCAAGATTAAAGAACCCGAAACCCCTTAAACGTACACTTTGGATAGAACATGAACAAGACAAAATCTCCAACCCTAATGAAACGTCCAATCAATTAAATGAAAGGAAACATATATAATAAGGTTGATTTGAAAACAAGAATAGAAATTCTCCATAAGTGTTTACCATTATAAAAACTATATGCTTGATGTAATGGAAGAAGACAAGAAATCTTCCTTTATAGAATTTGTTATTTAGTCAATCTAACCCTAAACAATGTTTATTATGATGTATTTATACCTCTTGAAAAGAAAGAATCCCTAACTATGTAAAAGGCCTTTAAACATGGGTCTTTCACCAAAATAATTAAAGCCTAAACTAATATTTCTAAAATACAACCCATTAAACTTAAAAGTTTTAAACAAGCTCAAGACACAAGTAGTGGGTTGTCAAAAGTTATGCTTCTAATATAAAATAGTTAATTAAATAATAAGGAAAGCCTTCTTGCTCATTCCGCCTAACTTGATTAGTTATCTTGTCATTAACCCTCATTATCTCTTGAGATTCCATGCCATCTACAATTTGACCCATATAAGATTAAAGCACTTCTTTAAACATCTTAGCATTTAGTATTGGTCCCTCCAGCATTGCTAGCTCATCTTTAGTGCTATTTTGCTTATAAAATCCCATGATCTTGCTCACATCACCTATAATTCTAATTAGATCTTAAGCCTTCTAATAAACAATTAGGTCTCACACTAGATCTCTCTCCATATAATAATTGACTAGATTGATTGTGTGGTCAATTAGATCGTCTAATTCTCATTAATCTGATTTAATCATTTTTATCCAGTTCACCCTCTCGATTTATTACTGAAATATGCAAATACCACAATCAATCACAACACCCAATAACAATAACACAATAATAACTAGATTAACATTAAATTAAGGTCAAATCCTAGAGGAAAGTTAAAACATATTAATCAAACCTAAATCCATACATATATTCATATTCATCTTCATATTCAAAGAAAAGAATAATAAGATGAAAGAAATTCACAATAGAATGGAGATCTGGACATCTCAGGAGGGTAGCAATCGCGAAGACCCGCTCCTTTATCCTCTTTCTCTTCCTTCTCTCTCTTTGAGGGTTTTGTCAAAAGTGGCAGAAAATGAAGCTTTTTTGGGTTACATCTCTTTTTTTATATAGTCTTTTCAATTAGGGTAACCCTAGGGTCTTTTTTGGGTCCAAAAGATCTAAAAAGTCCTTTAAAAACTTAAAATCGGAAGCATCTCAACGTTTATCCCCATTCAGGCCATGATCATGGTCCTTAGTGGCATGATCTATGATCGTGGCACCTACCCTTCTGTCATGATCCTGGCCTTGGGTTAGCTCCCAAGTCTTCTCTGAATCTTCTTTGTTTTCCACTATTTTCCTTGAAGCACTAGCAAACATATCAAGGCACCTCAAAGATATATAATCGAAGCTCAAAAGCATGCTCTAACCCATAAAATGCTTAAAATACAAATATCTACTAACTAACACAATTCTAACCTAAACTCACACTAAACAATCAAATTAACAACCAAATACAATTTAAACTACCCAAAAAAACACGATGCAATCTATAACTATCAGGGAGCCTTTATATAAGGTAGATAGATTGATGATAATATGCTTCATGTTTAGGAGTTCTTTAAGAATTAGAATTCGAAACTCTCAAGTAAAGGTTATGTCAATAAGGTGGATTTTTATAAGGCATTTGATTCACTTGATTAGGGGTTTGTGTTTAATGTATTGTAAGCTTTGTGATTTTCCTCCAAGTTTAATACAACATCTTATTTAATAAAGATATCACAAACCTTATAAGGGGAGTTGGAGGCCTGAGGCTAGGGGATCCTTTTTCCCCTTACCTGTTCACCTTAAGTATGGAAATCCTAATAAGACTTGTTACAGTGGTAATTAGACAGGAAAAGAACTTCAAGTTTGACTCTAAATGTAATATCATACAAATTACAAGTCTCTCTTTTGTAGTTGATCTAATCATCTTCTCTAAAGCTAACCCTAACTTTATCAATGAATTTATGACTTCTTTAAATGCATTCAAGTCTCTTTCTTGACTTCCCATCAACTTATACAAAAGCCAACTCTACATTGCCTTAGGAGCTAGCTCAATCACAAATTGCATAAAATTAATCACAAGGATGGGAGGTTCTAAACTCTCTCATACTTACCTTAGCATACCATTTCAACAAAAAGATCAACTTTCATTGATTTAGACATTAATTGAGAAAACTGGTGGCACAAAAGTCTTTCTTTAGCTGGAAGAGTCTAATTGGCAAAATCTATCCTTAATTTTATCTATGTATTTTGGTCCTAATATGTTTGGTTCCCCAAATTCATCAACAAGACTGTTGAATAAATTACAAGAGGGTTTATATAGTTAGGTAATAATATATGTTCTTACTTATCCAGGTTGAACTAAAAGACCTATGTTAACTTAAAGATAAGGGAGGACTACGAATCTTACTGATCAAGATCACTAACCTGGTTTAATTTATTAAGAAAATAGAGAATTCTAAAGGAACCTAACTCACTTTGGGTAAAATGTGTTCAATCCTTCTTTATAAAAGGCCACAATTTCTAGCTTATAAAACCAAAGAGTAATAAATCATAGTCAATATACAACATCCTAAAACACATATAAACAATTAGATTGGATTTTTATTAGGAGATTAGGGATGGAATAACCACTCTTTTATGATATGATAACTAGTCAATGGCCTGCCCTTAAAGCAATGTTAAGGATCTCCTACCCCTTCACAATATGATTTTAAATAGTGATTCAATTAATGAAGTTCTTAATACATATAGGAATTTAATCACCTACTCCATAACCTTACTAGGTCTAATCCTCTAGTTCACTCTAGGTCAAAATGACAACTAAATGAAAAAGAAATAGCTCTGGAATCTTTACTAATAATTCACACAGGAATCTATTAAGACATTGTACCTTTAAAGTTTCATGTTATATATTCGTATGGTACCCACAAGTATGTCCCCATTCCTCATTCGCATTTTGGATGGCTCTCAAAGAATTGTTAAGAAGGATAAATACTTATATGAACATTGCAAATACTTGTATATTTTATAACCAAAACTAGAATCATTAAAACACCTATTATTCAAATGAAAACTCTCTTTATTCATCTAGAGTAATATCTTAAGCTGTGTAATGTAGGTTGTAATTGGCACAACCTTATAGATTGGGGTTGTAAGAATTGACAGAATAAAGAAGTTGATTGGAAAATACACAAGATATTCGTATGTAGCTCTATCTATAGTCTGTGGGTGGAAAGGAACAAAATTTTTTCCAAAAGATTACTACTTATGAGCTAAATTGCCTTAATTCTACCATATAATTTATTAGAGAGCATAAAATGACACAAAATCTGCACTTGATTTGTATTCATTTTTCAATAGCATAAAAACCCTATTCCTCTTTATTTTCTCTCCTTGTAATTGCTCGTGTAAGTCATAGAAGTGTGAATTTTGAAGGGACATGGGTGTGTGACTATTAAGGAATTACATGATTAGATATATAGTTATATAAGTAACAGTGTAAGTCTTATATGATTATGTATCATGACCATGTAGATCTTTATGAACATGTAAAGGCATGTGAAAGATCACCAACTTACGTGATTAGGTCCATGGTCAAGTAACTGACTGTCTAAGTTATGCATGGATGTGTCCCTAGATTGTGTAGGTTTATGTGAACATTTGAACATATTGAAATCAAAATTAGGTAGATAATGGTATATATGGGGGAGTGTGTATAACTGTGTATACCAGAAAACTTCTTTAAAACCATGAAAAATGTTCACTCAAAGTCATAAAATTCAAAACTAATACAACAACATAAAACTTTACACACAATCAAATGAGGATGCTCTATATCCTAATATAAAAACACCAAAATATCAACAAAATCCTATACTAACACTAAAATGGAAAACAAAATGAAAATGAAAATGAAAATGATCATAATTCTTAGGTTGCCTTCTAAGTAGTGCTTGTTTAACGTTGTTAGCTCTATATACCCTTCATGTTTACCATCACTTTGGGTTTATAATTAATGGCTTGCTTCCATGTTTTTTCTCCACATATTGGTTTAGTAGCCTGTGAATAAGCCACATGTTGTAAGTGTTGGGACCCGATCCGGAAACTGGATCCTAACCAGAAATGCGAAAGAAATCGAAAAGTGAATACGAATACGATCGAATCGAAATAAATCAAACACTGAGACAAACGAAAGCGGATCCAAAAAAATATACTTAGAAAAACTCATTGCGTTGGAAACCTTAAGACATTCTAAATTCGGTATAAATTTTTCTTTTCTTTTCTTCCTTATCTTTCTTTCTTATTCATTCCTTTCATCATTCCCACTTTTGGGAATTCGTCCTTATACTAATCTCAACTCATACAATCTTCTCACTAATCGTACAAATCTCAATAGTCATCTTTAACCACAAAACATATTCTTATTTTATCTTTGCCATATAACCAATTTTCTTATCGAAAAT
>JANVCQ010000008.1:21885483-21897739 GCA_025531925.1 Erythroxylum plowmanianum
CACAATAACATCTATAACACAATTCATATCCGAAAACACTCATTGAATTCATTTTAATATTTCTAATTTCCACCGAAAGTTCGGGATCCAACAGTAAGTCAATAATAAAGATAAAATGCATCAAATTAATACATCCAATTGAATCTTTTAACGACCTTTTCAATAACAAACTATTAAGAAAATAAGAAATAATAAAGCTCCCAGAATCTTCAGTTTGTTTATAGGAAGTGGAAATCATCTGTACTTAACGTGATTACCAATAACTCATCAATAATTTCCTTATTTGGATTATCCTCTTCTTCTTCCTTAATCACCTTTGTCCACTCTTTAACTTTCTCTTCTTAGATAAAGACTTCCTCCTCTTCTTTAACCTCTATTTTCTTTATTATCTATTATTCTTTCTTTTTTAAAATAACATTTAGCTACTTGTCTTCTTTAACTATCTTCTCTGTCATCTCTTTTACTATTGCTTCTTGAATTGCAACTTCATTCATGAAGTCGACCTTTGTCTCCTTTTCACTTTGAGGCATTAATAAGCTCAAATAATATGTGGAATTCAGTTTAATGTATTCAAACAAAGAAAATCTCCCTTTGAATTTATGGTGGCTAGTTTCACTTCTGGCAAGGTCTTCCATTAATGTATCTATAAGACATTCTTCTTATTATTGATATTGTAAAGATTCAATTGAAGCGTAATCGTTCCATGCATTAGTGTAAAGGTTGCTCCACTATGAATTATAAGTATTCTCATATGGTGTATTATGAGGCTAGTTACACATGCAATATGGATGCTCCCACATATAGCTTGGTTCCTAACATTAATGATTGTAATGTTTGCCCACATAAATGTCACAGTATAACATGGATATCAGTTAAGCTTTTAAATTCATGTCACCATACCTTTCATTCCAATTTTATGATGTTGCAATATGTGATGGCATATTATAATTTCCATGAGAATACTGTCCTCTTCATCCTTCCATTATGGTTTTTTAGCAATAACAATAAATATTAAATCCTAAAAATAAGCGACAAACATAAAGTCAAAAAAGAGAAGTTCAAAAGATAGATAAATAGACACCTAAATGAATAAGTAAATAAATTAAAATAAAATTAAAATAAAAACATAAATAATGGTTAGATTAATAAAATCTAGGCTTTCCTTATATTATAGTCCCCAAAAACAACGCCAAAAACTTGATTGATTGTTTATGTGCTTATAAGAATTATAAGTTTTAACTATAAGTGCATGGTATAGTTGTAGCTAGCACTGATAAGTAGAGGTCGATCCCATTAGAATTGTAAGTACTAGTATTAACATGTTTTCTATTATCTAATCACCAAATTAGGTTATAATTTAATTAAAAATTAAACTAAATTTAACACAATAATGAACTAGGATAAAGAAAGTACTATATAGATGATATCAAATAAGTAGTACCTAAGTGATGAATCCCCTAAGATATCTTAATCACAAACTCTTTATCATGCAATTAAATTATTAATTGCTTGAAAATAGAAATTACTATCTTATGTTAATATCTTTCTCAAGACTATTAATAACTAACCCTCGGTTGATTAACTAAATTCTTGTTTTAGTTAAAACCCCTAAGATTGCATTTCTCAATTCGTGAATTTCACTATTAGGTTTGACCCTAATCCAGAGGATTTATGTCGACTTTTCTCTATGTTTACATAAAATTCCTTCCAACTATAGTAGATATATTCACACAAAAGGATTTCTCAATATCAATTATGTGAAATCAAACATTGGACTAATATCTCGGACATATCAATTTAAGAATATAAATGCATAATTGAATCATAAAAAATCAATCAATAAAATTGCATTGAATAAAAGACTATGTCATACTATTCATCCCAACTTAGGGTTCACGACATCCAGGAACTAAATTTAGTTCATAAACATAGAAAACAAATCCATCATCAATATTCAAACGAACAAATAGAAATAACAGAATTCATAATCTATATCCTCCTTTTATCTCTAATACAGTCTTCTTGAAATTTGGATCAAAGGTTGCTCTTTATCAAATCCTGTGATGTAATCTTCTCATTTTTTTGTCCTTAATTCAAAATTGCTTCTTTGTTCCTTTTCTATTGTCTAATTTGTCTCCAGTAGCTTCTCCATTTCTTTAGCCTTCAATAATTTCTTTTTATATTTAAAACTAGGGTTTTGGGAATATACATGGTAACTTACACATCTGTGTAAGTGACCATGGCTCTCAAAATATCCTCTAAATCATGACTTTACATGGTTGTAGAAGCTTACACAGACAACACACATGGTTTTGTATGTAACATTCATGGGCATATATCTTCACAATATAAACAACATCTTCAATGCTTCACACATTTACAGTGACTTACATGATCCTTACACGCTGTCATGTTTCTCTAAAATTGTTTCAAAGCTTCCATTTTATGCTTTGATTTCACCCAAATTCTTCTCCTTTTGGTCTATGAAGAATTATCACCTAAAAACAAACATGTAGCAAAATAAGTACCAAAATATTATAAAATATTAAATAATAAGCAAAACATAGTCAATATGGGTATATAAATATAATCAATTAATCGTTTATCAACAACTCTAGAGTTATATGTTTTATTGTTTTTTGGATGGATATTGAGGTTATTTTCAAATTCCAATGGCATCTTAAGACTAGGAAAATACTATATTTACATGCCTATATGAAATATTTATGTATTAGAGAATGCCTTATGGGTTGTACAATGCATCTGTGACATTTCAAATATATATGATGACTATCTTTAAGGATATGGTTAAAGAAATCATAGAGGAGTTTATAGATGATTTCTTTTTTTGGTAATTTATATGACCGATGCCTCTATAATATAGAAAAAAATATAGTATTAAATGGGAGACATTCCATATGATGGTGGAAGAAGGATAGTGTTAGGGAATACGATTTTTCAATAGGGAATTGAGGTTGATAAGGTAAAGATTGAAGCTATTACAGTAAAATCAATTAAGAAGCTATTACAGTAAAATCGATTAAGGCAATTCAAGGTTTTCTTTGATAGTTGGATTTTTATAGACATTTTGTTAAGGTTTCTCTACGATAACTTGCCCTTTCACTAGCCTACTTCATGAAGACATGCTATTCAACTTGTAATATGATTATTTGGATGTCTTTACATTTTCTAAAGAGAAGTTGATTAATGCCTAATCATGGTGGCACCAAATTGGAATCTTCCCTTTGAACTGATGTGTAACTCTAGTCATTTTGAGTAGTGCTTGGACAAAAAAAAGATAAACACTTTAATCTAATATACTATGCCAGTAAAACTTTGACAGATGCTTAAGCAAATTACACCATTATAGAGAAAGAGTTATTGAATTAGTTTTCTATTTGATAGATTTTGTTCTTGTCTTATGTAAGAATGACACGAAATGTATATTGATTAGATAGATTATGTTATTACAGGAGTTTTATATAGATAAGAACTTAAAAACATATCGTCTATCATTCTTCAGAATCTAGACAAAGAGGAACTAAACAAGGAAGATATAAATGATGCCTTCCTTGGTGAGCAACTTTATTTTGTAGAGTTATATGCTTCTATCTTAAGGTTTGCTAAATTTTCTAATTATGTTAGAAGTTAGACTATTTTCAAATGACCTTTCACATTATAAAAGGAAGAAATTATTTTATTTTGTGAAAATTTAAAAATACTATTAACATAAGCTTGAAGCTTATACAACTGATAATTTTTTTACTATAATTATACACTCATATTTAATGTTTTTAACTTGTTATTTAATAAATTTATAGTATTTTTGGTACTTAATTTGGTTTAAGTGCATTTGTAAGTGATAATTGCTTTCTTGGATCAAAAGGAGAATAATTCGGATGAAATCATGACATGGAACGAAGATTTGAAACAACTTGGACCTACATGACTGTGTAAATGATTGTGTAAGTCTCTATAAATGTGTGGAGACTTAAAAATTTTTGTTTCTAGTCATGTGAAGTTACACACCCATGTATGTTGATATGCACAACTGTGTATGTTGCCCATGTAAGTCTCTGTGCCCATATAAAATCACAAATTTAGTGTTTTTGGAATACATGGTCACCTATATGACCATGTATGTTGATTGTATATGTCCCACCCTAGTTTTTACTATAAAGGACATGAATGGAGGCAGAACAAGGAGAGGTGAGTTTCAGAGTAATTTTAAGTCATAAGAAACATAAAGAGGCATCATTTTTTAATCAAGGGATAAGGAAACCATAAAGGTAACGTCAAAAGATCTGATAGAGAGCTTCATTCAATCTAAATTGCAAGAAGATTCATTAAAAGAAAAAAAATGAGATTTAGAATTATGATTTCTTTATTTTTAGTTATTCTTCTGAATATTTTTCATTGATTTCATTTTCTATGGATAAGATAGTATCTAGGTATGACGAACCTTAAGTTGTGATAAGAATATGATTTGATATTTTATTCAATGCAATTTTATTGATTGATTTATTACAATTCAATTATGCATTATATTCTTGTTCTAATATATTCAAAATATTAGTCGCTGTTTTGTTTTCATATGATTGAGAATCCTTTTGTGTGAATAGATCTACTATAATTGGAAGGAATTGGATGAAAATCTAAAAATAGGTTGACATAAATATTCTGGATTAGGGTCAAACCTAATAGTGAAATTCACAAATCAATAATACAATCCTAGGGTTTTAACTAGAAAGATTTCTGTTAATCAATTGATGGATTAGTTGTCAATAGTCTTGACAAAGATATTAACATAAGATAGGAATTTTAATGGTTTAATAATCAATAATACAATTGCATGATAAAGGGTTAATATTTAGGGATTCTTAGGGGGATTCATCACCTAGTTACTATTTATTTGATATAGACTTTTCCAAGTATTTCCCTATGTATTAAGTTCATTATTATTTTAATCTTAGTTTAATTTTTAATTAAATCCATAATTTGGATTGACGGTTAGATAATAGAAAAGGTTAATTATTAGTAGTTACAGTCCTCGTAGGATCGACTCGTACTTACCTATATTAGCTATAGCTACGTCATGCACTTACGGTCTAAAGCTTATAAATCTTTATAAGCATAAATATATCAATTAACAACACTCTAATGAGAGATCAAAATTGCTACATATTATAACATCAAGTCCTAATATAGCTAAAATTGACTAGAAATAAATGAAATATTTCACATCAAATTCACATTACTCCTCATCTAGTCACTAGCTTTTTCATAAGCTTTGTAAGCTAATATGATTTCCCTAATCCAACAAATAGTTCTATTTTCTAGTATATGCTTATCCATAGAGTAATCTTTATATCCTATTGTTCCTTTAGAATCAAAGTGCATAGATATAATATTTGAAGATTGTTCTAGAGACGTAAGCATCCTATTTGATTCTTTGACTACTTCACTTGCCCATTTGAGAATGTTAATCTAATCTCTTACCTCAATATGCTTTCAGTATGTGTTGAACTCTTAACCAGAGAGCAAGTGAGTAAGTACACTAAAAGAACAAATGAATAATCGATTTTGAGGAAGCATTACAAAGAACACATAAGGGGTCCTGGTTTCCAAAGAATCAATCTTTGGTTTTCAATCTTTTTCTAGCAGCCATTCAATTGATGAAGGAAGCCTTAGGAATTAAAGATTTAACCTAAATCAAATCAAACCAAAATACTTTTTGTGAGTGTGTTATGAGAAGTTAAAAATAAGATTGATTAGTAAATTTGTCTCAAAAGTCCCTTAGCTATATAAACTTATTGTCAACTAGGGGATTTAGATTGTATGGGGTAAGTTATCTACAATACAAATTGATCCCTTAAAACTACAATCCAAATATCAACAGTAATTATTACTCTAACTTTTGTGTTATATGGAATTCTCAGCATGATTGAACATAACTCCTCTCTTCTATGTAAAGGGCCCAAATTAAACAAGTTATTAAACAAAAATCAAGTGTTGTTTCCATTCCCTAAGCTTTTAAAATATGGGAATAGTTGGTCCCTCATTGGAAGAATTTGAATTATGCTCTAGGAGTGTTCTTTACTGACCTTTAGTTGCTAAAAGATGAAACTTGAGAGAAAGTATTCGTGTATCCACTTGGACCATAATGCCTCTTTATCATTAACTAACCTTCATATCCTCTTTTTTGCAATAGAACAAATTGCATGACCTAAATGGGTACTATCCCAAGTCCCCTTTTTGTTTAGGTAAACAAAGTTCCTTCCACTTGATTTTAACAAATTTGGAATTCTCAGCTTTCCCTGACTGTAAGAAGTTCTTAATGCATCTTTGAATTTCCTTGATTAGCTTCTTAGGAAGGAAGAGATGTGCTCCCTATTGGATATGGATGTTCCTCTAAACTAAAGATATTAACTAAAGCCTACTTGCATTAGATAAAACCCTGTACTGTTAAGAGTTTATTTTGTTTTTAATAGCTTATAATAAAAGGGATACATTAGATAAATATTATTTTCCTAATGGATATAGGAGCACCTAAATATTTGAAGGGAATATAATGGATTGCCAAACCAGAGATAGATATGAGAGGGATTATTTCTATTTAGGATTTATGTAGATCAAGTGATATGGTATGCATACTAAGATATAAATGTAATTGATATTGAGGCACTGTCATTCCAGGGAAGCTGGTGGATATTTTAGAGAAAATAAAACAACAAAAAATCCTATAAGTAAGTTTTCATTGGCGCTTTTATATCCAAAGATGCTCATAACTATGTTCAATTATGTGATAAACGTTAGGGAATAGATAATTTATCTTTAAAAATGACATGCCTCACACTATATGAATGATTTGATATGTAGGGATCAATTTTAAGTTCAATGGAAAATAAATAGATCCTAATAATTGTAGAATGCTTTTAAATAAGTAAGCTTTGGCTCTACCAAACAATGATGCAAGGTTTATAGTTAAACTTCTCAAGAACATATTTATTAACCTTGATACACCTAAAGTAATAATTAGTAATAGGAAAACAAATTTTTGTAATGTTATAATTTGAAATTATTGAGAAAGTATGGTGTCACATAAAAATTTTCCGCCTCCTACCATCCTCAATCTAGTGCCCAAGTAAAAGTATCAAATACATAACTCAAAAAAATTCTGCAAAAGACTATAGAGAATCTAAAAAATGATTGACCAATAAAGTTAGTTGATGCTCTATAAGGTTATAGGACTGTGTATAAAAAGACCTTAGTTTAATGAGCTTGATGAGTTACAATTATTTGTATATGAGATGAATATATAAGGAGCAGACTAAGCAATTAAAAGATACCATATCGTGATTAGAGAATTCTCAAAGAGTTATTAGATATTAATTTACACCTCTAGCTTAAGATTACCCCAATGAAAAATAAAATCAAGATGTTCTAGCCCATTTACAATAATTGAACTATTGCCTCATAAGGCAGTTGAGGTTTCACATCTAAATATAAGTAAATTCAGGTTAAAACAATGCTTAGAAGCATTCTTAATTAAGTAGGGGAGACATTCATTCTTCAAAACCCCTAATAAGAAATGAATTCCACTAAGCCATATTTAAAGAAGTATTTATTAGGAAGCAACCTAATAATGCTTTCTAAATGATTTTCCTTTATTTATTTTTTTCTCTTTCGTCTACATTTTTTAGTGAATTTATTAGATTCTTGATGCTTACTAGGAATATAATTATAAAGCAATCGACATTGATGTACGGAGTCAAAGAAGTTTCTAGATCTTTAATTTCTTACCTTCTCTACTTACATTTTGTACTTACAATTTTTTTTTCTTTTTATGTGTCTATGAAGGCTATGTACAACTTAAGTATGAAGAGGAATTGCCCTTACCATGAGTCTTAAGAATATTTTTAATAAGCCATATTGTAAACATTCAATCCGATTGGTTTCAATTTAGGGGGTTAGAATTTTGGGAAATTAAAAATTTGATCCATTGTATGTGAGATTTCAGTATAATTCAATTGTATTAGGATAATAAACATTACCGATAACAAGTAGATTTGTTTAAACTTGATCGAACACTTTTAAGAAAGATGTTTAGATTGAAATATTTGTTGAGTATATAATTTTAACATTTTTTTTAGTTTTGAGTTTACTTTTATGATTGTTTGATTTGCCTATATTAATTACAAATTCAATAAAATGATAAAATAATAAAATTGAATTAAGGTGATCATTAGATAAATTGTACTATAATACTTTTATCCTAAAAAAAGTCAAAGTTATGAGTGGTGCTAATAACCATTTGAAACTATGACTTGATCGAGTAACCGAAGGTATTCATGATAAAGTGTTTAACCTTGTTTCAAAAGGTTAAGATGATATTTCAGTCAAGAAAGTTATGCACTAAGTGTTTTAATTTTAATTGCATTAGTTTTTAGAAAGGTTTATTAAATATTTGCTAAGCTAAACTTTTTAATCTTATGTTTATTTTATACATGAAGTATGTTGTCTTAGTTTAAGTTGAATTCAAAAGTTTTTTTTACGTTAGGTTAGGATTGAACTATAATTAAATGTATATGTCTAGAGATTTTTATATCAAAATGTCATATAGATGGTACCAAACAATCAAAGAATATTTACCCTTACCATTAGTACACAATCATTACTCTCAGAGAATATCCATATTGAACGTACTAATCTACTCTCCCATGATGATAAAGCATCATATATCCATATTGAACTTACTAATCTACTCTCCCATGATGATAAAACATCATAGTGTGCATTCTTTTTTAGTAAATATCTCTTAGTAAAGTGTATCGTGTTGTTTGGCATGATGTTGAAACATCCACAGGTTCCTTTCCCTCCAAATTTGATATACTATCCACCCTCACTTTTATACAAAGTCATACATATCTAATGCATTTATTAGATAGAATAGGTTTATACATACATAAAATGTTGGCCCCCAAATTTTTTTTTCTTGATAAATGAGCATTATTATATTAATTTTGGGATCTTGCTTGATTTGTGTATGTGGGAGTTAATTAGCATGTTAATGGTAATGGGATTATGTTACATAGGTGATTTGAATTAAAGTTAAAGTGATAAGTTGTATAAGGGGTATACTAGGGAGATCACTTAAGTGGGAAGGCTTTAAGGCTTTGAAGGAGGGGCAAAATAGGAAGAGGAATTTATTGGCTTGCATTTTAGGAGCCAAGAATGTTGGTGAGGAAGAAAGGAAGAGGGAAAGCACAAAAATAAGAAAGAAGGTAGAGAGAGTGTCGTGGGGTTAGAGAGAAAAGAGAGGTTGAGCTAGGTTTTGATTTTTCTCAACCTTCAAGAGGGATTTTGAGAGTGATCAAGAAGGGAAAAATATAGAGGAAGATAAGAGCTTTCTTTTGAACTAAGCATTTCTTCATTTGGAGAAGATTTGAGGTAAGAACATTTTAAGTTTTTGGATCGTTGGAAGGGTTCTAGGATCAATTTATACATTAGTTTCTTTGGGTTCTCATCTGGAAATTTCTATTGATTTGGGAATTGTAATTATGTTAAAAAGGGAATCAAGAAGGACAAGAGGAGCAAGAGGAGAGGCATTTCTGAACAAACTACAATCAAGGACTTCAAGGTGGGTTTCACTTTTATAGTTAAGCAATAGGCCAATAAACGTTTTCTGTCAAGTAATGACAGCAAATAAATTTTGCAACTACCTCATTCATGTGCATTTAATGTTTTTAAATGTTACAAGATGGTGCTACGTGCGTATACATAAGTTTTTTTAAAGATGATTCGTTAAAATGATGCATGATTATGAAACCATACTTTTGAAAATGGTTTGTAAGGTATAACAAGCATGTGAAAAGCAAATTTTTAAGAAAATGTGCCATTTTAGGCATCAAGTTTACAAGATTTTGAAACCTATGTGTTATGTGAGTTTGTGGTAGTCTCTCAAGAACCATCACATGCACGTTGACCCAAGTATAAGCTTCTCCCACCTGCCCACTAATGGCATGGAGTTCGCTCAAAGACTCCCTCAAGAATTCACGCCTACACAGGATCACTTCATTGGAAATGTGTAGTGCGTCATATTTTGGACTTACCCAAATCATTTGATATGTTTATGTGTTCTTGACAAGTTGATATGAGTGATGCATTCATGATTTGCATACACATGAATTTCTACATTTGAAAATGATTTATAAATGTTTTTGCTTGTTACAAATTATAAAATTGTTACCCACGAGCTTTAAGCTCACCTCCAATCTCCTCCTACACATTCAGCTGATGAGCAGGATATCGAGTAGGTCAAGAGGCAAGGCAGCACTCCTAGTTTTGATTATTTTATATTTGAAGCAAGTTTGTAAAGCAAGGCTTTAGTTGCATTTTGAGCAAATAATGTATCTTTGGGCATTTTGGGATTTTGATATATTAATGTATTTGCGACTTGAAATGCCCATTAAAGCTTTACAAAACTTTCATCTTTTGATGCAAATGGTATATGTTTGCTTATTCACTCATGACTCTCTTAAGTTTGTACGTTGAAATTTTTAAGTTTCATAAAGGAAAAATTCGTTTTCTAACTTCAGAGAGAAATCTAGGTTAATCTAAGCTGATTTAGACAAATGTGTCTTCTAGTAAGTTGGTCCTTATAAGGGAAGATGTGCAAGAAGGGAGTTGTATCTTCTGACTTCTTGTTTCTTCTGTGATGACATCATCTCCTTCTGTGTTTTTTTGTGATGACATCATCTCCTTCTGTGTTTTTCTTCGTCTGTATTTTTGCTTCTTCTGTGATGATGTTATCTCCTTCTGTGTTTCTTTTTGATGATGTCATCTTCTTCTGTGTTTTGCTTGGTTTGTATTTTTGCTTCTTCTGTGATGACGTCATCTCCTTCTGTGTTTCTTTGTGATGATGTCATATTCTTCTGTGTTTTGTTTCTTCTGTGTTTTTGCTTTTTCTGTCTTTTCGCTCCTTCTGTCTTTTTGCTTCTTCTGCCTTTTCGCTTCTTTTGTGTTTTTGTTTCCTCTGTCTTTTTGCTTCTTCTGCCTTTATGCTTCTTCTATGTTTTTGCTTTTTTTGTCTTTTCGCTCCTTCTGTCTTTTTGCTTCTTCTGCCTTTTCGCTTCTTCTGTGGTTTTGCTTCCTCTGTCTTTTCGCTTCTTCTGTCTTTTTGCTTCTTTTGCTTTTTTGCTTCTTCTGTGTTTTTGCTTCTTCTGTCTTTCCGCTTCTTCTGTCTTTTTATTTCTTCTGCCTTTTTGCTCCTTCTGTGTTTTGGCTTTCTCTGTCTTTTTGCTTCTTCTGCCTTTTTGCTTCTTCTATCTTTTCGTTCCTTCTGTCTTTTCGCTTCTTCTGCCTTTTCGCTTCTTCTGTCTTTTTGCTTCTTCTGTCTTTTTGCTTCTTCTACCTTTTTGCTTCTTCTGTCTTTTCACTTCTTCTGTGTTTTTGCTTCCTCTGTCTTTTCACTTTTTCTGTCTTTTTGCTTTTTTTTTTGCCTTTTTGCTTCTTTTGTGTTTTTATTTCTTCTGTCTTTTTGCTTCTTCTGTCTTTTTGCTTCTTTTGTCTTTTCGCTTCTTCTTTGTTTTTGGCTATCTTCTATCTTTTGCTTTCTCTGTCTTTTGCCTTCCCTTATCTTCTGTTCCATTTCCGACCCTCTTCAGAAGATAGAATCTGACCTCAAGGTCTTCTTCCAAGTTGTAGATCTCCAAGCCTTCCTTGAAATCCTCTTAATAGAATCTTAACCTGATATCCCTAATGTCAATTATGCTAACTGTCCCAAGGTTGGTGCAAAATAATTTAAGTCATCTTTCTGTTCGGAAATAGTAAGAGTCAGTTGTCTTGGTCGGGGCACGCCACCCTTGCGGGACATGTGTCCAGATGTCACTTAGGACGTTTGGCTCGTGACTCACAAGAGCGAGGTGTCCAATATAAAATATTTTTAAATAAGGCTTGCAAGATAGCTCAACCCAATAGTTGATTGATATTCAAGAGCATATTGTGTAGGTTGATCTAAAGAGGAATGTGTTTTGTTGGGACCCGATCCGGAAACCGGATCCCAATCGAATAACGAGAACGGAAACGAAACAACGTCGAACAAACGGAGCGGAAATCATAAAGCGGAAACAAAATCGTAAGCGAAAGCGAAGAATGATATTCACAACACGAAAGCAAATCCAATCTTAAAGCGAAAGAATTAGAGGCAAATCAAAACGAAGCAAACATTGGATCAAATCGAATCGAAACCAATTTC
>JANVCQ010000008.1:21919565-21931005 GCA_025531925.1 Erythroxylum plowmanianum
TAATCTTCAAAATTAAAGTCATAAATCATCAATTCATACTAATTTCAAGATATCTAAATCACCAATTTCTAAAATCCCCAAATTTCAAAATTAACCTAAGCCGATTCACTCCATTTCAATATCATAATTCACTTAATTACTCAAATTAAGCTTAACTTGCGAAGAAGTATTTAAATCTGAAACTTATTAAGAAGACATTGAGATCATTGCCTCCAAGATTTATACCAAAAATTGCAGCTATTAAAGAAGCCCATGATATCAATGAATTGTCTTTAGATAAGGTAATCGAGATTCTTACCAACTTTGAGATGAGTTTGTTGAGGGATAAATAAGAGAAAAACAAAGGATTTTCATTGGAAACCGAAGTTGGAAAAGTTGTAAATGACTTAGGAGCTGAATCTAATGAGAATGAAAATATGGAGTTATTGACGAGAAATTTCAGCAAGTGGTTAAAGAAGTTGAATAAAGATAAACTCGAGTTTAGGCAGAATGATGGGAGCTCTTCAAATAATAACTTCAAACAGTAAGCTAAAACTCAAAAGAATGAAAGAAAAGTGAAGAAAATTCAATGTCATGAATGTCAAGGGTTCAAACATGTGCAAGCAGAATATGCTAACACCTTGAATAAAAGAAAAGGGAAGTCTTATACGAGCACTTAGAGTGAGAATGAATCTATAAATGAGTATAATAGTGAAGAGGAATTTGTGAGCAATAATGTTGTGTTAGTTGCTTTATACAACAGAAGTCCAGTTGCTTGCTTAATAGCACCAAGAAGGAAGAAATTGATGATGAAACTGTAGGTAAATCAGTCCAAAATTTTGAGAAAAACACAGATAAATCAGTTCAAAGTTTAACTTCAGATTATAATAGTGATGACAGTGATTAAAAGGACAAAAGTGAGGATATTTACAAAGCCTATGAGTTAATGTATGCAAAGTGGGTGCAAACATGTGAGAAGAATGAAAAACTAAAGAAGGAAAACTCTTCTATGAAGAATATCATTCAAGATTTAGAGAATAAATGAGCTTGATGAAAAAAGTTGAAGCTGGTTAATATGGAAAAGGGAATAAGAACGTTAAATGGAGGTACCAAAAAGTTGGAAAAGTTGTTAAAAATTGGCAAGATTAAAGGAGACCTTCAAGGCATTGGCTATAAAGGTGAATGTTCTAAGTCGAATGATGAGAAAAAGGGTGCAACTAGATCTGTATAAGGAGATATTTCAAGGAAGAATAGAAAGTTCATACTTACATGTCACTTTTGTGGGGTAATCGGGCACATAAGGCCAAATTGGTACAAGTTGCCATAAATGATAGTTCAAAGAGGTCAAAACTGAAAATATAGACACTCTCCATTAAATTTCCAGCAGAATCCCATGTTATAGGTTAGAAATGATCAATTACAAGCACAAAAATGTAATGAAGGCAAAATAAAAAATTGTTCAGATTCACAATTAGTTGCTGCTGTTAAAGAAACTAGTCAGACAAAGGATAAATTAGTTGCTTCTAAGGGAGAAAACAACTAGACATCTAACGAAAAAGTTAATGTGACTAGGAATAAGCCCAAGTTTGAATTTCTTTAAGGGGAATAGGGACTACGTACTTTACATTTTAAAAGTATATTGATGTTGTTTATTAAAAAAAGGTTTGAAGGAGTTAACATCTAGGCTCTATGAGTTTTTATTTATAGGTTTTCTAAAGTTTAGTTGATTAGTGTGTGTCTGACTTTTCCTTCTTTGTTGAATAGTATATTTGATATGATAATGAGGCTTTACTTAATGATTTGAAATTTTTGCTTTTGGATTTTGATTTACGAAGTTATGTTGAGAAAATTTTTTTGTTTAATTGGAGATCTGTAAGAAGATTTAGATTTTCTATCATTTGGGTTTCTCTAGTTTTATACTAGTTTCTCTTTATATCATGGGCTATTTGAATTTGGGTAGTTTGCATTCATATGGTTTATGTGAGGAGGAGATTGATTAGGTTTGATTATGATTCGTTGAATGTATTTTTGCGATTTTTGAATTTAATCAGTCGTATGTGGACGACTTTGATGTAAGTAATGATATTTTGGTTAGTGTTTTGAATGGTAGTAAATTGTCATCTTGGCATGCTTACGATTCTTCTACTGCACCTATTGCTGATTTTTATGCTTCTTTAGTCATTGAGATTGATTGCATTGAAGGCATTCGTCATTTTGCCATGGTTCTATCCTAAAGGGGAGATATATGATTGTTTATTTTTGTCTAATGTTTGTGCTTTGTTGGTGACTGTTCAATTCAGAAGAGATTTCAAGGTATCTCCATGACTATTAGTCTAGTTTTTTGGCATCTTTTTGTCCCAAGGGGGAGAAATTTGGATGATTGGATAATTGCTTATTGAGGATAATTGTTTCATTGGATGATTCTTGAGATGTTATATGAACTTGAATGTTATTTGGAGCTCAATGTTCAATTAAGGGCGAGTTCCTATATGTTATGTGAACTTGATGTTGTGTGTCCAATTATCTTCTTAAGGAGAAGTTTTGATATGTGACAAATAATGCCAAAAAGGGGGAGATTGTTAATATGACATTTTTGACATTATTTCTAATTGGACAACTTTAATTATTTGAGGAAAATTATTACGATGAGTATTCTATCTTATGTGGAACTATTTGAAGATGAAGTTTATTTGAGATAAAAATCCTAGTCATAATAGTATTTAATTAGAATCAAATCACCGTATCTTGAATAAGATAAGTTGCAAATTTTTAGTGATATTTGGACTCTTATTTGATAGCCTATTTTGAGGATAATGGCCATATAAGGTATTTGGATTATTAGAGATTTGAATGATTATTTTGTAGTTGGATTGTTGATGTGGTATTTTTGTTTTAGGGCTATATTATTATTGTTTTAGGTGCACATGTAGTATCATGTCTCCTAAATTGTTGAGGGTCAGAGGGTTTAGAAGATTAAGCTCATGCATATCGCATTAAATAAAATAAGTTATATCATTAGATGATTAATTTGGTGCATTAGGATACAAAATTTGTTATTCTATGTACATGCATGTGATTAGCATACATTCACATATATTATTGTTTATAAATATAAGAAATAAGTGACAAATGATTTATGTGCACTTAATTGACATTTTCTGGGATGCTTGGATATGATTTTGATGAATTAGAATTAAATTAGAAATTGATGGATTTAAGTTAGTGGTTTGGAGTTAATTGTTAAAAATTATAAGTTTTAGCAGTCAATGTATAAATTGGCTTAGTAGAATTCCTAAATGGTAAAAATTGGATACAAATTGCACTTTATATTTGTGACAAGTGGCATTTTGTATTTGTGACAAGAGGCACTTTAAATTTGTGACAAATGACACTTTATACTTGTGACATATGGAGCTTTAGAATGGTGATAGGTGTAGCTTTAGAATGGTGACGTGTGTAGCTTTATAAATGGTGACATAAGTAGCCTTACAATTGGTGACATGTGTAGCCTTACAAGTAGTGAAATATGGAGGCTCAAATGAGTGACATGTGGAGTCTAAAGTCAGTAACACATTGACCAATAGAAGAATAACATATGGACTAATAGAATGGTAACACATGGATTAGTTTGACTTTCTTTAAACCTTTTAGAGAAAATAGATGAAAAAGGTAACTTAAGGGAGAGTGAGGGTCTGCCGCGAGGTTAAAAGAGGGAGAAAAACAAAAATGACAGAGAGAATGAAAGAAAAATTGGAAGACAAGAGGAGAAGGAAAGAAGTTACCAAGGTAGGTCAAAATTTTAGTTTCAATTTCATCTTCCTCTGTCGTTCTATTTTACATATCTTTAGAGTATGAATTTAAAGAAGCTCAAAGAATAAAAGTTGTAGATATAGGTCTTAGCTTGACCTATGTGAAATGGGCTTAATAAAATAGTGACTAGAGCTTGAGTTATACTTGTTTCCCTAATACTGCCTGTGATAGACCCCTGTGTAGGAGCCTTGTATTATTTCCTAATTTTTTAGGGCTTTAGAGACTGAATTAGTCAAAGTATAAAACATGAAAAATGATTATTGATGTCTTATAAATGGTTTGGATAGAAGATACCTTGATAATGATTTATTGTTACTCGAGCATCGATTGCCAGCCTGTTTCTTACCAGAAACGGGACATAGTTTGGAAGGGGGTTGTATTTATAAGGGGAGATTATGTTCGTGTAATTTTTGGACACATTAAGACTAATGAAGTCTAGTTTTAGGGGGGCTCAGGAATCATGGTATTTGGATTTTTGTAGAGAGAGTTATGATTAAAAAAAGGCAACTTGTTCATAAAGGAACATTAGGAAGAAAAGGATATAAGCATTGCACTTAAGGATTGCATATAAATTCTCTTTGTTCGTTATCAGTGACCGATGTTCATATGGATGTCTAATAGGCTCTCAGAGTGATTTTCAATGCCCAAATGTTGTCAGGACACTGAGGCAATAGCTCGTTGGAGTGTTATGCGAGTTAACCTAGATGTTTTTCACTATGATTTATTTGTTTTTGGTTAAATTTCAATTATTGAATTGTTATATGACTGTTATAATTTCGAACATTATTGGTCGAGGAGTTTGATACTCGCAACTGTATATGGAAGTGCTTTCAAATTGAATGACAATTACTGATTATGTGATTATCGCTAAAGTGCTTATTTGATTCAAATTGAATGTGAATTCTAGAAAATCAATTATACTTATGGAAGTAAAAGATGTGTGAGATGATTCATATCATCGCATTTGACATTCATAATGAGTTAATGGGAGTTGTGATCAAAATGACCAATATATAGACATTCAGGGCGAAATGCTCATAATCAGGGCCTAAGGCTCGTAATGTGAAATAACTCGTAATGTGAAATAAGGACTTAATGCTCGTAATTTGAGATCAAGGCTTAATGCTCGTAATGTGATCAGGACTATAATGCTCGTTAAGCTGGTCAACAGAAATTTGTTTGAAACTCAGGGCATGAATTGACATATTTGATCACAACACAAGGAAATATGAATGAAAGCATATTTGCATTTTCATATACTTGTTTGATTAAATTGAATTGTGATTTTTGAAATACAATTTGATATTTTTTTCAATGTGATATGATTGAGTTCCGCATAAGTTGATGTGTGATATTGAAATGTAAGTTCATATTATTGGTTATATGGTATGTTGTTTTGAGCAATCCTATGTGATATGTTTTGCTGAGTGCATCGATGATGGTTCACTCATTGAGTTTGCAAAACTCATCAAAATTGCAACGTTATTTTTTTCAGGTTCAGGAGAGGTTTAAAGTTAGTTAGAGTAAAACTCTTATGTTTTGGAAGTCATGGCTCAAAGGTTTAATTAGCTGAAATTTGTAGAGTCTACTAGTAGTTTTGCATTTGCATATCACAACATATGTCTACATTGTATATAGTGTGTTAATAACTTTGTAATTGTTATATGTAGCTTTGGTATAATGTATTCCTATATACTAATGTTCAAGATATATATATTTGGGCTGAGACTAAATTATTGCTTGATGTACACGTTTGGTAGTAATATAATGAAAAGTTCTATGAATTTATTTGTTATCAGATATTGGAAATGACTATGAATGTGAGAATTGATAAATGGGATAATAGAAATGCTTTGCTATACATCTTTGCTGAGATCATTAAAGAGGAAAGCTAAGCTTCCTTGAAATGTTTTCACATAGGTTGAATGTGGGAAAGTTCTAAAATTTAGGTCGAACTCTGGAAATTTCTTGATTAAAATGCCTCTATGCTATATGATATTACGTGTAAAGTGGAAAATCTTTTTGAATTGTTTGCTAACATATCATGTCTATATAGTATATCCTGAATATATCCCTTGATGCTTTCGGGAATATGCCCTATGGGTGTGGTATGTTGGATTATTTTTATCAACTAATTTTACAGTGATTATCATTCAATTTTGTCGGCTATGTTTTCTCTGATTTTTCAACGACCATTGTTGGACGTTTTGTGGTTGAGTGTGGACAATTGGGAAGCTATTTTCCTTATGGTGATTGAGTGATTTTTGTGGGGCTGATTAGGTCTTGATCATATGTGTTTTTGGTGGTTGTTGCATGTGACTTTGTAGCTGTCATTTTTGGTGTGATAGTGTGCGAAACTCTAAAAGATTTTGTGATTTTTGCAACTTTAATTTCAGGTATTTGAACTATTTTTGGGAGCTAATACTTTGGTGATTCTGTCCAGATTTGTTGCCATATTTTCTCCAAGGGTTGCATGACTTCGTGGGGTTGTCGAATATTGTGTTTTGCATGAAAATTTCCAGATGTTTTGGTGTGATTGAAGCTCTTGTGTTTAAGACATTTCAGCGATGAAATGTTTGTTGTTTTGTTGAATTTTTGTGGCTGCGTTTTTGTTAATTTGGAGTTGTTGGTTTGATTGACGATTTAGGTCTGTCCAAATATTTGTTTTTGTGTGAAAAATGTCCAATATAGGAGTGGTATTGCAATTGTATTTTTGGTGACGTTTCGGTGATGAATCATTCGTTCGATTAATGTTATTTTGATGATGTTGTACGTCAATTGATCGTGATTCTTCTCAATAATTCACCACTTATATTGTCCCACACTTTTGGTTGATAAAGCTATATATTTAGGGAATTTTTTTTTATCTCAAGTGTTTTCCTTATTTATGTCCGTTATTGTTTTATCACTTGAGTTATTTTATTCTTGTTCTTTATTATCAGATACTATTGAGAAAATCTCCTGTTGAGGTTAGTACGAGGTGGTCATGTTATTGGGTATGAAATACTTTCACGGGTTGTGAGGACGAGAGATAGTGTCAAAGAATGAGTAAGTTGGCTCAGTAAAGCTTTATATAAAACTATTGTCATCAGTTAAAGTATTAAGCTGGATGAGAGTCTCGCATACGTAAGCAAGATGTGTTGAACTACATTAATAAATTTCGTGTTGATTTGTCATTTTGCATGTAATCTTTCTATTTTCACTTGTTTTAGAAATAACTGCAGTTGAACCAGAATTTTTGCGAAACTACATCCTTTTTGTATTTTCAAAACAAATGACAATTAACTAGCCACACATGTATCTTACTTCTTATTGATTAGCATATTATACCATTGCAATACTTATCTCGATAACTTTTTATTGAGTAAAATTTTTCCTATATTTGAATTGTTTATATTAGTATATCATTTTTTGTTTAAATTACCAAAATATTTGTTGAGATTTCAAGTTTAAGTGGAAATCTTACGTTGGAAAGAGATGAAATTAGTGAGGGGTATATAGAAGAAAAGGGTCTATAGACTTAATGATTTAAGATTTTGGGTAAGAGTGTAATGTTAAAACCCACAAGTATATTTTTCACTAAGGTTATGATAAAGATCTTCAAAATAAGTGAGCTCTTTAGCGCCAACAATATTGGATAGTGATAAATATTTTATTGTCTGGAATCTTGAAGTTTAGGGCCGTCTATCTTGTTAATGTATAGTTTTGCTTAATGTGATTCTTTAGCTAGCGTTCTAATCTTCACCGATAGGGATGGAGTTCTACCTCTTGTTTTCTGAACATTATAAAGTTGCATTTAGTTTCAAGTAGAATCAATTTAATTTCTTCAATTTAGAAAAAAAAAAAAAAGCTTGTCAATAACGACTGAAAAAGATATATTTAAGTAATAATTTGATGTCATATATAAAGTGATTTATACACTTTGCGTTCATGTTAATAAGGTTATATTTATCATTGTGAAGACATTAAAATTTAACCGTGCAAATTGTGATCAACTCGTAACGAGGCTAGTAAATTCATTTAGCAGTTGGAAGTCTTATTGTCTAATGGACATTTGCGTACCAGTATTAATGATTCACAAGCATTTATAAATAGCTGCTCATGTGTGGTTCGTAACCAAATAAATACATTAGTGGGACGGTCATATGTAAAAATTTATAATATATCTTTGTTAGCATTATTCTTTCGTAAATAGCACGTGTTTCTAGAGGCAGATCAGATAACATTCTAGTGAAAAAATAATTTCTATTAAAACAAATTAACATGAGAAGCATAGTATTTAAAGATATGTAGATTAGTTCCCTTCACGTGATTTTTACTTTTAACATTATACTTTAACAGCTCTTTTTCATTTAAGTAATAAATGTCTGTTTCCTTTAAGAATTGAATTCAATTAGTAAAAACCAATAAGGTGACTCCTCACCTTGTTGGTTTAGAGATAAGGGGGAAAAAATCCCGAATGTAACTCCAAATATGGCCCGTAAATGCACTGTTTATGCAATAAAATTGAAGTGGGATGTCATTATTTGGAAGCCCTTTTGAGGCGCTCCGGATAGGGGCGGGGATGCTGGACTCGATTGCTGACCGTGCACTCCAATCAATGTGGAATAAAGTGTATGACGCACAGTTTGAGAGTAGAACAAAGCACCTTTGGTGGACATAGGTCATTTAGTATCTGGAAATCAAAAGTCTGATAATCTATTGTCACTGTCCAAGTTCTCACGTACTTGAGTTTGTTTAAATAGTTAAACGCGCATATACGGAAGATTATTTATCATTGATTTACAATTGAAAGAACCGTAGATGTAAGTTAGACTTGAGTTCAGGTAATATGCTCCAGAATTTTGCAAAAATATTTATTAAAAAGTTGGAAGCTATTTGCTGACAATATCTGATAGAATAATTATCCTAAATTTGTGCATACATGTTCTCCAAGTCACTATGGAATTATCTATTGTTAAGACAGCAAGCTGTAAGCTCATTCTATTCCTTACTCCATTGACATATGCTAATCGTTCCCTGATCAATCTTGACTTATTGGCTTTGATTTGGTATGTAAATGTTTTTTTCTTTTCACTTTCTGAGTGTTTGGTAGCTTTTGGGCTGTTTAGACGTTAAATTTCTATACTGCTAGCAGACTAAATCCTTCACCCCTCGCTTCTTTTCTTATTTCCTCTTCTGTTGCAGACCATGTAATAAATTTTTATGACTTATGTGCACAAGTATACAGATTTTCAATTCTCAGCTACTAGCAAAGAGTTTATTTGTGTCTTCATACAAAATCCCTATATTCACCACTTGACCCTCAAATGCCCATATATATGTATATATGTCATGTCTTCATACAAAATCCCAATGTTCACCACTTGACCCTCAAATGCCCATATATATTGCATCCATCTCATGCGCATGCAAAGACTAGATTTCAAAAACAGGAGATGGAGACTACGACACGATCCACCCCCACCATGTTTCTCCATATCAAACTCCACTAATTGTGTTAAGTGGGTTGTCGGTGGCTTGGTGCTTTACGAAATGGATGGCACGTGTAGTCTATTATTACTGCATTAAAATGTTAAAAAAGACCAAAAGTTGTCTTGAATCGAAGAAACATTCATAAAAAATGTTTTTTAGGAGATCTACATGTAAATTGGAAAAGCACAAAGTAATTCTGAAGACATCAACAGATTCTGCCCCAAAACGAATCAAAGACCGATTTTAACAACACAAAAGAATGAACTTTTAGAATATGAACATGAAATAAACAAATGCCTTTTGCATGGTCTCCGAGGCCTATAATTGATATGTTTAGGCTTTTCAGATTAAACACTTCAGTATGTCATATCTTTGCCAGCAATATGTAACTGGTTTGTCCCATATATTGTGTCAGTTTCATTAATATGTTTAGATGTATCCTATATATATAGATTGTTCTTTCGCGATGGAATCTTCCATGTAAGGCTGCCACGATTCGTGGTTGAGCAAAAGAGAATGATTGTTATTGTAAGTACTGTCATGACCAGTAAGGAAGGTGGAAAAGAAAAATAAAGCGAAAAGAAGCCTAGAGTTTTGACATGTGAGGACAGGAGCATAAGCTGCAAAAATGCAAATTTTTCACTGCCTCACGAAATCTTTTTCCCTATAAGAAGCTTTTATGATTGTAAGTATGCATTTGTGAAGTAGTTCATGGTCTTCACAGCCTTAGCACAAACGATATCATGACGCCCTCAGGATTCGTACATTGGTCCCTCTGCCTCTGTCTACAACACAAGTGATCCTATTGGTTAGCACTTTGACCGGATCACTTCTGTGATCAGGACAATTCACTTCTTAGCTACCTTGGTCTTTTAATCGATTTCTTCACTAAAATCTTTTACTCCAAAGTACCGGGTAAAACTGATGCTGGGCTTTGGAATAAAGTGTCGTTGACCCTTGGAAAACTGAAACCCAAATATGTTTCAAGTAAAACAGGCGAACGTGCCATCGACCTTTTCTAAATCAACTCTGTGTTGGGGTTATAAAAAAAAAAACAAGAAAATTACGAATTTGAAGTTCAACAAGTGCCAACATATCTTTTCCCCTTCTGTTTCTATATACTTCCATTTTTGTACATCTTGGGTGAATATATCAAGGCCGAAGATAATGTTTCAGATAAAATTTAAATCAAATTCTAATATCTTATAACGTATACAAAGATCTTAACATTTCTAAAAATGTTTTAAGATAGTTATGCAGTTGCACCTCCTTTCCTTTTATCCGGGTGTCACGCATCTTCTTCTTTGGGTATCGTGTAGCTCATCTTGCTTTATCTGAAGAGCTCATCTTCTTCTCTAGGGCATCATGCCTATTCTTGTCTGATTATTGCGTCACTTCTTTTGTTTCTGGCGAGTAAAGTTTCACTCTCTAGGTCTTTCCTTTTTCTTGGTATAAAAAATTAATTGATTTTTTTTATGCTTCTACTGGCTACTTTTAATTTGATTTTTGTTGTTTTGAGTAATATAATTGCTATCACTCTTGGATTATGAGGTTGTTAATTGATTATCCGCTCGTTGATATTCTAATGTTCTGACTTCTGGAATCCTTGGAAATGAGATTGGCATTGACAATTGTATATGATTGGCGCAAGTTAAGAGATGAATATGACTTTTGATGAGCAGTAGACCCAGCTAAAATCTAAGTTATAACAAAGCCTAGTAAATAGAAGAAAAGAGTCAATAAGATTAATGATAATCTAACAAGGAAGCAATTAATTATATTAATAATTTGGATTTGAACCAAAGCTAATAATTATATCAGAATGGATTTCTAACCAAAGCTGGATTCCTTTTCCTTTGTATGTGGGCTATGCCCTTGTACTCTATTCTTGCAACCCTTGTCACCAAATTTAATTTCTTTAAGTGTTACATCTTGATGCTTTGTCTAATGAATTCCTTTGCAATATTACCCTGCAGATGTGATCAAAGCCATCTCGACAGTTGTAGGTCATGTTCTTAAAATTGACTTCAATATTAGGGACTTTGAAAGAGCAAGGTTTGCAAAGGTGCCAGTCTCAGTTGATCTTATGGAACCCCTTGTTTCGAAGTTTGAGATTGCTGGTGAAGTTCAATTAGTTGAATATGAAAATCTTCCTGAAGTTTGTTTCTCATGTGGT
>JANVCQ010000008.1:21931105-21948152 GCA_025531925.1 Erythroxylum plowmanianum
CCCTCTAGTGTTTGTAGATGGCTTGATCATGATTTAATAGGGGTCTCTTATGTTAGGTAATTTTATGCTTTTGTGAGTGCTGCTCACTGTTATTCTACCAAAAAAAAAAATATGGATGATACCTCTTCATCTGCAAACACCTTTATTCAAAATGCACAAAATGTTATTTATTATTGGGACTTAAATGCTCAATTAACCCAAGTAGGAGATTTTGGAGTTGCCTAAATTATCCAGTTGGGCAATTTTTTAGTGATTAAAATTTTATACATGAATCAAACTAATTTATATCATTAATTAAAATTGGTGCATTTTCTTTAAAAATAATAAATGTGATTTATTTAGATGGTATAATGAGAAGGTTCCGTAAAAGACTATTGACATAATTAAAGAACTAAGAAAAGAGATAGATATTTCCCAAATTGAACTGTAAAAAGACATTTCCTAAAGCATGTAAATAGATATTAGCACTTGATGCATCAAATGTAAGAAAGTTTTTGAGATGAGAAACTCTAACTTCTCTCTAACATCCCTAACCCTAGATCTGAATCATTCAACTTTCTTTCATTCCATCCTCCATTCAGATACCTTTGTCCATAGTTTTTCTCTTGTTTTTTAGCATTATTCTTCCTTTGATGACCTGTAAAACAAAACATCAATAGATTAAATTAGTTTCCAAATCTAAAATGGAGACTGATTTTCCACCACTACCCTCTACCACTCTACCAGCTACTTCCCTAAATCTTCATTCTACTCCCTCATCTCCTGCTCAACCTTCTGTAGCCCACTCCTCTTCTCCATCCCTCTCTACAACTATTCCTCCCTCAACCTTTGCCATTCCTCCTAAACCTTCTGCTCCATCTGTAAGTGAATTTCAACATTTTAAAGGGGTTAGAAAGACCTCGAAAATGGTTATAGGTGAAAATTATGACTCTTCCTTAATTTACAGTCCACCTATTGAGATTGAAGGAAAGCTAACGGTGGCTCCTAGTCTAAACATTTTACAGGAAGATGCTAAGACATGAGAAGCTGCTCTCGTTGGTTTTTAATGAATAAAAGGTATGCTTTTCCAGTGATACAAGCATGGACTAAGAGAAACTGGAATGGGAGAGGTCTAATGGAAGTTATGCTAACTAAGGAGGATAACTTAATCTTTACCTTCTCCTCAAAATCAGAAGCCCAAAAGGTAATTGAAGAAAGCCCTTTACACATCTCTTAACTTCCTTTATTTTTTCAAAATTAGAAATCGGGCATAGAATTATAAAAAAATTAGATTGAAAAACATTCCTCTATAGGTCAATATCCACAATAATCCTTTGAAATATTGGACAACTAAGGGTTTGAGTATGCTAGCTAGTTACTTGGGAAAACCAACTTGTATGGATAAACACACTGCATTGAGGAAAATGGTTGGATTTACATAGTTATGTGTGAGTATGGATATTTCTAAGGAAATGAAATACAACATCCCTATCCTAAGGTTGGCAAATGAACATTCTATTAGAGTGGACAACGTTATGGTTACATACCAATGGAAACCTTCTCTAAAAGCACAAGACAAAGAAGTGGAACCTACTGGGAGAGTTTTTACTAGAGGAGATTATTAGAAGGGGATGAGTATGGAAAAGATTAATTCAAAAGACAACAAAGGCTGGGAGGAAGCAGAACAAGTATCAGATAATCATGAAATGGTTTAGGTTGATAAGGATTCACCTAAAAATGAGGTGAGTATTCAAGATGAAAATAGTCCATATTTAGTTCAGCGGGGAGGAGTTCTTCAGAATCCATCGAGTGACTTAAATAAATCACTAAGGAATAAGAGGGAGAATGAAATGGAAATTAGTGAAATTAATCCAAGCGAGAGAGTCCATGATATCCAACAGAATGGGCTAACCAACATAAGGCTGAACTATAAAGTGGAGTTACTCAAGAGGAATAATTCGAATAGGTTATCTTTTGGAAAAGCAACAAGAGCAGTAGGAACGGCTCCAAAGGGAAAAATAATCTCTTATGACCATGATTGTTTGGAATGTAAAAGGAATAAACAACCCTTCTAAGCTTAATGCGGTAAGGGATTTTGTTCAAAAGGAAAAGCCTTTGTTATTTTGTCAATTGGAAACTAAAATTAGAGAAGCGAATTTGAATAAACTAAGTTGTTTGAGTAGTAAATGGTAGTTTCTAACAAACCACCAATGTCACGCCTACGGAAGGATTATTATTTTTTATGATGGTGATCTCTTTGAAGTAAAGGTTCTAGAAACCAATCAGTAATTTATCCGCACAAAGCTTAACTTCAAAATGGAAAATTATTATGCTTTAACTACTTTTGTCTACGATTTTAACACAATTTTTCAAAGAACTGAGCTTTGGACTTCTCTTCGAAGACTCAAGGCATCAGTTAGTGTTCCATGGTTAGTTAGTGGGGACTTTAACACCGCTCTTTTCAAATCAGAGGAAGAAGGAAATTGTAACCTACTCAACTACACTTCTGATATGTTCAATTGTATGCAGGAGGTGGAACTAACATATTTAAAAGTTGAAGATCATAGGTTTACTTGGTCTATCAAACAAAGCTCTAATTGGCACATCAAGAAAAAGCTGGATAGGGCAATGGTTAATGTGGAATGGTTAAATACTTTTTTAGGAATCTCAACTAATTTCCTATACCCAATAATTTCTGATCATACCCCTATAAAGGTTGATAACTTGTTTACAACTATCAAAATCCATCATCCTTTCAGATTCAACAATTTTTTGGTGAATATGGAGGGCTTTCAAGAAGCAATTATAAAGGGTTTGGAGTATGAGATCTATAGTTCTGAGCAGTACATTTGTTTGCAAAAACTCAAGGCTATTAAACAGGAATTGAAGATGTTAAATTTAGAGAGAGGTCAGAACTCCTCAAAGGAGATAGAAACAACAAGAAACAAGCTTTCAATAATTCAAAAATCTTTGACAACTAACCCCACGGATTGTACTTTAGCTATAGCTGAAAAGGAAGCCCTTAAGACCTATTTGCAAATGGTGGATAATCAATGTTCATTATTGAAGCAGAGAGCTAGAATTAATTGAACTAAGGATGGAGATAGATGCACTAAGTTCTTCTTTAATTCAGTGTCAATTCGAAGGAATGTAAACAAAATCACTTCCATAAAAACCAAAGCTAGTGAGATTGTATTTGGACAAGATGAAATTGCAAAGAAAGTCATGAAATTTTATAAAAATCTCCTAGTTTTAGAAGGTTCCTCAGGAGGAACTAGAGTAGACCTTAGGTATTTTGTTATAGCTAAGATTCCTGAACTTAAGGATTTTTTGTTATTTAGACCAGTTACAGATCAAGAAATAGAGAAGGTAGTTTTTAATATGAATATCTCTAAGGCTCCGAGACCAGACGGATTGAATGAGGTTTTCTATAAAAAACTTGGACTAGTTTTGGGGGTTAGTTAAAGAGGTTGTGCATGAGTTTTTCCAAAATGATGTCTTGCTTAAGGAGATTAACAAGACCTTTCTTTATTTGGTCCCTAAGAATTCCAACCCATCCACATGGAATAATTTCATATCTATATCATGTACTAATTTTCTCTATAAGATCATCACCAAGATTTTGGAAAATAGGCTGAAGGAGGTTCTACACTTACTAATCAGTAAGAACCAAGGTGCTTTTATGAGTAGCAGGGATATTGGGAATAATATTCTTTTAGTGGAAGAGTTTTTGAAAGTGTACAATCGCAGCAGAAGTCGTCAAAACTGTACTATTAAAGTAGATTTACAAAAAACTTTTAATAGTGTGAACTGGAGATTTCTGTTACAGGCTATGGGGGTTATGAAATTTCCCTATAGGTTTATAGAGTGGATTTAAAAATGCATCACTACTGCCTCATATGGAATATGGATTAATGAAAACCCCACATAGTTGTTTAAAGAAAAAAAAAGGACTTAGGCAAGGAGATCCTCTTTTTCCTTACCTATTCCTAATTTGCATGAAGGTTCTTACCCTAATGCTGAAGCACAATACTTCTAATGACTCTAGATTCAGATACCATTCCAAATGTAAGAAACTTTCTCTAACTAGCTTACGTTTTGTAGATGATCTTATTTTTCTAAGCAAGGCTAATATTCATTAAGTCTCCCTATTGATGAGTACCCTCAACATTTTTAGGGAGTTGTCTAGACTGAGTATCAATCTTCATAAAAGTTATTTCATATTCTTCAAAAGTGCTACTCACCTTTCTAATTCCTTGTCACAAGCTACTGGTATGGAAATCAAAGATCCTCATCTTCTATATTTGGGCATTCCTATCTCATCAAGGAGGCTTAGATATTGTGAATGTATCCCTTTAATAGAAAAAATTTAGAAAATATTGGGGCCATAGACTAATAAAGCTCTATCCTATAGAGGGAAACTTCAACTTCTGACATTAGTAATTATATCAATGCACACTTATTAGTGTTCCTACTTATTCCTCTTCAAAGGGCTTATTAAAACTATTGAGAAGCTAATGAAGCAGTTTCTATGGGGAAAAGGAAATGGTGAGAAAGGAATTACAAATGTAAGTGTAAAGCATATCTGTCAACCGAGGGAGACAGGTGGGTTAAGTTTAGAGTCAATTAGTAAGAAAAACAACTTACTTATAACCAAAAGAATTTGGAGAATCCTAAGTGAAAAACAATCATTTTGGATCAAATGGATTCACATTTATACATTAAAAGGTGAGAGTCTTTGTTCTTTAACCAAATTCTCAAATTGAGGGAAGAAGTTCAGCAATACATAACTTGTCAAATAGGGGTAGGGGAAATAATTTCTCTATGGTATAATAACTAGACAAATCAAGGGGCTTTAATTCATAATCAGTTGGCAAGATCTTTATTGGGGAGGTCCCCTAAGAGAGCTAAGCTCTATGAAATAATTAGAAACAACAAATGGATGTTATCCTTAGAACAAATTTGTCTTTTGCCTATTCCATAATATAGAAGCCTCGGGGAGAATGATATATACTTATGGGATGGGATTCTTGTTTTAGAAATTACTATAAGGAAAGCTAAAAAGTTGAGGGATGGGGCAGTTACAAGTGTAGGATGGCTTTCCTTGATTTGGAGCAAGGTTCTTAGACCAAATGCTAGTTTTCTCCTTTGGCTAGCTATGTTGAACAAGCTCAGCACATTAGATAGGCTGAAATTCGTATCCTCTTCTTCAAAGATTTGTATTCTTTGCAACCTAGAGGATAAAATTAGAGATCACCTCTTCTTCGAGGGTATTTTCTCTAAGGAGATTTGGGAAAAAAATCTCTAGTTTATGTGGCCCTGGTTTAATTATTACAGACTCACAAATATCTTACTGGAGATACCTCATCTGCATATCTCTAAATATGATAGGGATATTTTTATGGTCGTTGTAGTTACATGTATTTAAGCAGTTTGGGATGACAGGAATAATAGGACATTTAAAGAGAGATCTAACTCTCTACTCTCTCTTATAGAACTCTCCATCGCTAACATTAGGGAACAACTGATTACGAATCAGTTGAACGTGCACTGTAGCAAAGGAATGATTCTCTCTTAGAAAATATAGTCCTCGAAGTATATTCCTAAATCATGATATTCTATAATGTGTTTCATGCAATCTAGGTTACAGAAGAAAAAAAAGAAGTTCTCTTGCATAGCTACTTCTGGATTAAGGCATATTCTTTACCTACTAATGAAAGGTGACTATTAAAGAATAGGAGGATCTTGACTCACCTGGAGGAAACAGAATGGATTTGGAGTACCTTTCTCAGATCTGCTTCCTCTCCAGCCGAGTCTTGTATGAAGGTTCATTGCCGTCCCCTTCTGTTCCCTAATATTAACATATAGTTCGTTATTCTGTAGAGATTCACGTAATCATTAAAGTTGAAGTTATTTTGAGTTAAGTATGCATACTTAGTTGAGATCTCCTTTCAATAGCTAATTAAATAGATTCTCTAGTCTAAATTGGTCCATTTCTTTTTTTGTAGCTTCATAGTATATTTTTAAACTGAAGCCATGAATTATATTAATAATCCAAGTTTAATTCAAAGCAGAAAAGTTTAGTTTGAAGTTACATTAATTTAAAAGTTTAAATTGAATTGTTTTTCTTATCTAAACAAAGTGCTAAAAAATGTGAAGATAAAAATTTAAATTAAATACAGTAATTAATATAATATTAGTGAAATAGTTTGAGTGTCTTAAAAATAAAATAACTTTTGGGATTGGAAGTATATATGGCTTTAATTAATATATTTAAAATAATTCTAAAATTACAATATGCAATTTTAAGTGAATCTATATATTATTTGAACGTGTCATTTAATCTGAATTGTGTTAAAAAGTTACTTAGATTATCGACCTATTAAATTCAAGTTGATGAAAGGGATAAATGATGCTAAAAATTACGTATTAATCGTCTCAAATATGCCATCCAGCTAAAAGGACGGAAAAGTTTGGTGGGATATCGCCAATTTGGTAAAAAACACACATCATTGGCTAACATTAAAGCAATTCTAGTTTAGGCAATGCGTGGGAGATGCTAGTACTATTACTATCACCATCACTCTCCCGTAATCATTAGAATTGAAAGTCTAAAGTCATAAAGATTCTTCGTCTCGGGAATCGCACAAGGCAGTGTTATGCTTTTATCTTAGGAGGAGTGTTACAATCTTGCTTGGACCACGAGTCCAAATCATGAGCTATAAAAGTACCAGCAATGATGTTCACGTTGAACCAAGCAGAAAAAGAAAAGGTCCAAGATAATGGAATCAGTCACTTAAGTTGGGCCATATAAGATGCACGTTATATGATACAATTTATCAAAAAAGATATTTAAATTTTACACTCGAGTAAGTAGTAATGTCAAAACATATACAGATTTTTAAATTTTACACTCGAGTAGTAGTATGTCAAAACATATCCATCAAGCAAAAACATTTCTAGTAATAATCGTCTCCAAAACTAACACCTTCATCATAACAGAAAATGAAACCCAAATAAAAGGGAAAACAAAAAAGATTTAGGAAGGCGAAGAGCAGTTTAGGGCTGAAACACAAGAAGTGGTCTTGAAAGCAGTGTGTAGGGTGGTGTAAACGTGGCTAGCCCCTGGACGTGCGGTGGGGTCAGTTGCAGTGCAACAGAGAGCCAAATTCATGGCTTCCACAATGTGATTTTGCTGAAGAGACGATGATGGGTGTGATCTGATTCCTGGATCCACCCACGAGTCCAGATGACAATCGGAGTAGCAGTATCTGGCCCACTCAACAATGTTCTCCTGCGCACCAAATTCAGGATCGTCCGGGCTCTTGCCCGTTAATAATTGAATGAGGATGAGTCCAAATCCATACATGTCGCTCTTTTCCGTTACCTCTTTGGTTTTTCTAGTTTCTGCATTTCACAAACCAACGGTGTCAATCAATGATACACGTGCAACTTACCACATGTTAATCGGCCAAACGATCATGCTCCAATCTAATGCAGGGTTTAAGTAATTTAAGAAAGATAACTTTTTAATATATATATATACAAGAACCTTTCGTATTTGATTTACCGAGGGTAAAATACCTGGCGCAACATAGGTGGAAGAGATCAAATACTCGGGGACGGTCGGAAGCAGTTCATAGGGAAGGTTCACCCTCAGTCGAGGTTCGTCGTTTCCGTCGATCGTTACATTCTCCGGTGACATGTTACCGACAGTAACACTCGGAAAACAGTAGCAATGTAAGTATCGGAGAGCTCTTGCAATCCCCACTGCTATCTTTCTCCGCCTTTCCCAACTTAAATTTCTAAGAACTTCATTCAATTTTTTGCTGCCCTCTATGTACTCGTAAACCAGATAAGCTACCTTATCGGAACGACATACTCCAGTCAGCTTGAGTATATTTGGATGCTGCAGCATACCAAACTCTGAGATATCAGCCCAAACGCTCGGTGGAATTGAGTGCACAACCCTTATTTCCTTTACCACAAACTGCATGTTACTCATGATGGCAAGCCCCTTGTATAAAATCCCTTCCTTGCCGCTAGAAATGACATTTTCTTGTTTGGTGGACGAGAAAATATCATCTATTGTCATGGATTGTGATACTTTTTTATGGAAAAACTGCAACTCCCAAACTCCATGTTCATTCTCAACTTTTTTTAGCTCCATATGCTTTCTTCTCCGAAGGAAAGTAATGCTAAAAGCAGTAACAGCTAGAAAAATAAATCCCGCAAGAAAATAAACAACAACTAACCACCGCGTTAAGCTCCTTGCCCTTCTGCATGGAGCTAAACCACTAGTAGCGTCACCACCGCATAAGTCGTTGCCAGCAACTGCACTCGCATTTATAGCTAAAAAAGCTCCTGTTGACGGTAGACTACCGTGGAAATGATTGTGAGAGATGTTCACTTCAACAAGCGATTCCACTGTTCCCAAATTCCTGGGCACTTCGCCTGATAATTGATTCTGTGACACATCTAGCTGACTCAGAACCGGTATGTTAGAAAATCCGGTAGGGAGTTGACCACTGAGGTGATTGTGGCTAAGGTCTAGACTAACAAGCTTATTGCATGAACATAAATTTTCTGGGATATTACCAAAGAGCTTGTTTTCATTTAGCTTCAATTGCATCAGCTCAAGTAAGTTCCCAAAACTACGCGGAATGGGACCTGAAAATCCATTGTGAGACAAATCCAAGTTCTCTAGCTTGTTGCTGCCAAATGAATTCGGTAAGTGCCCAGAAAATCTGTTCCGAGCCAAATTCAACATTTTAAGAGAATACATCTCCCATTTTCTCCCGTCAATCCTCCCTGAAAGATGATTGCTTGAGATATCCAAGAAGTACACAAGCGACAGTTTAGTGAATTCCGATGGAAGCTCACCGGATAGCCCGTTGTCTTGCAGACGTACTCTCTGTAAACTTCTGCAAGCACCCAAACTTTTAGGAATTTCACCTTCAAGTGAATTCGAGAACAAAATGAGTTTAAATAGATAGCCAGAATTGCATAGGCCTCCAGGTATTTTTCCAGTGAGAGAATTGGTGGAAAGGTCTAGTACGGTGAGGTTGTTTAGTTTCCCAAGATCTTTAGGTATCTCACCGGACAATTTATTAGACCAAAGCTGAAGGACTTGAAGACGGGGTAAGGAACTTAAAGCTGTAGGGATTTTCCCAGTGAAGTTGTTGGAGAAAAGATGAAGAACCTCCAAGTTTTGCATCTGGATTATAAGTTCTGGAATCTGTCCTGAAAGTGAATTATCACTAAGATCGAGAGAAACCAAGTTTTTGAGGCCAAATATGGATCTTGGAATCAAACCCTTAAGCTTGTTTTGATAAAGAAATAGGTATTGAAGATTGGAGAGGTTTCCCAAAGAGGATGGGATTTCTCCTGTGAGATTGTTGTAGACAAGATCAAGATGATTCAGAGATGTTAACTGGCCTATCTCGTTTGGTATCTCCCCAGAAAGATTGTTGTATCCCACATAAATCCACTTCAAGCTCTTAAGTCGGCCTAATTCTGGAGGGATTACGCCAACTAATTGATTTGAGGCCAAAGTTAATACCTGCAAACCTGTGATGTTTGTAATGGACATTGGAATTCTTCCCACGAGAACATTTCCACCAAGATCAAGAAACTTCAGGCTTGATAGTGATCCAATTTCCTCTGGAATTTTTCCCGAAAGCATGTTGTTGGAAAGATCGAATATTTCCAGGCTGGGGCTTGGACCAGCTGGTATGGAACCAGTGAGATTGTTATTACTAAGATTGAGGTATCGGAGGGAGGACCTAGAGGCAGAAAACATGTCATGAGGAATCTCGCCGGCGAGTTGATTGCTAGAGAGGTTGATGGTTTCAATAAATGGCAGTTGAAAGATTGAGGAAGAAAGTTTCCCGGAGATGTTTTTGCTGGAAAGATCTACGACATTAACTCGAGAATTGTTGCCGCAACTGATACCTTGCCACTTGCAAAAAGTGAGGGATGGATTCCAGTTGGAGAGATGTTGAAAGGGATCATTAACTGAGGATTTGAAGGACCAGAGAAGCTCAACTTCGTCTGCATGCAACATGCGGAAGCAAGGGCTCAAGAACATTAACATTAACCAGAACAACGACGGACATGGCTGAGTTTCTTTCATGGCCATCTCTGTCTAGTACTGAAATAACATCTACGTAGCAATAACTTGGGGAGCAAAGAAAATGATAGCAGTAACTTTAGGAGCTCTTTCAGCTAATTAATATGATAAAAGCTTTCCCTTTTCCTCGCCACGAACGTGCTGGTATCATTTTAATCCCTCGGATCTGAAGCTGTTAGATGGGCGAGAAAAAGCAGAAATTAGGACAATAAACAATCATGTTAAACTAAAGGTGCTAGAATAAAATAATGGAGAATGAACTGACAATGGTTGCACTTGAACCAAGCAGCTTGCATATCCTATTCCAATGCTGTAACATGCAGAATTATAAACTGACATCATGTAATTATATGAAAACAAGAATTGCATAATTTAATTTGCGCTGCAAAGAAGTCCAGGAACGCACCTATCTAAAACCCATAGTTTATTTGAGAACTGTGCAATTCAAGGAACATTTATTGAAAGAGAATGAATGGCGTGTTGTCCGTAGAGAGAATGATTGGATACACGACGTATAAATAGATAAGAGGTGAGAGAGAAAAGTAGGAAGAGCACTGAAATGAGAAATAATTACAAAATTGCACCTTGACTTTCGTTGAAGGTTTGAACACTAAGGATTGAAAGGGAAGCACAACAGGGACAGATGTTGGAAAAGCGCTTTGATTTTGTCGGACATACCCAAATGCTCCTTTTTGACCGACTCGCTCATTTTCATACACGTTATATGTATTGACAAGGGTTTCTGTGACCGTTGAAAAGCTTCAAAGTTCTTACGGGGGCATGTGAATATGCCCTTTGTTGTACTTATTTTCAACGTTCTTCAAAGGTAACTTGCAGTCCCTTACCATTCTAATTATGGCTTCGGTGGACACTCAATCAACAAAGCCTAATGAAATGTTTGAGACACTCATGCCTGGTAAAAGTAAAACATTAAATTTTTAAATATAAATGAACAGCAAAAAAGAAATTACTCAATATATTAAGGTTAAGTTTCAAATACTAAATTGTATTATAAAATAACTTTAAAGCCTCTGTGGTCTCATGTGAGGACATTCATTGCATTAGACCAGTATTTCATTGATTCAAAGGGGTTGCTAGATTCTCTGGGACAAGGAGCAAGCATGGACAGGATTTGACCAGATCGTTTTACTCATGTAAATACACATATATGTCCGGACGTGTTTCTTCCAGGGTAAATGTGGTGCGGGAACGAGGGCAAGTTGGGGAATGTAATTTTACAAGGCTAAAAGCAGGCAGTCTTGAACCTCTTTCGTTTGGACTCTTTATGATTATCTTGGATTCTCTTTCCGGGTAGAGATAGATAGGAGTTACAATATGAGGCAAACAAAGTCAGAAGACAGTGCGAAAGAATGAAAAGAAGATAAAAGAGAAAAGAAGAAGAAAAAGCTAGATGTCTTTACGTTAAGAGTAATGCTCGTGTGCTATCGTTTACCGTAATTGAAGACCCCACAAATGCCTTTCTGGAAGGAATATGCTGTGTGGTCTTTGTCATACCCGGCAGGCTGTGCTCGTCACCATTTTCTAGGGTTTTACACTTCTTCTTCTTCTCTGTCTCTTCTCTCCTTCCACCACTTCACGCCTATCTCCACTACTTCCTCTTCAAACTCTACCTTTTGCATTTCTTTATTACATGTTTACGTCAGTTACCACTGCCATCCAGTATCTGATCACATTCTGTTTTAAATTGTGCTTCACGCTACATATGGACTTAGTTACTGATAACTAACAGAAAGGATATCCACTAGCTGAGCACGCATACAGTTGTCGGATCAGTTCCTGGAACTAATTAAGAATATGGGCTCATATCTAACTTAAGAACTAAACAGAATGATTAATTCAGTGATGAACTTAGTTAGCAAAATCAAGTTTAGCCCTAATTTCATGACCTCAAATGCTAAGTCGTCATTAAGTTGAATTAATCACACCATTCTTTGTAGGAATGCTCAAGATGTTTATAAACTGACGTGGAGGGAGGTAAGGACCATATGCATATATTGATAACCATATGGGTTATTTACTAAGTTTGCCATATTTTGCCTTCTGAACTAAATAGTTACTTTGTTTCAAATAACTTCGGTTACATGTAAGCAACCAAAGCACACTTCATTAGAGGACACTTCCATGCAGAGACTTCATGTATAAATTGATCAATCTTTTTTTTTTTTTCCAAATTCTAATCGGAGTACTAGCATTTCATTTGAACGATCAAGTTGGTTGGCTTATTACTAACATCGGAGTACTAATATTTCATTTGAACGATTAAGTTGGTTGGCTTATTACTAACCTTTGAAAAGGGGAAGTAGATATTGCATTTCAAACCCGCGTAGTTTTAAGTTCAGAAGAAGCTCGCATTCAATACTTCCTCCAATACCCATTTAGAGAGCAAGTCTAGGTTAAACTCCGATGAAAGTCTCTACATGGCTGATTCTAACATCACAAAATGCAATTTTATTAATGAAGACATCCCAAGATACAAAATACAAGACCTCTAGCTGGCTAAAATTCCTCTTATTGCAAGAATTTGTTATGAAGTACTGTGTGCTTTTAGTTTTAGTTAAGGGGAACCAAATAAGTAACGCTGTAAGGGGCATTACCGTCCGAAATTAGTTTTAGTGCTATATTCGTACTTATCAATATAACACTGTCCTCACTGTCCATACTTTCTTTTTGGTTCTTCCAAGAAGTCACTTTATTTTTTCCCCCTTAATTGATTGAGGTAGGCCTGACGTCGAGCCGACCCATTTCCCTTGAATAAGGGTTTCAAGCTATATCCCTCGCAATTGGTAGGTTTTCCATGTTCTTAATTAGTTAGTGGTCCAGCCTGATCACTTAGTAGAAACTTTATCGATCGATACTTTGTTTAGATGAGAACTATTAAATACTTAAGCAAGAACATTGACATGCACTTAGCTGCGTGCTCTTTTTTAATTCTGTCTCTTTTATATAGAAATAGTTTATTATGAACATTATGATCTTGGAATGTCGGGCGTAATGGTCCACTAAGATTCTTATTAACATGCTATAATAACACGTTAGCTCGTTAGCTTGAGCCAGACTGAGTATGTCGCATGGTTTTACTAGCTAGTTCCACGATTAATACCAACATACATTGTCAATTACATCTTTTCAAAAGGCAACTGAATTACATTAATTCATTTCACTTTATTACCCGCACTAGAAACCAATTAGCAACTGTTCTCATACGTTGATTAGGAAGTTGGCGCGTAATATACATGGATTATTGAAGAGAAAATTGACTGCATACTCTTATACATGTCAGATTCTTCCGATGGTCCTCTGCTTGTAAGGGTTGAAAACTTGAAATATGGGCAGAATTCGCTTCAATGATGCATTTTCGGAGATCGGTCCCACTTTGTCAAGAGAAATCCTTCCAAGGTAGCTTGAACTTGCACAATTAAAAGTGATAAAGTAAAAGGGATTTTGGGATTGAAACAGCCAAGATAGTTTGTCCTCAATCTCGAATAATAAAACTACAACCTGACTTCCGATCCTGGTCGTGTCATGAGCCATACGCATTGATTTTTTTGTAGACTTCGGAATAGACCATTCCAGCTGCTTGCTTGATGAAGGTTCATGAGGTGCTAGAAATCCTCTTCCCTGCGACAAGCTTTTTGTTGTACCAAAATAGGTCTTGACTTAGGTTCGTTATGGCAGCCACAATATTAGAGTTGTGAATCAAATTCACAGTTACAACACCATTTTTTGTGGCCATATGTTCCATGACAACGGTTACCTCACCAAGGAAGTAAATAAGAAAACCACTTGGTTCCGGAAATGAACTTAAAATACAATGGAAGACAGAGAAGACCCAATAATACCAAATAACTTCAACTCCATTTTTGGCTTGAATGGCTTTCACACGAGAATACCAGTTAACTACTTTGCTTTAATGGCTCAATCGCCAAACGTTCTCTATTACAATAATTACATGAACCTGAGCCCAGCCAAGTTTAGTTTCATGTCAAAACCTATCGTTAATACATTAATGTTAAGATTACCTACTTGTGAGTATCTCAAATCGAAAAAAGAAGAGAAAGAAGACTAACAAGTAAGCTTAGTAAGCTATTCTATCTATTTTCAATTGATTTTATAATGAAACCTTATTTGAGTTTGTGTGTGATCTAACTTTCGTAACCGTGTGAGCATATAGGCTCATTGCAAATTTAACATAGTATCAAAGTCAATGAAAATCTTGACCTACTGTTTGCCTCATAAAGGAGTTAATCATTTAAGCAACTGAAGAAGGATTTGAAGTCTGCATGGAGCAAGTGATCCAGCAGTATTATTTGCCCCAAAAGGGGGCTTATTTGACCTCAATCAGAAGTCCAGCCCTTATGAGGATTGTTTATGCACCTCTTTAGATTGTCCAAGTAAAAAGGAACTCACGTGTGAGGGGAAGTATTGAGAATACTCACATATGCAGTGGCGGATCCACAGTGGGGGCAAGTGGGGGCACTTGCCCCCACTGCCTCCAACAGATTTCTTTAAAAAAATTTACTTTTTTAAGTTTTGCCCCCACAAAAAAATAAAATTTTACTCCTATTAAAATTTTGTTTCCATTAAAAATAAAATTTTATCTCTATTAAAATTTTGCCCCCACTTAAAAAAATTTCTGGATCCGCCCCTGCACATATGAGTATCTCACATTGAAGAAAGAAGAGAAAGATGACTAACATATAAGCCTAGTAAGCTATTCTATTTATTACCAATTGATCTTAAGATAAAACTTTACTTAGATTTATATATGATCTAACTTTTCTCCTCGTATGAGCCAAAGGCTTATTGTAAATTTAACAAATAAATGTAACACCATAAACCCCAATCAGGATTGCCGATGATAATTGTAGATAAAATTGTACAAGTTCAATACCTTTAATTGTGATAAAAAGACGGACCTAGAAATTCAAATTGTCTTAAGAAGCAAATTTTATCGAAAAAGATAGCAATTAAGAGTGACATGTAATGAAGGAAAACCAATTTGACTACGAAGACTATAATTTGATTGGTTTGTCATAAATCTGTGTGGAATGATGTAGGTGATAGAACCGACGTTAACGTTGAAGAGAGATGTACAAAAGCGAAGAGAATGAAGAGAGTATAGTTTGGAAGAGCCGACTTAGGGTTGGTGAAAGCATAAAAGCATGCACCAATCGTACCTTGGAGCTGATCACAATCCCATAATTACTCCCTATAGCCTGACAAAAACTTTTGAGATTTTTATACAAACAAATTGGCTTAAAAATTAGTATTGTATTCATTCACAATCAATAACTAAACAAATATTCCTTCTTCACTTTGTCTCTCTCAAAATTTTATTACTTAAATATAATACCTCTATACAATTACAATTCTTCCACACACATGTTATAATGTCTATATGAAAAATTGTTAGCTTATTCCTTTATACAAATTCTATTGAATGTATAATAACTGTATGATTATGTGTATTTTGGAAGTAAGTTTGCACGTGAAAACAATTCAAGATTAGGATTCTCATAATTTGTTCTTTAACAATGATGCCCGTATTTGTAGTTTAATCATTTCAATATGTCTACCAAATATAATTTAAAATTTTGCTATCACATAGTCCAATAACGAAGGATAAATAATGGCAAGAATATTTTCCTTAAAGTTTTAAATTTCTTTAGAGTTTTTCAAGAGTCGCAATAATTATTAATTGGCAGTAAAATCTTACATGTGAGTATTTATTAATTTAATTCATAATAAAAACATCGGACCAACTGAGATCCTATTCCGTAATTTTAATAATAATAAAATATATTACTTAGTAAATTTATTTTTTTGGTGATATTAGTACTTATATTATAATGAAATCATCCAATATGTAAACAATCCAATCCAATGGAAGGACAAAATAAGTAAATGAGCAAATTGAATAAATAGATAAATCAAAGGATGAATAAAATGAGTAAAATAAAGTACATATGCAATTGAAAAGAACTTCATGATAGTTCAAATTAAGTGGACTAAGAAAAAAATTGGAACCTTTTTATGCGTAACAAATCATTCACATCTTTTTTAGTAACATTTTCTTAGCCACTTCATGAAGGATCGCAATACGCATTAGAAATAAAAATTGCAATAACATATTTATTTATTGTGTTGAATAATCATACTCATAATTAGAATGGACAAAAATAAATACCTGATATTCGTGAGGATTGATCGATACTGAACTTCGAAACTACAAAGTCTCTATGTTCTCCACACCAAAAAATATGTCCCACTTTCAACACTTGATATGTGATGGCATGTGGTCGTTTTGGTGGTCAGAATTTGGCTGGAGGTGATGGGTGATGAAAAGTGAAAGTTTGGTCTAGTTTTGGGTTTTGCGGATTGGGAATTAGCAGCGGATTGTTTTGTAATTTTCGGACAAACTACATGGAATTTGAGGATGGTTCTAAAGGCAAAATTGTAGAGAAAGAAGTCAGCTACAACTTTGGTGAGGAAGTTTCATATTTTGATGTGTGAGTGAAAAGTTATGGACGAGATGGTGAAACTGGTCAGGAATGGTGCGGTTTCGGGAAATGAAGAAGAAAACTAAAGAAAACGAGTTGAAGTTTTTGTAAAACTAGCAAACCCTTTCTATTTTCGGTAAATAGACAACCCTAGAGCAAATTGACTCTAATTTGGAGAATAACACTCAAGATTTTTCATTCATAAAAAGTTCTCCTTCAAAAGGAAACAAAACATGGCTTAAATAGGAAACTTAGCTAAAAGGAAGGTGGAGAACCAGGTTTCTCACCTCCTAATGGACTCTTAATGAAACATTCATAACAAAGAAAACTGTCCATAATTGTCCACTATACATGTATTAATGTGAAAAATTAAGGATAGGAATTAAAACACACTAAATAAGCATTAAACACATTA
>JANVCQ010000008.1:21968889-21998317 GCA_025531925.1 Erythroxylum plowmanianum
TAAAATATCTAATTCCTACTCTTCCAATTGATACCCTTAATTTGATTCAATCTATCTTTTTCACATCAATACCAAAAGCTATGAACTTCAATGCAGACGCAAAAAAAAAGTGTTAGGAATCTAAGAGCTCAAGAATCACTTCATTTGGAGGTCAGATAGCCAAATTATGGCCAAAAGAATCAAACAAGATTCGGTCCTCAATCATATCAAACTTATCTCGAGACAAATGGCATAACTTTCACTAGAGATGTTGGATTAAGATCATCTTAAGACAATTTCAAAGTGAACTTTGAGATATATAACTTTGAAGAAGACCTTGAGGTCAGATTTTATCATCTAAAAGATCAAAATGGACCAGATAATAGGATTAGAAGAAACCAACTGAAAAAGCAGAAGAATGGAAAAAGAATTAAGAAGTGGGAAAATTGCTATAACTTTCCCTAAAGATATCAAATTTAGGTGTTCTTTAGATGGTTCAAAAGAGGACTTCAAGGTATACAACTTTCATGAAGACTTTACAGACAGATTCTATCATTCAAAGGGCCAAAAGTGGAATAGAAGAAGTGAAAAGACAAAAGAAGCAAAAGACAGAAGATAGCAAAACACAGACAAAACGAAAGACAAAAGAAACAAAAGAAAGAAGATAGCAAAACACAGACGAAGCGAAAGACAGAAGAAGCAGAAGACAGAAGGAGTAAAACACAGAAGAAACGAAAGAAAAAAGAAGCAAAAGACAGAAGGTAGCAAAACACAGAAAAAGACACGTCAGCAAAACACAGAAGAAATGAAAGGCAGAAGAAGCAAAAAGACATAAGAAGCGAAAAGACAGAAGAAGCAAAACACAGAAGAAGCAAAAAGGCAGAAGAAAAAAAAAGACAGAAGAAGTGAAAAGACAGAAGAAGTGAAAAGACAGAAGAAGTAAAACACAAAAGAAGCAAAAAGGCAGAAGAAGCAAAAAGATAGAAGAAGCGAAAAGACAGAAGAAGCAAAACACAGAAGAAGCGAAAAAACAGAAGAAGAAAAAAGACAGAAGAAGACAAAAGATAGAAGCAACAAAACACAAAAGAAGTGAAAAAGCAGAAGAAGCAAAAAGACAGAAGAAGCAAAAAGACAAAAGAAGCAAAAAATAGAAGAAGCAAAAAGACAGAGGAAACAACTTCACTTTTGAACATCTTCCCTTACAAGGACCTTGACTTTCATGCTCAGATGTCCAAAATTTTCATACTATGTACTATTGGAAAGCTAAAAGAAAGGCCTACAACTTCTGAGAAGACAACTTTCTCTAATATAGCCTAGATTGATCCAAAATTGCCCTCGAATTCAGAACACAAATTTATATTCATCCAATATACTACACCCAATTTTCAAATTCATGACAAATTTTGAGATTCTTAAAGATAGAATTTAAATTCTATGTCTGCATAAAAATGTATCCATATGTTTCTAGTTTAATCCAAATTAAGAATCATCTCGTTTGGATAACTAGAGAAAAAGTTGTGGCTAAAAGATTGAAGCATCATCTCGTGAACATTTTCCACATCAACCACCCATTTTGTTTCACAATCTTTCCTTAACACAAATCATACTAAGATCACCCTTTTCTACTTCATTTACTCCTCATTCTCAACTCCATTTCAAATCAATATCATCCATAAAGAAAATATAGTCCGTGATTAATCATGAACACCAATAACAGAACATATACATATATACATATTCCTCATCAACTTACTACACAAATGCAATTTCATTTTTGGCTTTCATTCTACTTCTAACTTTTATCTTAATTCTTCTCACTTCAAAATCTTTTATCCACTAGAAACACCAAAGCAAAACTTGGATATATCCACATTTCTCATTCACTACTTTAACCTTGCCTATCATTTCTTGGTTCAAGAATTTTTATTCATTTGTTCTTTACTTTTGACTAATCACCAAAATTTCTTATTTCCAGTTCTAACTTCTAAGAAACGTTTGGGGTCTAACAAATATATTTTCATACATTTACTAAATTCTCATTCATAATTACCCCATGTTCTTCAATGCTCATTCATGTATACCTTATACACATTTCTTATGTCCTTTAAGATCATATTTACATTGAAAGAACTCATTTATTCCTTTAGCAAATGAGAGTTTCCATATTTGAACATAACACATCCAAACAGTCCATTCTTTAAATAATGGCATCAATTAACTATATAAACTTATGAAGATACCTTCTAGCCAAACTGTTCAAAAGAATCATTAATAAGACATCAATAATCATTTTTCATGTTTTATACTTTGACTAATTCGAGTTCTAAAGCCCCCAAAAATTAGGAAATAATATAAGGTTCCTACACAGGGGTCTGTCACAGGCAGTATTAGGAAAACATGCATAACTCAAGCTCTAGTAACTATTTTATCAAGAAACTTTCACAGAGGTCAAGCTAAGATCTATATCTACAACTTTCATTTTAGTTTCCTCAAAAGCATTCCCTAAAGATACGTAAAATAGATTGAAATAGGAAGATAAAATTGAAACTAGAATTTCGACCTACAACTCTAATTTTCCATATTCAAAAACACTTCAATAACAACTTTCTTTACCATGAATCCACCACCTTCATTTATACTTCAAATCCTAACTTAAGTCATCCATACAAACCATAGACTACCATTTTCGTATATGTAAAACTAGACTAGAAAAGTATCCATTCATTCTCCATTTTCCAACACTTCTTCAACATCAACATTATACACAATCTATCCCAATTCAATCATCATAATCTTTTTATTATAACATGCCGTAAAGAACAACACTTTACTTACTTATTTTGACTTCCAATTCCAGTTCAATTCATCAAGTTAATCTAGCCTTCCATGCATGCATAATCATCACAAATTTAAGGTGAGATTAGATGACTTTTAGTTACAATAAAACAACAATCAATCAATTGGTTCTTTAGCTATTTTGTGAAGGGTAGCATGTATTTGGTGTGGTAATTTAGCATAGCTTTCAGAAAAACACATGAAGGGCAGATAGAAGCAACTTTCAGTGGTGAGAGATGAGAAGAGAAGAAGAATGGGCTAGGATGAAATAACACTGTAGAAATGTTACTCCTAAGGTGCTACGTGTCATCCAATTAATTTGCCATATGTCTAAAGACATATCCTCCATTTATCAGGTAAATATGTTGCCATATGTCACCAATAAAGCTAGGTCATATGTCATGTAATCACAGCTGCCAATTGTCATCAATTTACTAATCCATTTGTCAATCAACGATTAATGCCAAATGTCACTCAATTATAGGCTTAATCATTCTAATTTTCATGTATCAACTTTTTTTACCACTTGGCATTTTTCCTAAACTAAATGTACATTTAATTCCTCAATTATATCAATTAATTCCAAATTCACTACTTGTAATCAATGAAACCAAAATTCAAGACATAAACGTTTCACAATTCACATCATGAATGTTTTAATCTTTTGATACCTCGAAATGAGTCAATTGAGTACATATGCATTCCTTGCAATGTATACAAAATCATAATCCATAATTCATAATTCATGTGTGCATGCTAATGATATGCATGTGAATGAAATGCATTTTATGAATTCCCAATAACAATTAAAGCTCTAATCCTCAATATGGAGAACAGGTTATTCCAGGACATTTTAGAAGATATAATTACTTTTTATACGTATTAGAGTTTATAGAGTTTGAAGCCACTTTGAAATTAATGTTAATAAATTATATCTATTTTGAATTGAATGTCTTCAATATTAATTTCATCAAATTAATTGATATAGCTAATTATTTTCATGAAACAATGTTTTGAATTTTTTGAAGTTTAATTTTTTAATTAACTTAGTAATGATAAATTAACATGACATTATTTATATAAAAATAATATCTATTAATATACATTCTTTAATTCATAAAAAATGACAGGATATATCGCATTATAAAAATAAAAGATAGTCAATGTATAAGCTATTTTTCATTAATTAAGGAATAACAACATAGTTTTTGTTAATGAAAAATTTTTACTTAAACATATTTTTTTAATGGTGAGTTGCTCTTAAAATAGGTGAAATTGATCTGTAATTTTGTCCTTTTTTTCAATTTCCTTCATTCCCATGTTAAAATATATTGCCCTTAACGTTCTTCTTTTTCTATTTGAACTTCCCCTTATATCTATGTTGGTTATACTATATTATTTAACTTTATTTGTCAATAACTTGTTATGTTACTTTTTAAATATTTTCATTATATTTCACTATTAATTAGGTTCTAAACATTATCACACTCAAATGAATCAATTTATAACTCCAACTATAAATGAATCATTATTTTGAATGTCGAACTAAACTCAAGTAGGGAAAATATAAAAATTCATTAACCTGATTTACGAAAATTCTAAATTTATAGATTATTAAAAAATTTTCATTTAATACAAGTTTTGAGTCTTCCAAATGAAACTTTTAACACTTTTATTTATAATTACTCCTATTGCCGACAAAACGTCTTTGAAATATTTAAAAGCTCTGAGGCCCATTGCTAATTCAACAATTCTTCCAACTCGCTCCCATCGTTTTGATGCCTTCAAATTAACACTAACCAAATCGTTTAACTTAATTGGTAACCAAGTTTTAAATCAACTAAATATTAATTTGCATAATATATCAGTTCACTAATTTATTTAAATTAATTAGTTAATTATACATAAATACACACACACACACACACACATATATATATAATGAGAGATTGATATACCATATTTTCGTTTTTATTATTAAAAAATTATGAATTTATAGATTCAGGAGAATGAATTGCCAACTGGAAACAAAAAGATACTGAAATTGAACTCCTAGGAGGCATATTACACATGCGTGTTACATGAACTCAGAACGGAAATGTTTTTGTTTTTCAAATAGATACAATATTAGAAAGCAAGAACATAAATAAATTGGGAGCTCCTTGTGGTCATGGATTCATATCTTATGGTAAAAGCTACAGGACGCTCCTGTCAGGAAATCTGCAATTAAGACCGGTTACCGAGCACTTACATAGTAGCGAAATATTTGAGAAGAAAGAACATTGAAAATACAAAAACCATGCAAAAATACCTTACCACGAACATTGGATCTCAATTGACCACTCCCCGGTCACCTGTCCCCTTTATGATTGCTGGAATACAACTGGAACTCCTTGCTATACTGCCCTTCCTTTGAGCATCTCTATCCCTTGGACTCGTGGACTTTCCTCTAATAACTGAGCTTTTCTTTAAGATCTCTCGCATGGTCTCCGCCTGGCACAGCACCGGATATGCCCTACCAACTTTATTAAACCTTAAGCAAGCACTTATGTGATCGTTCAGGGCTTCCTCTCTCTTGCCTCCATTTTTCTCCATTTCTCGGTTGACAGCCTCTGCACATAGCCCACAAACGAATTTCCCCCAGAACTTGTCACGCACTCGCTTTATGTACTCATGAGTGCACTCTTCAGACATGCCACAGCACTCGCACTTTGCATTCTCCACTTCTGCTATGGAAGCAAGGTTTGTGTCCGTTGTTTCCTTGCTTAGCTCCGATGAGATGTCGGAGATGGTTCGTTGTAAACTTTCCATTGAAAGTCTGTGAGGTATGTGAACCTTTTCGCTATTCTTTGGGTACGAGGCAACGAGTGGTTCTCTGTTTTGCGCCATAGGAATTGTAGTGAAGATTAACAAACAAAATGGTGCAATTAACGAATTGAAAGATAGGAGAGTAATTAACGTTCAATAAAGAAGATGAAGTGACATAGAAGTTGAGTGCTAATGGGAGAAAGCTGAAACTTGTGAAAAAGGAAAAGGACCATATGAAGATGTATTTGATAACTGAACTACCTAGAGCTATATACTATTCATGAAGAGGATTTCTTCGACGTTATATTCACGAGAAAAAAGTGCTCCGAAAAATCTGAGGCCCAAAAAATTTTAATATTTGTCTTAGTGCTTAATGTAAGTTGTTGAAGTGAATTAATTTTGATTTTAATTTTTAAAGTCTAAATAGAATTTAAAGTTTGGAAAAACTATTTCATACTTATGAAATAATGTGTTTTTAATGTTTAGTTTTGCTAAGATTATGTTTATTGTGATGTAGGGAGGGTTTCAGTCTAATATGTGATGTGTATGTCCAGGTTCATATTAAAAAGAAAAATGTGCTTGTTTGGTGGGTATGAGGAGAGAGGAATGAATATGGAATGAAAAACAAAGCTTGGTAAGGGGTAATGATTATTTTGCTTCTACTTTCATTCCTTATTTTGGAGCATTGCTCCATTCCTCTCCATTATAAGAGGAATGGGAGTCATTCGTAATTTTACTTAATGCTTAATGCTTAATTTTTTTTGGTTTAGTAAGATTTAGTATTCTTTAACTAATATTATAATTAATTAATTAATTATAATGTAATGTAATTAATTAATTATATTTTAATTAATTATATTATAGTTAATTAAAATATAATTCATTCATTAATTAAAATATTGTAATTAATTAATTACACTATTTTAATTAATTAACATATTATAATTAATTAATTATAATATGCATTTTGTGCAACAGCCCTTCCTATTTGATAGAATAATTAATTACAATATTTTAATTAATTATATTGTACCTAATTAATTAATTAATTAATTAAAATATAATTAATTCTTATTTCTCAATATTTTTTACAAACCAACCACTATCAATGGTAATGATAATCATTCCTTTCTCTTAACCAACCATCATAATTATAATGATAATATCTATTCTCATTCTTCACTATATTCATTTCCATTCCTATTACCATTCTCCTATACGAACCAACCGCCCTAGATATATGGAATTTTTTTTTTGAGTATATGAAAAAGACGTTTAATCAAGTCTTAAATAGTTATTTTTAGGTCTACAATTTATTGAAACTAAAAATTAAAATTGTTCAAAGGTTAATTTGTTGAGGAATAAGAATAAAAAAGATGAATAAATAATTCCTTTTCAAATATGGGCGGGTATGATGGATGATAATCAATTAAAATGTATCACATTTTGATATAAATGTAAATGTTAGTAAAATTTTTGGTATCTTTAGTGTTTTTGTAATTTATTGATATCCATAATAATCTTTATGACTTAGTTCTTATGTATGATCATTTGATACACTTCTAATATATCAAATTCAATGATGTAATTATGAAGAATCATGCATATTTCATAGTTGATTGTAAAAATCTTTAGTTTTTAAGTGCTTATTCTTTTCATATTTTGTTTGTTGTTATTGATGTTTATTATAAGATGATATTCATTAACTAATACAACAAAAATCTATTTCATAGGTCTATATGTTTCATATTTGTAAGGGCTAAGTTAATTGTCATTTAGAAATTTTATTACATATTTTATATTAAACTATATGACATTCTCTTATGCTTGATTCATTGTTGTGGAGGTGATGATTTTGAGGATCAACCATAGATTTGAAAATAGTTTTTTCCATAAATTTTCGATTGAGGTGATTTTAGATGCATTGGAAAGATAACTCAAAGATCTACAACTCTATAGAAGACTTAGAACAAAACTGGTGTCAGATGTGAAGCATATCTAGCCAGATTTACGAAAATTTGTATTTGAAAACTTTCAGAACAAGATTGACACCAAGCTTGAAGTGTAAGAGGTATTGATTCTCGTAATAAACACTTTAAAGATATATGAAATTATAAGTTTAATCACTTTAAAACTCTTTTATGTAACCCTATCATATAAATAATTTCATTAGTGATCATTCTGAGGGACTTTGGAGGCTTGTGACAACCTCATTGTCACTAAGCTTTTTGTTTTAGGGCTTCTATGCTTCAAGGAAGACTTAGAACAAGTTTAAGAGGATCTAGTAAAAGCTCTCTTTCTCTTCTTTCCTTTATATTAATTTTTTTTTTGTAATTGTAATGTCCTATCTCTTATATTGTTGTAAGGATCTAAAATGTTAGATTATTAAGTCACGTGAATGACTGAATTTGGTATATTTGTGATATGATTTTATGATTGTATTCATATGTATAATATTAGCATACACACATAAATTGTGATTTAGACAAATTGCATTTAATTGACATATTCCGAGGTATGAAACTAAAATGAATATGACATGAATGTGCAATTCCAGTGTCTTGTACTTTGGTTTACCAATGACAAGAATTGATGGACTATAATTGGTAACTTGGAATTTATTGTTACAATTGAGAAATTGATGAATTAAAATGTACATTTAGTCCAGTTAAAATGTACATTTAGTCCAGTTAAAAAGCCAATTGGCAAGACAAGTGGATACATGAAAAATTAGGATTACAAAGCCTATAAAATGATTGACATTTGACATAGAGATTAAGTGATATATGGTAGCTTAAGAAGAGGACATATAGCAGCTTAAGAAGAGGGCATGTGTACCATTTAAGGGGAAGACATGTAGCTTGCTTCCTTGTAGGACAAGTTTCCTTAAATAAGGAGACACTTATCTTAACTCAGCTAATGACACATGTATATAGCAAAGGCTTTCCTAAGATGTTTCTAATGGAATTCATTCTTCCTCCTTCCTCACATTTCTGAAATACACTCATAACCCTACTACTTTGAAATTATGCTTTACTTCTACTCATATTCACTTTAAGATTCATATAAGATTATGCTCAAAGATAGTTATAATCTATTATCATCTCCTTGCCTTTGTTGGAACCAATCTACTTCCACTTTGTGCTTGGATGATCTTGCACGCATGGAGAGCTAAATTAACTTAATCTTTGAGCTGGAATTTGAGCTAGACAAGTAAGTAAAAGATTGATATTTATGGCATATTATAATAAAGAATTTATGATGATGAAATTGGGATGAATTGTATATGATGTTGATGATGAATTGTGCTGGAAATTTCTGCATGAACATGGATACTTTTTTGTTGTGTTCTTGGTGTATGAACAACAGGTTATGGATTATTTTATGGATGAATTAGATTAGGATTTGAGGTATAATGAACGTGAATTTATGTTAAAGAAATGTGCTAATATAGTGATCTTGAAATGGCAATGGAACTAGGATACATGATTGATAGTGAATGATAGTTTATGTTTTAATTTTGATGTGTGAAAGATAATGATTTGTGAGCTGTCTAATGAATGATTTTTGAATTGGGTTTGGAGATGAATTTGATAAGGGATTGAAACATGAATAAGGTCGAATTGAAGTGAAATTGATGGACTTTGGTGAAGGCGTGTTGGATAGAGTATGAAGGAGTAAAAATTTGAAGCAAAATGAAGGTTATGGGTGAGTGAACCTTCGGTTCACTCATCCCACAATCGTGGGACTTAAGGCTCCTTCCCACAGTCGTGGGAAGTACTTTGGAAGCAGAAAAGGTTGCTTCTGGGCAATTTTTGTACTATATAAGGTTAAGACACTTTATAATGGTGTAATTGGACTTGAAATGAACCTAGAAAGTTATTTGATTAAGTGTTTGATAAGTTTAAATTGTTAATTGAGATTATAAATTAAGGAAAGGAATGATTTATATCAATGTATATGAATTTGAGAAGTAAGAGTTATTAATGGTATAAAGATGTTCATGTGAATGCAAATGTGATTCAAAGGATATAAGAAATGAATTAGGTATGATTGAATGAGAATTACGAAATTATGTGAATACTTAATGCTTGGAAAGAATTGATGAACATATGATTGATGAATTTAGGTTAATCAAACTTACTTAAAGCATAACCTAATTGCAAACAAGTTATTTACAAGATATGATGAATGAATGATCAAGATTTGTGAATAAGGATAAATACCCGGGATAGTCAATTGAGCATATATTGAAACATGATCTATATACATATGAATGATTGAGTAATCATATGATTGATAACTTAATGTATTGTGAACTCTGTGTTTGTATTGCAAGAAGATAGATACACAAGTGAGTGCCAACATCCAGACATTGCCAGTTCACCAAGGCAATAGCTTATCTGAAGCGTATTGTGAGTTAACTTAGATGTTTACTCACTATTTTTGAATTGTTTTTAATTAAATATTAGATATTGAACTATTACTGATATGATTATGATAATTCTGGACCATCAATTGTTTGAGAAGCTTGATAACCGGGATTATACTGGAAGTGCTTTTTAATGGTATTTACAATATAGAATGTGTTCTCAACTAAATGTTGAATGGTGGACTTAGATCCGATGAATATGATAAATGACTGTGCACACTAAATGAAACACTAAATGAAAGTTATTGATAACATATTATATGAAATGATGCATTTCATCATATGAATATGCATGATTAGATAAAGGAGTTATGACTAGAGTGACCAACGTGAAAAAGAACTTAAAGCTTGTAAATGTGCACAAAGAGCCACAAACTCAACAATTAAAGAGCACGATATCCACAATAGGTATAAGAAAATATCTAAAATAAGTCCGGTATCTACAAGGGATATGGAACAGTTAAATAGGCACTCGATCACAACAAAATAAAAATAAAAGTGGAGTTTTATGTGCATTTGCATATTTATATCATTACATATATCATATGAATGATTGCAAAGAATGACTAAATTGAGTTGATATAATGATATGGAATATTTGCGTACATGTTGATGATATGAATGATTGAAATGAATGACTAGATTATTCTCAAATGATTATATGAAATATTTATATTCATAATAGACTTATTGAAATATGATGTATAATGTGATCAGGTAATCAATACTGAATGATGTAATATATCGGATTTGATTCTGAATGATGTGATACACAAAGTTGGATCATATGAAATACTTGTGAATTTGGTTAGATACTTGTGATATTTGTGTTTTGTTTTGAGTGAGCACATCGTTGATGGTTCACCTACTAGGTTCGCAAAACTCATCAAAATTGTAAATGTTGATTTTCAGGTTCAGAGAAGATCTAGCTAGTCTAGTTGAAGTATATTCAGCTTTTGGACATGGGACAGTGTCGGGATCAGTTGTACCTATTGTATCTCTCAACTGCTGTATAATGTACATGTAAATTTTAGAAATGAAATGAAATTCGAGATTGTATATGTTTGTACATGAAATGGGACAATATGATTGTGAATGAAATGATTGAAAATGAAGATTTGAAATGCTTTTGTTTTGAAATGATTAAAATATGTAATAAGTTGATATATGATGCCTTTAAAATTTGGAAATGTGCCTTCTGTGAAATATGTTCCCGAATATATATTCTTCGGTATGTGGGGAATATACTCCATGGGAGTGGTATGTTACAATAATTCTGTTTCATCATGTTTAATAGTTAAAACCCTAGATAGGGTTAGGATTTAGTTTTTGATAGATCTTTTAATTATCAATACATGATATGATTATCATTTTGGTTGAATTTATCCCTTTATTTTTAATCTTAAATTTATGCCTAGTCACCATATATTCAATTATAAGGATTGTATAAAGGATCGATAGGTGAAGTATAATCAATGCATTAGGAGAATAAATGTTCTACGGTAGAGAATGATATTATCCTATACTTTAGTGATAACCAAATAGATTAACTATGCTTAATGCAATTAATTAGGTTAAATTGCACATCAAGAGATGGTAATTGTCTTATTAAATACACTAATGTTCCTCAATGGAGGGTATAGATGCGTTAGCTTAATTGTTATTTAAACCTATATAATCAAGTTTGTTCGATAATTAAAATTCTACATATGTAATCTTTGAAGCACTAAAATTTATCTTCCTAATTTTCTTGCAATAGTTCAATTGTCATTATTTTAGAAGTTTATTATATCCCAAAATCTTGATTATTTTTCAGCTAAAATAAACACTAAACAAGTTTTTGTTTAGCTAAGATTAATATACATAGTAATCTGCTTCCCTATAAGATCAATATTCTAGATTACTTTATTTTTATTTTCTTACTACAATAGACACTTGTATGCTTATAGATTTAGTTGAAAATTTTTTTTGACTCCATTGTCGATAAACCACTCAATTTAAAATTTATTAATCCTTGTTTCTATTTTATTTAATTTTCTTATATTTTTATAATTTAGATCTCTTATATGTTACATCTTTAGAATTGCTATTATAATAATGCGAATTTGAATCTAGCATCATAAATTCATAATATTTATAGCCGAATTAAGATGTTAATGAACTGTGACAAGGGTTACGAGGAGGTATGTTTTCATTGTGGCATCTATAGAGATCCTTTCTATACCTGTATAAATGTAGAGAAGGCCTCATGTTACTATAAAGATACTAGTTATATGGTCATCTATAGGATGAAGTAACGATTAAAATATCTTTTAGGAAGAGTAAGGAGCTAAAGTAAGTAGCATATAAGAATAATTTTGTGCCCCAATTTCAACTATAGAAACTATAACATGGTAATAAGATGGAAGAGAATGATCCTACAACTTATATCTTTCCTAAAAAGGAGTGGATAGGTTGGAAAATTTTAAATCTACCATAAACCTACTAGAAAAGATGGGGAAATCTAATCATGAATCCATTCACAATTTGGAGATTCAAATCAAACAAATAATTGGGATGGATGGTGAAAGGGGTCAAGAAGAACAATATAGTCATACAGAGATGAACCTAAGAGATCAAGTATTAGCCATAACATTTAAGAGTTGAAAAAATTTGATGCTAAAGATGCTAAACAGGAGTATAGGCAAAGTTTAGACAAGCATGAGGAGGTGGGAGAGGAAATAATGAACTAAAGTAATCCAACACTAGTCTAACTACAACTTATGTCATTAACCTAAAGTAACTAATGAGAAGAGGACTTCTATATCTTAGAGGTAGAAGAAGGGGACTGGGACACCTAAATCCTAATGACACATGAGGAATCTAAAGGTGTGGCTAGGAAGTTCCGTTGTAAGACTTATAAAGAAGCGCTTATTAGGAGACAACTCAATATGCTAACTCTAATTTCTTTTATTTTCTTAGTTTTGATTCTTAATAATTTGAATTTTAATTTCTTTCATAGATAGTTTTGTTATGAATTTTTAATTATACTTTGCCAACTTAACATAGATAAAAAGGATAATTATCTACCTTCATTATCTTTTATGAGTTTTTATGATATTATTTTTTTGAAGTTGAGAAAAAAATTTCATTTTTAAGTATGAGAAAAATCTAGGATTTTTTTAAATTTTGTGCATTAACTAAATTTTTTTAGCTTTATGCTTTCTGTGTGTTTTAGGTTAACATTTGTAGTTTTTTTCTAATGTTATGTTTAGGTTCTCATTAGTTACTTTAGGTTAATGACATAAGTGTATAAATGATTCGATGTTGAGATGGGTTGTTGATCATGGTTTTTTGATGTGTGTAAGTTTTAATTAATTAACCTCGATAATCCACAAGCGCACGAGTCATTTGCGTAATACCTAAGGTGTCGATCCCACGGGGAGGGATAATCTAATCCTAAAATGTAAGGCCAAAACAAATCGCAGAAATTCAAATGTAACGAAAGTAAAACAATAGTGCAATTCAATCAAGCAAATCAATTCAAGAATCAATCATGAAAAATATTATCAAATTAACAATTGCAGTGCACACTCAAGAATTAACCTAAGGAACTACCAATTGAGAGAAAAAGAATTTTAGCTATCCTTAACGCTAACCTAATCGATTATGAATTACTGGAATATTGGTTCTAAACGATCCTATAGTTGATTACTCTCTCTTAGGTTATAACCATTAACCTTAATTTATAAACCTTAATCAGATTATAGAAGTTGCATTTTCTAAATTAAAACCTATCTAAAACTCTAATTAGATCTAAAGTTGTCTAATAAACTATCGGAAACTATTGTAAGATCTCTCTTCGCCGAATTTATCGATTTTATTTAATTCATGTTCTATTAAATCACCTAACCCTCGTTAGCTCAATTTAATTATTTTTCACTCAATTCAAACTCTCAGCTTATCACCGAATTATGCAATTGCAAAAATGAAATCACAATAAATTCAGTAAAACATAAAAATCAAATTTCACTAAATCAAAGATAAAACTCTAGAGGGGAGTTTAGAAGCAACATCAATATTCAAAAATTCCTATCGCCAACTATTATTCCAATTTTATACAATAATAAAATTGAAAATAACAAGAAATACAAAATTGAACAAACAATGGGAGGCAGCGATGTCAAGAAACTCCTGATCTAGGAAGTACATCGAGTTGACTTCTTCTCCACTTCTCTCTTCCTTCTTCTCTTCCTTTATCTCTTGATAATTCGCTCTAGTATTTCTCTCAAAAGTGGCTGATGCAAAAGTTGACTCCTTTCCTTTTTTCTTATTCTTTAAATACCTTTTGTGTTTTGAGCAGTCCTAGAATTTTTTCGAGATCGAAAAGATCCAAAAAATCCCTTAAAACTTAATATTTTTGAGTGTCTACGTGTTTGCGTGACATAAGCCACGATTGTGACCTTGCAAGCCACGATCGTGGGCCACATATGAGCCTTTTGTCATGATCATAACAAGTAGGCCTATGGGCCATGTCCTAAGCCTCTATCACGATCGTGGCATGTAAGGCCACAATCGTGAGCTAACTCTAGTGCTTCTATCGTTGTGCCACGATCATGGGCCATTGTTTCCACTCAAATATCTTCGAAACTTCTCCATTCTTCGATGATGAACCTGAAACACTAACAAACACATCAAGGTATCTGAAAAACATAATATTTAAGCTTAAAAGCTAGTACTAACCATAAAACATAAATAATTAACAAACTAACACAATTCTAACCTAATCACATACTAAATGATTGAATTAATGGCTAAACATATATCAAACAATGCCCTAAAACACGATGCAATTCAAATTTATTAGTTGTTAAAGGTTAAGCGCAAAATATGATTAAAAGATTGCAATGCAAACTTGACTTTGTGAATGCTAGCATACCAAATTTGTTAAGAAAGGATGCTTGCGTTTAACTTAAGTATCTCATCAGTTATTGTATACAAGGAAATAAGCACGAGGAGATGGTGATATGTATAAAGCGGCAATGAAAACTAAAATTCACGCAAATTGGAAAAAAGAAAGAATAAAAATATAATTATTTAATAAAAATTTAACTAATGTGTAAAGTAGTGTTAAGAAATAACAAATACCAAAAAAAAGCCAAAAACCAATTGGTATAGATTCTTGTACTTGAAAAATAATTAAGGAAGAGGAGGATTTTTGCAAGATAAGAAGAGTTGCTGGAGATTTTAGATTATTTAGATGATTTACTTGCTCTACTAGTTGTAAATTTCTTTGTCTTTTTTTATCTTTATTTTTTCTTTTCCCTTCCTTATTTTTACCGACTTATTCTTTTGATCCCATTACAACTTTATTCAAAGTCTTTTAAATTATTGACTATGCAAATATATTTTAATAGTAGAGATTAGATGATTTTCAAACCTATAGTAAGTTCAATTTCACAAAAAATTGATGAGTGTAGCTCACCCAAATTTCAAACACTTGCATCGATGAGTGATACCTTATGAGAAAATTGTCAAATTAAAGTATTTGAACTTAATGAAGAACGTAGAATAGTACTTACGTTGTTTTGTTTGTATAGTTATTTATTTGAGAAATATTATTTGTTTAAGTTATGCAATTCAATTGAGACTTAGGTTTGTATATCTTGTGTTGTTAACATGAGGCTAAGTGCTTGTTTGGATGAGCTTATATCAATAGAGCTTTCAATAGTAGAGTTTTTGTTAGTAAAATTTTTCTTAGAAGAGCTTTTCTAAGAAGCTAGTTGAGTGCTTGGCTGTTAATTAAAAAATAACTTTTTAAAAAGAGCTTCATACAGTAGACTGTTTGGCAACATAAAAATAAAAACACACTTTTATTAATTTTAACTATATTTTATTTTTTTAATAAAATTATTTATACATATAAATATTATTTAAAATATATTAAACAATATACAAAGCACAATATACTAATTATTATATAATTTTAAACTATAAAATATATCTAACCAAATCTTTTATATGGATTATAATATAATTAAAATTAATATCAAAAATAAATATTAAAACATATAAAAAGCCAAATAATATTATATAGATCCCAAAATAAACACAAAAATAAGTTTGTGAGTATTATGAAAATTATGTATAAAACATAAGGACAAAAGGGACTAAAAATAGACTTATTAATTCATATGAAAAATCTACATGAAAAAGTACTTTTTTGAAAATCTCCAAATTTGAGCTTCTTAAAAAGTTGTATTTTGATTGCCAAAAAGCTATATCTACTAAAAAAAGTGTTTTTCTATCTTACAGCTAAACAATCATTTTTCTTAAAAAAGGTTTTTACAGTAGAAAAAAATACTTATTTATTTTCTAAAAGTTCAACCAAAGAGGCATTAAGTTATAAGTTTAGATTGAAGCTTTTGTGTATCATTATACTAAATCCTTAGGAAATTGTAACTCTTCCACTTAGGACACCTAGAGGTTAAAGGCTTGTGACATTTACTAAATGCCTCTATACACGTACCAAAGTAGAATTAACTCTTGTTTTAGTTATGAGCATTTAATTAGTTAAAGTTACTTGTTATTTGCTTGAGGACAAGTATGAGTTAAGTATGAGAAAATTTGATAGATCCATATTTAGCATATTTATCGGGGTATAAGTTAGTTGTGAATTATATGATGTTATCTTATGTTTAGTTTATTATTTTTAGTTGATGATTTTAAACAGTGATCGTAGATTTAAGCATAACTTTATTTAGGTCAAGTTGGAAAAGGCTTTTTTTAATTGTTTATAATATAATTATGATATAAATGCCAATTTTTGAGTAAGGAAAAAAGGAAAGAGGATCTTAGATTTAGCATACTATAACATACAAATAAGAAAAAGAATACAGATCATATAAAGAAACCTTAATAAATGCTATTTCTTTTAATGGGAATGGAGAATTATTATTAAAAAACATAGGCTTTCAAGTTACTATTAATCACAACATTTTCCCAAGGCATTAGCAGCTAAATGACAAGATGGTTTAAAGAGCAGCCTGGCATATGCTCTGTGATGGAGCCAAAAATTTAAAATAAGAAAACTCAAATATTTAATTTTTTTTAAATTTTAGAGGTTCAGTGCATCACTGAGTTTCAAATAATTCCGTCATTATATATATATATATCTATATATATATATATATTTAATTTTTTTAAATCTTGAGAAATCTAGTGTACCACTGACTCAACTAACTCCGTCTATGCTAATATGCTTAAGGACATATCATCCATACTTGTTAGTAACGAGTTACTGAGTAATCTAGGATTTCTCGTTTTGGTTTGGAAAAACTTGAACAGGTGCATCTTTCGGTTCCTGAAAGAGAAACGTACATGAATCGTAAAAGAATAAAGAATCACGAGAAAGTTAGGAGGTACATGTGAATTAAAGTGAAACAAAAACGAGAGAGCTTGTAGTGGTACCCAAAGGATAAAAAGTGTGCTTCAAAAGTTTCCAATTTCACAAGTTTCTTGAAGGAAAGCAGAAAAAAGGAAGCCCTTTCTTACGCTTTCGTTTCGGCATTACTAGAAAAGGATTGTCATTTTACGTGGAAGCCCACAATCCTCCCGCTTGCCCATTTAGGTTAAAGAAGCTTTCATATTGGTTCATTACTGCAGTAGACATCATGTTGATTGTCCACTTTCATCCGTACAAACTGATTGAACACCAGTAGCAAGGTATGGTGAGGAAGTGTTTGATATGCCTCCACGGGGTCTAATCCATATAAAATTTAAGCATCTCAAAAGCATTAACCAAAAGATGACCTGATGCCCTTTAACTAACCTGTGTCGGAGTTACTTTCTACCAGAGTGATGGAAGAAAGAAAAGAAGTCGCATTCGAACGCGCAATCTAAAATATGAAAAAAGTTCTGGATTTATTTTGTCAATTAAAAATATCATATTTCAAAATAAAATATTGCTAATTTCAAATACACTAATGAAAGAGATCTGAATGGAATGATTATATGGCCTCAAAAATGTGAAATAACTATACAACTAGCTCTAATTAAAATAGTTTTAACATAAGAAATATGTGAAATGCATAGATATAGAAAATAAAAAAATATAAACTTGATAGAAAATAAATGCAATACTTAAATATGAATTTTCTCATCATTGGACTTTTTTTGTGAAAAATAAGTGATATATTGAATTAGCTTGTTCAAAAACACCAAATACGTGGTTATTCTAATAAAAGCCTAGCCTCCTACAAAAAAAAAAAAAAAACTCGTACTAGCAAGGCTGGAAGAGTTACAATCCATAAGCAGCTTTACAAAGAAAGTTTGGATCTTATTTCTCAAGATAGGTCAGTTACAAAATCACGAGCCAGGGTTGCAAGTCTAAGCTTAAGGATGAATTTGGTTAGGTTAAAATGGTCTATGGCCTCTAGAGTTCCCAAAATGTTTTCATATTTCTTTCCTTCCATACAAGATATATATGTTGGGAAACCGGGTCAAGATCCGACCCCGACCGTAGCGGAATAATTACGAAATTTTTTCATGACTTTTGATTTTTTGAAAACCAATATTTATTTAATTTTATAAAATGATTAACACAAATCATAATGAAGCAAAAACTTAATTCGTACCTTATTCTGAATCTTTATCTTATTATATCTCTCGAACCGTTTCCCAAACCGATCCGTCCCAACCACCATACGCACAAATGTTCGGCAACCACCATACGTACAAATGTTCGGCCTCTAACGGTATCCACATAATGAGTTGAGAGAACTCTATAACTCTTACAGAGATGATTAAGCATGAAGTACTAGCTCCATAAAGCTTAAGCCTATTTATAATAAACTTTGGACGTTTTAGTGATTTAATTGAAATTAAATTCTAATTTTAATTAAACTTTAATTAGAATTACAAATAATTCTAATTAAATACTAATATAAGATTCAATATTTTATATTAATCCTTATTAAATATCTCATATTTAATCATAAAGTTTCTCAAACTTTGCAATCAAGTCTAACTTGATTAAATTAATTTTGCTCTCTTTAACCCATGCTAAATCTAAGACTCATTAGGTTCTCAAATATGTTGGCAATGATTATAAAATATAATTTTAATTCATAATTAAAATTAGATAAATTAAACTCCTTTTAATTTATCTTTAATTGTCCAATTAAACAATTTATAATCATAGATGAAGATTGACGTCTAGCAATGGATCATGACTACTCAAATATTTAGAAATGTCAAAGTAGTTTTGACTAACCTTTTTGTGCATAATTTTTTCATATAATTCAATCCTTTCATCATACAATATTCCGATTAGACATAGAGCATGGAATTAATGTCTACTCTATTTTGAGTCTAATTATATTAGTTCTCTTTCATTAGCTATTAATTCAATTAATGACATTTGTAAACTATTTACAAAATGTCATTTCACCTTGGCCAAGGATTTCCCGAATCACTACTAATCGAGAACAACGAAACATTCTCCCTAATTACTTTAGGGTAGTGAATCCTATCTTGATCATTCAACTCTCTTCATATAGTTCATGCTACATCCAATAACTACTGATTAAACGTCCTATGATTAAATAGATCATCAGTAGTATCAAAACATAGCAATCTCCATACAAGATAACTTTGATGATCTCAAATCAAAGAATCAATTATACAATCATCACAATGAGAATTCTATAGACACATAAGTAATATTCCAAATAGATTTCTCATATTGGGTCTGTTCAATGAATTTGTTCTCTAGCAAGCACCCACATGTTTGTTTAAGTATCTTTATATTTTAGCCTATGAGATCGACTACTTCCTTCATAAGGAAAAATAAAACGTGTGCTAGTCTTTTTACGTGTTATTAATGTCCAATCTTAATAGAACAATGACTAGAAACATTTAAGAATAATACCTAAATGCAATATGAATATCATAATTATAATCTCATTATAATTTCATTTGTAATGTACAATTATCCCATGAATTTTATCATATACATCTAAACTTGTACAAGATAAAGAATTTCTTTAAATAATTTGTCACTAAACTATTACCAAAGCGATTGACTGTAGGACATAAACCAACAATCTCCCACTTGCACTAAACCAATCGTTTAAGTATCTTATACTATATCACCATATGACGATTATTCTACTACTGGAATAATGGCTTAATGAGAGAATTCTACAAGATTCTCTTTAGTGAGCACTTGTTTAAAATTTTACAACTCTCATCTTAATTATCATCATAACTAAGAAAATTTGCCTAAACACATTCTTGGATCTTTGATGAGATATTAGCTCCTTATGTATGCCCAATGGCTCGAATGTTCTACAGTACATTACCGTCTTGAACAATGCAAAGAAACTATATCAAATTCACTAAAGAACTTGTTGATCCAATTAATCATTTCCACTAAACAAAAAATGTATTATGGCTTAATTAGCAATCAATTGCTACATTGGAGCTTTTCCAATCCTAAATGATAACATTCTAAGTAAATAAACCTTAATTAAGATTTACTTCTAAAGTTATATCCTTATCATATTAAATTCAAATATCAACTCACACATAGAGTAATGGATATCTTTAATACTTCACAAGTATCTGATATCTTAAATACTAAACATCTTTAGTACATTATCTATGCACTTAGACTTAAAATAAGTTAACAACGTCCAATCTATGTCTATAGATCTAATTCCCATAATGAAGTTATTACCCTTTCATATCCAACAAGAGTTATTCTTGAAAATTATATGTTCAAAAATTGAAAGTTAAAACTTTTGTGCTCTGTGAGCAATATGTCTCCGCATACTCCCATTGAAGAGAACAACTATACTCTCACTAACCTTCTTACAGATATGATAAATTCACAATCATCTTTAAAAACAAACTCTTTAAATTCATCGTAAAAGTGAATCTTTCAGTGTCTCCTAGCTTTTTAACTATACATTAAAGGTATTGTTAAAGGCATTAGTTCCAATTAGATGAAATGTTATGAGATTTGAACCTTTCAAATTCTTTCTTACTCCCACTACTTATTTTGAGAACTATTCTCCTATAAGCATACATTGAATCAAACAATTTGTTTAATGGGTCTGTAAGATTATATCCAACCTTTTGGATATCTCATAACCCCTTATTACTCAATTTAGTTCTAAACTAAATGGATAATATGTGCTTCAGCTAAGCATCGTTAAATCATTAGCTTTAACTATTTCAAAGACTTAATGTTTGATATCTAATATGAAATCTTGCTAATTGATTCAATTGGAATTATAGAAGGTAAGTCATTGTACTAGGCATTGCTATAAAGAAATAATATTGCATTATACAATATCTCATATTGTATTTTACTCCTTACATAAATCCATACACTTATGAATTTAGTTGTGAAGGTATTTACTTGAGAATCTTATTCCTTATAGATAACCGAAAGTTTAAAACTTGCCACAACGATCTCATTGAAGTGCTTTAGCATTCTCAATGCTTTATTTTTACTTAGATCTAAACAACTTAAACTTTTTAAATTTTTAAATCATTATTTCATTTAATACGTATGAATTAATCATATAAAGTCATTAGTAATTTAATGATATATAAGTATTATCCTTTTATGAATTATTATTATATCTAATACATCACATGTATAAGATTTAACAATTCAATACCATTATCATCCTTTCATCAAAAACTAATTTGGTTATTATTCAACTTGACAAGTTTTACAAGTTTCATATGATTCATAATCAAAAGGATACACGTATCCTTATATGTAACTTTATGATTCTCATTTTGTTGATTTAAACAACATGATATAAAAGGATTGTCTTGATTATCTAACTTTTTACTCTCGCCATTTATGTTAAGCATAAGTCTCCTTTGATCTAATACATATACAAACTATTTGCATAAAGTTGGACCAACTACTTTGACTTAATAATCTATTTCTAACCATGCATTGAACATTACAATAATTTTGAATCTACATTCAGTATCAAATACTCATAGGCATGAATGAGAAATACATATGATCTCTATCATATCACATATAGGCAAGAAATATCTTGCAATCATTTTCTTCCAATGACAACTATTATCATACTGTTGCTAAGCCTTTAATTGTAGTCCACAATTATGCTTTTAGTAAGCTTAATTAAATAGAACAATTTCATCAAAGTACTATACCTTTCAGCCCTACTCCATGCAACCCCTTGCATTTTGCTATCATGGTGTTGACATACATCTTACATGTCATTGTTAAAGTTTACGAGACATTAGTAAACTCAAAATGTCAATATATTTTGTCATCTATATGATTTTGACATATCTTTAGAATTTGTTGCCATATCCTCAGTGGGGATTATAGCAAAATTGCATAATGAACTTATAATTTTCTATCTAATTTTTGAGAACTTTTCTCAAATATATCCTTTGTCGAAGAACTTGGGTTCATTAACTTAGCATCAAATATACTAAATAATGTAGATTCCACTAATAACAAAATAAACGTAAGAAAGCAAGTAATCAATTATATGCCATGACTACTAAATAAGATTAGGACTTTAATCATGCATTTGGTTACTCTCACTATTTTTTGAAATAATAGCCCTCATAATTATTCGAAAAGATTACTCTAATCTCTCTAGTAGGCTAAGATCCCATTCAAATATTATTGACCTTGAGATTGTTCAATAAACCAACTAGACTTAAATTAGGTAGATAACAACTTTATCAGTCACATCTTATGTGATTTCTAGATCCGTTAGGTGACAACTCTTGCCAAAATATATCTTATATATTGTTCCTAACCTTGCCTCTAAATTCATGTGATCATGAGTTTGCTCATCCAAATCACACAAATTAAGTTAAGTAGAACCTACTATCATAAGATTAAACATGTTCGGGTTAAAGTGACCTTGAGTTTGTTCAACAAGCCTATAATAAAGAAAATTATGGTTTATTCTTATAACAATAGAAGGCAACAATCATGTTCTTAACGTGAACTTAAAATTTTAACGAGGGATTTAACTTCATTTGTCTCATCAAACACAAATTGCATGTAAAATGTCACACATATAAAACATATAATTTATCATGCATCCAATATATATATCAACCATAAAAAATAAAGTATGCAACTTATGTACTTATAATCAAATTATATGCATAAAATATCAATCTTCGTTTTATTCTAGTTATTGATCTTCATAATCTAAAATAACATTTCCGACTCCTTGAAAAAATTAAATTGGATTAAAACTATTGATTCCTAAATAAATTAAATTCCTATTCCAAATAAAAGTTTAAATTGATTTGAAAACAATTTTTCAAATCCAATTGGAAAGCATTTCCAATTTATCTTGAGGCCTTCGACAAAATTTAACTGAAAACAAATTTCAGTAAATTATTTTCTTACTTATTATAATTAAAAAACTCCTTTTCAAAATTATATAATCTAATCCAATTAAAAAACTATTTTCTAAAATTAAAAGGAAACTATTTTCAAATTTAAATAAAATCACTTTTAAATTTAATTAAGATAGTTATTATATATTATTTATTTAGAGATTTATTTCTTGACTAATTAGAAAACCTTTAATAAGATAGAAAACTATTTTAAAATATTAAAAAAACAAAATTTTCTTAATAAACAAATGAAAACACTTTTCAAAATTTAATCAAGAAAAAGACTTTATCTAAAAATCAAGAAATTTTAATAAAGAAACAATTTCTATATAAATTAAATAATAACTCTCTAAACAAAAAATTATAAATTTAATTTATCTCAATCAAATTGAAATAAATAAATTTAATTAAGAAACATCTTTCATAATAACTTAAGAAAACATTTTTCTTAATTTCAAGAAGTCTAATTAATTAATTTCAATCTAATTGAAAATAATTAATTCTAATTTTAGAAACAACATTTCTAATTAATTAATTTCAATCTAATTGAAACTAATTAATTCTAATTTTAGATACTACATTTCTAAAATTAATTAGGAATCAATATAACTATTAATCTTAATAAAATTAAGAAAATAATTGCCTTTGGAATTGATTTTTAAATTTTAAAATAATTTTAAAGTTATGTTTGAATTTAATTAAATTAAGAATACATTATTATTAATTTAAAAAATTCCTTTTTAAGTTTAAGTCATACTTAAACTGACTTAAACTAATAACCAAACAAACTCATTCTTAAACCTATTGCCAAACACCATCGTCTTCATCTTTAAGAAAACCCTAAAACATATAGAATTTTGTTGCCGCCAATTGCTCCCTGCAGTCATTAGTCACACATTATGGCGCAACAAACCCAAACCGTTCAGTTGCTGCAAAGAGCACTATGTCTCACAGTTTCCAATTCACGTGTTTGTGTGATAGTAGCAAGAACAATGCAATTGGGAAGCTCTCAACCAAAAGCAGATAGTGCATGTTTTCTTTGGATGCACATTTCCTTTGGTAAAACCAGTCCAACCAAAAGCAAACACTGACACTGCACATTTTCTGGTAATGCACGACCCCTTTAGTAGCCAGCTCATGTAGAGACCAACACAATTTTTTTAAAAAAATCTAACTCATTTCAAAGAGATTTTCTTATTCAAGTGTTAAAAAACGACTCTCATGATCAGCCACATCTTGCCTACATTGCTCCCACAGTAACAACCCTATTTCATTCTCTAAATCATCTCCAACAAATGTTGCATCACTTTCTCCTATCATCGATTTTAGAAACAATGCAAGTTTGATGCATAATCGAAGCCATTTTAAGGGTCTCTTAAGGTTTTTAAGGTTCATACTATATTAATCTGAAACACCTTTTAGATTTTGGTTGATTTTGCAATTCAATTCCAAAATTATAACCAATAATAATCAAACAATTTAATCAAATTATAGAAATAAAATCTGCTCTATTTGATCCCCGCCGCAGCAGAACAATCATAAAACTTTTTCATGACTTTTGATTTCCAAAAAACCAAGATCTATTTAATTCTATAAAATGATTAACACAAATCATAATAAAATGAAAACTTAATTTGTACATTATTCTGATGCTTGATCTTTATCTTATTGTATCCCTCAAACCATTTTTGAAATTGATCCGTCTCAACCACCATAGCCACACAAATGTCCAATCTCTAACGGTATTCACAGAATGAGTTGATAGAACTCTATAACTCTTACAGAGATGGTTAAGCATGAAGTGCTAGCTCCATAGAGCTGAGGCCTATTTATAATAAACTTTGGACGTTTAAGTAATTTAATTGAAATTAAATTCTAATTTTAATTAAAATTTAATTAGAATTATAATTAATTTTAATTAAATACCAATTATGCCCATATAAGATTCAATATCTCATATTGATCCTTATTTATTAAATATCTCATAATTAACTGTAAAGTTTCTCAAACTTTGCAATCAAGTCTAACTTGATTAAATTAATTTTGCTCTCTTCAACCCATTCTATATGTTAGACTCATTAGGTTCCCAAATACGTTGGCAATGATTATAAAATCTAAATTTAATTCATAATTAAAATTAGATAAATTAAAACTCCTTTTAATTTGTCTTTAATTCTTCAATTAAACAATTTATAATCATAGATCAAGATTGGCGCCTAGCAACGCATCATGACTATCTAAATATTTAGGAATGTGAAAGTGGTTTTGATTAATCTTTTCATGCATAATTTTTTCGTATGATTCAATCCTCTCATCATACAATGTTCCGATTAGACATAAAGCATGGAATTAATGTCTACTCTATTTTGAGTCTAATCATATTAGTTCTCTTCCATTAGCTATTGATTCAATTAATAAAATTTGTAAACTATTTACAAAACGTCATTTCACCTTGTCCAAGGATTTCCCTAATCACTACTAATTTAGAACAACAAAACATTCTCCCTAATTACTTTAGGGTGATGAATCCTATCTTGATCATTCAATTATTTCCATATTGTTCATGCTATATCCAATGACTACTGATTAAATGACCTATGATTAAATAGATCATAAGTAGTATCAAAATATATCAATCCCTATACAAGATAACTTTAATGACCTCAAGTTAAAGGATCACTTATACAATCATCATAATGAGAATTCCATAGACATACAAGTAATGTTCCAAATGGATTTCTCATATTGGGTCTGTTCAGTGAACTTGTTCTCTAGTAAGCACCCACTCATTTGTTTATCTCTATACTTTAGCCTATGAGATTGACTATTTCCTTCATAAGGAAAAACAAAATGTGTGCTAGTCTTTTTACATTCTATTAATGTCCAATCTTAATATAACAATGACTAGGAACATTTAGGAATAATACATAAATGCAATATGAATCTCATAATTGTAATCTCATTATAATTTCATTTGTAATGTACAATTATCTCATGGACTTTATCATATACATCTAAACATGTACAAGATAAAGAATGCCTTTAAATAGTTTGTCACTAAACTATAGCCAAAAAAATGGCTGTAAGGTATAAATCAATAATACACGCATTCCAAAGGCAATTATGCTAAATTAGTTTGTACTAGGGCAAGTGAGGTTGAATAGGAGAAGGAGTTAGTTCGAGAAGGAGAATAAGAAAGAACACTTGAAAAATAAGTAGGGATGGCAAATGTGGTCCGGCCTAACCCGACCTAGCCTGACTTCAGACTAGGTTGACTGGGCCATGGCCTAATATAGCATGGCTATATCGGGCTAAGGGCCAGGTGAGGCCGAGAAGGTATAAAACAATGAAGTTTTTCTATTTTTTAGAAATATTAAAGTCGGGTTGGCTTGGCTGGGGGTCGAGCCATGGCCTGATTGGCCTATTGCCATCTTTAAAAACAAGTGCTCATGTGTCTCCTACTCACAACCCCAAAATACATATATAGTGCTATTTAATGGAAACTAAAACATGTCTATAGTTCCAAATATTAAGGAGCCTCCTAACCAAAATATAAAAGAGTGGGATGGGGTAGTGTAAGAGTCCTATATGAGATTATAAATTTGTAGTATTGGATGAGGTCCAATTAGTAGCTTCCTTTAAGAGGCATTGGAGAACTTCATTAAACTTTGATGTGTCCATTGCCACAATTAGGAGAGGATGGATCTAGGGTGTAGCTTGGAAGCAATTGAATTATATTTTGAAATCCTCTAATGGAACAAAAATGGCTAGTGGCAAGAGTTGTTCACCAAGATGTCGATAACCTTAGTGTTTATAGGTACAGTTGCTTTAAGCATGTTAACCTTTCTAAGCTGGCACAAAGGTCTTACCCTATGCTAGTTATCAAACTAGAAGCTAATATCTTTACCATTGCCTATTTTGCTTTTAATATGGTTTTACATGAATCTCTCGATGAGCATAATTTATTAAAAAGTGTAGGAGTATGTAGGTTTGATATCCATTGATCATATGCTTTTATCTTTTAGGTGGTATATGTGGATCCACTTCACCCACAAGTTTTTGCAAAAATTTTCCATGATATTATGGCTATGAGAACCTTAAACATTCTTCTTATTAAACTTAATCTAAGACCACCATTCTGCTTATGAAGACAAAGGGTGCTCCACTTCACATTAGTGCTTTTTTAATTTCTACTACTTCCATTCTATATAAAATCCCTTATAAGCTTGTCAATTTTCTCCATGACACCCTTATCTAGTGCTAAGTGAGAACACAAATACATATATAGATTGTTGAGTACATATATTGCAAGTTAGAGCTTTCCACTATAGAAAAATGATCTGCTATACCAAAATTATAGTTTTTTTTTAATGATACTAATAAGTGGAGATAATTATATAGTATTTAACTTCTTAGCTTAAATGGGTACCCCAAAGTATCTAAAAGGAAGTTATTTAAGCTTTAATCCTTGGGAGGAGTTTTATAACTAAGCATTGTTGTAAGAGGGAGTTGAAAAGTAAATATAACTCTTGCTTGGATTGAATCTTAAACCCAATAGCCCTTTAAATGTTTCCAGAGACTTCATCAGGAGGTTGATTGGGCTATGTTCAACTTCATATAGACACAAAAGATCATTTATAAAGGCAAGATGGGTAATTTAGAGATTATCACATCTGTAATGGAACTTGAACTTTAGAGCTTTTACTATATTATTGCTGATTATCCTTTTTAGCATCTCATTGCTATTGCAAACATCTATATATGGAGACAAGGGATCAACTTGTTTGAATCCTTGAGCTACTTTAAAAAGGTTTGAGGGGTCTCCATTAACTAGGATTGAACAGGAAACTAATGAGATGCATACTTGAATTTTGCTTATAAACTTACTAGGGTATCTAATCACCTATAAGAACTAAATATGAATTCCCATTTTAGTGAGTCAAATTCCTTAGTGATTTTTTTTATTGTTTTGTTGGATTTATAACCTCTGAATAGCTCTTAAGCAAGACTAAAATAATCTCTAATGTCCCTTCCCTTTATCAAGGCCCCCTTCGCATATATTAATGAAGTAAGGAAAAGTCTTTATCAATTTGTTAGTTATAATATTAGAAACCAACTTATAAAGCACATTACAACAAGTAATAGGCCTATACTCATTAAAAGTAGATGGATTGGGTACTTTAGGGACAAAAAAAAGGTTTTGTTAAGTAATAAAAGAATCTTACCAATTTAATTCCAGGACTATATTAATCACCATTGTGCTATTACTTCCCAAGTTGACTTAAAAAATCTTGCACTAAAACCATTAGGTCCAAGGGATCCATTAGGATGGAAACAAAAGAGAGTTGACTTGATATCATTTGGAGCAACCTGTTTAATCTGTGTAGGATTGTGTTAAGTGTATATTTAATAGAATTAGTTAGCTCATTAGGTATATTATTGGGGCTAAAAGAACTTACTAAAATATTCTAGAGAGAGCGTGAGCTAATTCCTTAAGTTTGTTTTGATCAATCGCAATATTTCCATTAAGATCCCCTCAAGATATAGTCCTCTTATTATTCTTTTTTCCTTGAATTGAGTTATGGAAGAATTTGGAGTTTTTATCCCCGTCTTATAGCCATAACATCCTTGCCTTTTGCCTTAGTTGAAAGTTATAACTTTCTAACGCTGATCGATACTTTGTCAATACTTTAACTTTACTAGATTTAATTATAAGATCATAAAGATGCATGTAAAGGACTTCTTGAACACTAATAAGGATATGGAAAGTGTAGCATCTCACTCCCGCAAGACCCAAACTCGACATCGAGGGTGATGTCCGAGCCCGAGCCTCACGAGAGTGGTATGCTAGAGCACTCAATAATCGTATTCAAAACTCAGTATGCCGTTGTTAAATACAAAAACTATCGCATGCGCTGAAATCAGTAAACAGTTGGGCCCTCTTTAATTCGAAAACATTTCGAA
>JANVCQ010000008.1:22015952-22044423 GCA_025531925.1 Erythroxylum plowmanianum
AAATATTTTCATTACAAAACTGTAACTGGAAGAAAATTAAGTTACATGTAAATACACTTGCTTTCCAGGGCACTATACTTGCATAACTTCAACATGTGCCTAAATACTTAAATAGAGATTCCATAACATTCAAGCTTAAGATTAAGCTAAACCACTAAGCTTGATGTTTTGAGTCTACTGATAGAATAAGATGGCTCTTTGTTATATTAATAGCAAGCCTCAGACTTGGGTAGACACTTGAACAAAATTCATAAGAGTCATTAAAGGGGAAGTCTCAACTTCATTTAAAAGTAATAAGTCATCTATTAAAGATTGGCTAACAATCTTTAACTCGTTATATTTATAGTGTTATATAAATCTAGTTTCCCTTTTAATTTTGTGAGTACTTTTTTGAATATGTTGGTTATTAACATGGAAATGACTTTTTAGATCAAGGTGCTGCAAAATATAGGTCTATATTAACTTAAATCGCTTTGATTTAGGTTTTGGGCACTAAGGAGATATAAGTGTTGTTTAACTCTTTATCATAATTTCATTAAATGATAATTCCAATACATGTTTTCCTTAATAAGGCTTTATGATGTGCATCAATAACACTAAAAAATAAAACTTAATTTTGCACAACTAAATTTATAGTGATGGTGAGAAAGGATTATATCCATAGAGAGCATATGTCTAACTTTTATAATGAATAAATTAGTGATTAGGATTAGGGGTAAGGGTTTGGTTGAAATCAATTTTGGTTGAAATCAATTAATAAAATAAAGTAAAAATAATCTATTGAAGGTAAATCAAATCAAACAACACAAAATTGCTATAATTAATCAATAGGTTTTGAATCTAGTTTGTGGTTCAAACTTAACCTCCACACATATGTGAACAATCAATCATCATTTTGTTCTCGTACCTCTCTTTAAAACTATTAACTATATATTAACAACAAGCTCTATTAATCCTAATTTTCTCCTAGGTTGTATCTAATTAAAATAAGCCCTTTAATTAGGTTTAGCTATCAAACGATGTAAAATAAGCTCTCTAGATTTAATGCAATAACCACATTAAGTAATGGGAAAACAAGTAATTCTATGCAATAATATGTAAGATTAGGTCATTTAACATATATTATATTATCCATAATGATGCTCAACCATTAGTTTACTACAAGTGAATCAGATGTACAATGATTACATATTGTAATCTAAATTTTAGTAATAAGTAGATACATGAACAATCTATTTGGAGTATCTAAATCATTTGTATATAAATATGAAAACATTAATCATAGAATAACAAAATCAGTTCCAAAGGAGAGTTAAGAACAATACCACTAGATTATCCAATACTCAAACATGTTTGGTGGCCTCAATAAGCCTTTTAAACTAGAAAGATGAAGTTTAGTTGCTGATAGCTCTCCAAAAGGAAAGGAATCTCCCTTTTTTGTCTCTAATGTTAGAATGGTATATAAACCAACATCGGCTCATCATGCTTTTACATAAAATGTTACAAGATAAAAATTAGTGTTAGCTACAATTTGATAACAGGTCTTAGTTACACACTACCTCGTAATGTATAAATGTTTTAGAACAAAACTACCACTATTGTTGATACAAGTTAGGCAGTGATTCCTATGTAAATTTTCTAAAGACATATTAATTCCTAAGTTCAAGTATTCTGGGACTATATTTGTAACCTTAATTATAAATATTCCTATTAGATATAAAATAGGGGATTCTACGAAGGTTTTTACAAGCCACCTTGTGAGATCCCACATCGATTGGAGATGGGAACGAAGTATGCCTTATAAGGATACGGATACCTTTCCCTTATATACACATTTTTCATGCCCTAATGCACCGGATCCCATCAGAACTTTGAGGTTAAATGTGCTAGGGCAAGTGTAGTTCTAGGATGGGTGACCTCCTGGGAAGTTCTCGCGAAAAGCAAACCTGTGAGGGCTTGAATAGGCTAAGGCTCAAGGTGAACAATATCTGTGGGCGGGTGATTTGGGCTATTATAGTGGTATCAAAGCCGGTACTCGAACCATTGTGCCAGTTAGGCTGGGCCCCAAAGAGGACTGAGCCCTAAGGGGGTGGAGAGTGTGAGATCCCACATCGGTTAAAGAGGGGAACAAAGTATTTCTTATAAGGGTACGAATACCTTTCCCTTACAGATACATTTTCCATGCCCTAACACACTGGATCCCATTAGAACTTCAAAATTAAATGGGCTAGGACAAGAGTGGTACTAGGATATGTAACCTCCTGTGTATTTCTCAGGAAAAGTACAACCGTAAGGGCTTGGCTAGGTCAAGGTCCAAAGCAGACAATATCTATGAGCAGGTGATCTAGGCTATTACATACCTTACATTTTTTTCATGACTTTATTCTTTCTTAACATCGAAGGAGGACATAAAGCAACATTGGAGGAGGCCATGATGATTTCGCTAACTCTTTTCTTCTATTCTTTCCCATATATTGATCAATTTTGGTTTTGTTTTTATTATTTTTAGTGACTAAAAACCATAGTTAGGGCTAGGAATGTAGCTTGTAATTTAGTTATTAATACATTATTTGATAATTTTTTATTTACATTTATTCTCTTTATTCTTAATTATTAAGTTTGTCTCTAATGATAGAAAATTATTTGTCTATATTTATATACCCATATTTAATGTATTATGCTTTTTATTTAAGATTTTTATAGTATTTTAGTAGTTAATTTTCTTTAAGTGTGTTTTTAGGTGATAAGTGCCTTCATAAACCAAGAGGAGATGTATTCGGGTGAAATAATGGCATGAAATGAAAGAATTGGAGCAACTTTGGAGATACACAGTTATCTATACTGATTAAATAAGTCACTGTGAATGTATGGAGTCTCAAAGACACGATTCCTACCTATGTGGAGTTACACGCCTGTGTATGTTGACATACATAGCCGTGTATGTTGACATACATAGCCAAATTGAGGTATTTTTAGAGTTAAAAGATCACCTATATGACTGTGTAAGTACTTATGTATATCCCAAAAATCCTAGTTTGTTTGATATATAAGGATAATAAGAAGGCTAAGTAAAAAAGAGACATATTTGAAGCATTTGAATTTGGAGATAGGCAACTAAGATCATACATCTAAAAAAGGAAGAGAAAAACACAAAAATAGCTACCCATCATAAAGAAGAAGATCAAATAGTGGAAACATCAACTTAACTGTAGTATTCCAGAATTTCCAAATGAAAGCTTTCAAACTTATTTATTAGTTTCTTATTTTACTTTATTGCCTTAGATTTCAATTCTAATTAGTTGTGTTTTGAGCATGATTATGGATTATTAAATCTTTAGTTTATTCTTAAATCATTTTGTTTAACTTTTATCTTGGTGAATTCAATATAGTATTACTTTGTGTTATTTTTTGAACTCATACTTGATAAGAAATTAAATGATTGAATCAAAGCTATCTATGTTAAGTTGTGCAACTAGAATTTGTACCTTAATTGACTTAAAAATATCATTTTAATAAACAATTGAAGAGATATTTTAATTGTGAGTTAATTATCCTTAGGATTGCTTCAAATCCATTTAAAGTAGTTTTCATAATCGAGAGATTTTAACTCAACTGTTACCCATTTGAATTGGGATAACTTAGTTAGATCTCAAGAGAGGGTAAGCAAAAACTTAGAATATCTAGGATTGAGCATAATTGAATTAATAAGATATAAGGAAGGCAAACAAAATTGGAATAACCCTTGAGCTTTTATTATTGAATAAATTTGCTCTTATTGCTATCTTTCCTGACAATTTAAATGAACTTTGTAGGTAATTTTCTGGCCAAAATATATTTGTATAGGTAATTACTATAAAGTGATGTTTCCGTGGGGAAATTACCTATGGAAACAACACTTCGTATTGATTTTAGGTTTAATTTCGTATTGAATGGTTAAATTAGTTTTATTTTTTAATTGCAATGCTTTTAATTTCAATGTTATGATTAATTAGGCTATTAGTTAATTTTATAATTATTATATTATATTATATTATTTATTTAGGATATATTATTTATTTTTGAATTTGTTATGTGTTTAATTTTTCTCTTTGATCGTGCATTTTCATTTTTTTACAATTTAATGAGCATACGAAATAAGTGTGGAAAATGGTTGTTATTCATATTTTTATTTGTTATTTTGTCACATTTATTTAAAGTTTTAAGTAGAATGACGGATAACAACATAACACAAGTAAGTCAACATAGTCCTACAACTAGAGTGACCTAATATGCTACTATTTAACATCGAAGCCCATTAGGAGGAGTAACAAAAGGCTTAAGGATAAGAAGATTGAGGTTAGTAGAAGCATTGACTGGGGAGCAATGGAGCAAGTTGGATTGGTCCAGGAGGTTTGAAATCTTATAAACACTGAAGTATGGTCTTGCTTCTTCGAGATCATAGTGCTTTCAAATTAATAGCTCACACTCGAGGCACTCTCCACATTCTTTGCTAATAAGGGTCATTATGATTGGGATAGACTAAACACAATCTAATTTTGGATGATAGGGGAGATGGTTCAGATGAGCTACTCAAAATTCTTTGCCACAATAGGTTTTTATGACCAGGAGTTCATGGTGGCATTAGACTACATAACCTTGCAAATAAACTTTTTGTATGGAATGTCTCCATGACACTTTTAAAGTACTATTAAGGAGAAGGATGATTACGACCCCAGCAAATACAAAGCATTATCATTATGACACCCTGTGCTCAGATACATACATAGGATTTTGAGTCATACGCTAAGTGGACAAGTGAAAGCTATAAAGTTTTTGAGAATTTGGACGTGTTATATTTGTGAAGCTTGAGAGGGAAAAAACCAATTCATTTGAGGCATGCTTTGGCCCAATTCTTTTGGAATCAAAGTGAAGAGAAGAAGGTTGAAATGTTATATGTCAGGCCTTACGTGACGAGTTTAATTCGGAGGATAAGGGTGTTCGAGAGAATACCACTGAAGCGAATGGTTAGTACCATGGGGGCTTTAAATCTTAATGTGATGAAATATATACACATGGTATGTAGATGATGGGGACCTACAAACTACATCTAACACATGACTGAGATTCCAAACAAGATGGCCACATCAAGAGATATAAAAGATAACCCATACAAAACCACTACAATGGAACTCATTGCCATCTTAGATAGGAAGAGTAGTAAGAGAGGAGGCTAGTGCAGAAGTACCAAGGACATTGACAACACACTAGGACCAATTGAAGATAGCTCATGTAGAGAAACGTATAGGGAAGATCTTGGGTATTCATGATACTATTCGAGTACATCAAATGATCTTGAATGAGTAGATAAAGCAACTTAAAGCTTATGGTAGATACATGGCAAAGTAGTTAAAGAGGAGAGAGCCCCATGATAAGGAAATGTTGGAGCAAATAGATAGGAGAGAGGCTCATGATAAGGAACTAATGGAGTAGCTTAAGAGGTTAAAAGCCTATGATAGATGGATGGATAAGGTTTTGTGCCAATGACAGGCAATCTTAAGATATCCATCCTACTTTCACCATTTTGAGCACCTACATTGTCTTAAGCTCCACAATAGTTTGAGGCTACACTACCAGAGGATCCTCCTCCGATAGACATGCTGAATTCATAGAGGTACTAATAGATGTTAATTTTGGTTTTTTTGTTTATCTTATTATTTGTGAATTTTTTTATTGTCTACGTTATGTTATTTTATTTTGTCTAAACATTAGTGAAATTTTATTTAGGTTATGTTATTTTTATTTCAATATTCTTTATTTATTTTCTTTTACAAGTTTATCTTCTTTTATTTATATTTTGCAAGGTTGGATGTATTTAATATAGGATGGATCTTCTTCAATTTAAGACTCTATACATATTCTTATTCAAGGCAGTACCAATCAAACCTTTCTCAATTTTTTATTATTATAATATTTATGCGCTTTACTTGTGTACATTAGGGACATTGCATAAATTTAAGTGTGGGGAAAGGGAATTCAATTTTCTTAATTTTATTATAATTTTTGTTAATTCTTTTTAACTAATATCCCAAGTTAGTTAAAATCTGTCCAAAATACTTTAGATCATTATTGGTTTATTGAATTGAATTAATATTCAAAAGAATGAAAGTTAGAGAAAACTTACTTTCATAAGTTATATTTTTAGTAGTCATTAAGATAATCAATTTGATTGAAAATTTCATATTATTTACATACAAGATCATTTTTTTGCAATTTTTTAGCCTAAGATCAAATATATCAATATTGTAAGCTTTCTATTCTTTTATATGTGTTATCATGCATAGTTGGATAATTCTAGGACTTGTTTTTATTATTCATAGTGAGATCACATTTGTTAAATTAGAAGCATTGAAATGATAAAGGCATTTAGACTTAACCTTTGTTTAGCCTACTTTCTTTTTTATTATCATGCCATATTTTATCCCTTAGGAGTAACCAATTTCAAGACTTAGGCTTTTCACTGATTATGACCACATTATTAGCCTTTACCTTATTTTTCTTAAAGCATTTTTATTATTTTAAACCTGAAAGCAATTTACATTTACTTAAATGCTTGAAACTCAAAATTTAAAGAGGCATAATATTTGTTTAATTATTGGAACATGTTAAACACTTGAAATAAGAAAAATAATTAATAAATAATATATGTTGTGAGCATAAAAAGTGTTAAATTTATGGCATCAATGGAATTATAGTGTGAAGGACTAATGTTGTGAAGAACTAAGTTTACTATAATTTTATTTTTGTAAATTCCCTTCAATATTATCACCCTTCTTATTATCCCTATCATACCCTCATCTAGGCCTTATTAAAACCCTGTAATAAGGACTTTTCATTTTTGTTTCTTGTTTACTCATAAGTGGTGGAGATATGCTTTTATTGCAAGCTTATGGTTAAGGATCCTTTGATGCATTGATTTGAAAGTTCTTACATTTCTCACCCAAAACACTTTGAGTGCATTGAGTGAATCTTTGGTGAGGGTGTAAAAATTTGTGTTTTTAATTTCAAAAATATTATCTATGTGATTGCTCTCGATATTGACTTTTAAAGGTTGATTTTATAATGAGTTGAATCTAATTGTATATTAATATGATTGATATGATATGAGAATTAAAAGTGTGCATGGATAAGTTGAGCTTATAAAGTTCTTTTTGGATGTTTATATTTTTGAGTAATTAGATTATAATTTGCTTGAGGACAAGAAAAATAGAAAATTATTTATTTATATCTATATACCTATATTTAATGTATTTTGCTATTTATTTAAGAGTTTCATAGGATTGTTAGTACTTAATTTGCTTCACGTGTGTTTTTAGGTGATAATTGTCTTCATAGACCAAGAGAAGATATATTAAAGTGAAATCGTGGCATGGAATGGAATAATTAAAGCATTTTTTAGATACACGATCATGCATAACTACCAGGTAAGTCACTATCAACGTGTATAGCTTCAAAGACATAATGCCTGCTTGTGTGGAGTTACATGTCGGTGTATTTTGACATGTACGACTGTGCATGTTGCCCTTGTATGTCTCTATGACCATGTAAAGTTGCAAATTGAGGTGTTTTTAGAGATCCATTGTTGTTTATACAATCATGTAAGTACTTGTGTATATCATAAGAACCTTAGTTTGTTGATATATAAGGATAATAAGAAGGCTAAATCAATTGGAGATAGATTAGAAGCGTTTAAATTCAGAGAGAGGCAACTAGAGTCATCAGAGATACCTAAAAAGGAAGAGAAAAACACAAAATTTATCTACACATCATAATTAAGAAGACCAAATATCGGAAACATTTAGTCAACTCCAGCTTTCCAGACCAAGGCTTTCAAGCTTATTTATTAGTTTCTTATTTTATTTCACTACCTTGGATCCCAATTCTCATTTGTTGTGTTTTGAACATGATAATGGATTGCTAAATCTATTTTAAGGTTTATTGTTGAATTGTTTTATTCAAATTTTATCTTGATGAATTTAATATATTTTTGTTTTGGTGGTATTTGTTGAACTCATATTTGATAAGAAATGGGGAGATTGAATAAAATTTATTTATGTAAGTTGCACAACAAGATTTAATACTTTAATATACTTACAAATATTAGATTGATAAACAATTGAATAGAGATCTTAATTGTGAGTTAATTATCCTTATGATTGCTTCATATCCAATTGATTAATTATGAGTATTTTTGAGAAACAAGAGATCTCAAATCAATTATTATTTATTTCAATTATGATTACTCGGTTAGATCTTGAGAGAGGGTAAGAAAAACCTTAGGATATCTAGGATCGAGCGTAATTGAATTAACATGATAAAAAGGAAGACAAAACAAGGATATAATAACCCCTAAGTTTCCATTATTATGATTAACTTCTTGCTTATTTTTATCTTTATTGGTTCAGTTTTTTTTTTAATTTCAGTTAATTTAATCTTTTATTACCTTAAACAAAGTGTATTTAAATTATTAGTAGACTAATTCAATCCTCGTGGGAACGGTATATATCTTTTGCACTACATTATACAATTTGTGTACTTACGGTATTGAATACATTAAAATAAGCAAATATCTAGCCATTATAAATTTAATCTTGGGGATTTATAAAGGTCAGAGGGGTAAAATATGATTTACACAGTAAGAGAATAAACACTTTAGCACAAAAAAAAGAAAGTATCTTAGACTATTTTAATAAACTAATAAATTTAACTAAGCTTAGTGAATTTAATAAGGTTGAGTTGTGCATTGAGAAGTGGTAGTTACCCAATTGAGTATATTTGTGTGCCTTGAGATAAAGCATAAATACTTTAGGTTAATTGTTATTTCAACCTAGATAATTAATCTTGTATGATGATTGGAATTCCAACCCCTAAGATCTCATTTTTTTGTTGATTTCCCTTTACTAGTTTATTTACGTTATTTTCATTAATAAAAAATATAAAAATAAAAACTAGATTTTCTATATAAAAATAGAAAAAGTATTTAGTAGTAAGCATGTTCAAAACAACAAAATCAAAATCAAAAGATGAAGATAAAGAAACCATAATAAAATTAAAATATAAATGAACTTCTTCTGACCACTGATAGCTTAATCTATTGAGATGAAGTCTACATCTTAATTATTTAATGAAAAATAACTTAAATTCAATTACTTAAGGGTTAGAGAAGCTTGTTAATGGATAACACTTACTTTGGAGATAAATGGATACTTTTTAGAAGCATTTTCCCAAAAAGACAGTTAAAGTTTACACCTTTCAAAATTTAAGGTTTTCATCCATATATATGTTTTTAGACCATCTAAGACAAGGTCATTCCTAGAATGTAGGCTTCATTGGGTTTGTTTAAGTGATAGATACAATTTTTGGTTCAACTAATTCTTTAAACCATAGATCTTAGTACTTTCATTGAATGAATACACATTCTTTAGCATGTTTGTGTCCCAATATCCCAATATTTTGAGGGAGTCATATTTGAGGACTCCTTCCTATATTTACAATGAAAAGCTATAGAAGATCAAAAGGAGCTAAACTTCTTAACCAGATTAAATATAAACAATATAATGTCAACTATGAACAAAGATAAAAAGGCACTGAATTATGTCTAGTCCTTCCTTTATGTCGATCCTTCTAGCACCATATTATTTAAGGAGGAAAGGAAAGCCGTCTTTGAACATTCTTATGCCACTAAGGTCAATTACTCCTTAATAAAAAAATCAAGGCTACTATGACTAACAAATGGAGATAATAAAACCCCCTTTTCTTCCATAAATTATTCTTGGCTAGTAAAAAAATGAATAAAATAATATGTTTGGTGAGAATTGATGGCACTTAGGTTCATTCCCAATAAGGTTGATTGTCTTAATTCCTTTTCTATTCAAAATTTCTACCGTTTGATTAAACGCATGGTCAACAAGTATATCTTTAATTACTTCAACAAGGGCTCTATTTTGAAAAAGCTTACCAAAACTTTCACAAGTCTCATCCCTAAGCTAGCTACTCTTTCTTAATTAAAAGAGTTCAACCTATAGCTTATTGAAATACACCTATAGCTTATTGAAATACTAAGTATAAAATTATATCTAAGATTTAAGCATTTAGGTTAAATATGGTCATTAAGCCTCACATCAACATCTTAAGATGCATTTATTAATGGAAGGAAAATTGGAGATAAATAATCTCCTTACATAAGAGCTTTTTAAGAACTATAATGTAAGGAACTCTTATAAGAATTGTTCTATCAAATTAGATTTATAGAAGTCCTCTAACTCAATTAATTAGAAGCTCATCATCAATGTTCTTAAAGATTTTGGATTCCCTCCTGCATTTATCAACTAAATAGAGTAATGTATCTCAACTATCTCTTCTAGTAATTATTATTAATGGAATCCCTACTAAGTTTATTAAAAAGGAAAAAAGGCTTGATAAAACTGGGACCCTTTATCCCCTTAACCCTTAACATTATGTATAGAAGTGTTAATTAAACTAATCAAGTACACGATCAATCAAGAGAGGAAGTTCAAGTACTATAGCAAATATGGAATTTTCTGTCAAGATTTTGTAATGACTTTCCATTAATTTAAAGGAATATTCCCCCTGTATTAGGGCCCTTATGAATGTCACTGACATCTTCAAAGATATCTATGGTATGGCTATGACTAAAGGCAAAAGCCAGGTTTTCATTTCTATGCCTGCATCCTATATGTATAATTGGATCACTAGCCTAATAGGTCTTCAATCCAAACAACTCCCCTTTCCTTATATTAGGAGCATTATAACCTATATAATGCCAATCGACAATGATTTCTTACCACTTATTAAAATTTTTTTAAAAGGATAAAGAGCTGGTGTAATAATTCTCTAACTTATGTTAGCAAAATTATACTAATTTAGTTAGTTTTGATTTCCATACATATGTATTGGTTTACACAACTTATTTTCCCTACTAGCTTGATCTAAACAACTAAGAGAATTTTTATATGTTTCGTTTAGTTAGGAAAAAACCAATGGTGAATATGTTGCTAAAGTTACATGGAAAAAGGTATGGCAACCTAGGTCAGACAGTGGTATGAATGTTACCCCTTTGAATCTAAGCAACTGAGTAATATTGTTGAGGAGAATTCAGAGGATTCTAACAGGAAAAAATCCTTTTAGGTTACGTGGATCTGTGTATACTATCTAGTCAAGAGAAATTTTGGAGTTTCAAACCTAAAATGGATACCTTATGTATAATGCTCAATATATTCAAGCTAAAAGCTCTCTTTAAAAGACTTCCAAACTAGGCATGGAGATGGTTCCCTCTTAAATTTTGTTCTTATAACTAAAGTTCCCTTATACCTTTGTATAAGATTGGTGCTTTCACTTATCATCAGAGAACTATCCCTCTCAAAGCCTTAGTTTAAAAAGTTATTTGAGATAATCTATGTGATTTATCTATTTAAATACAAATAAAATAAAGGATATTGAAACTTACTAGGCCTTTCAACTTTTATAGTAGCTTATTTTATAGGATAGTCAAGGATTCTTTATTTAGTATGATGATTAATAGTTATTAGAATTTCTTTCTATTTCTTATAATATCATTGAGAAACTAATCATAATAAAGCATTTACAAAAGAGTTTCAACAAAAGGAATGTTAATGTGACTTTTTTTTAAAAGTTCAAGAAATTTACCATAATATTCCTTTTTCTTTTCTGTTCATAAACTTACTAGCTAGGGAATTCTTGATTGATATTTTTGTACTAGTTTTTTTAGTTTCCTCTTATCTTCTTGTTTACTTTCTAGTTTATTCTTCTTTTCATCAATCTCACTTTTTATTCTATTGGTTAATTCCCTTCTACTCTTTAGGGTGACCACTTAAGCATGTTCTTTATGGTATGGCATAATTTCATTGGATGGTACTTCTTGATGCTCATTATTTACTACTTCTATTAAATAAACCATCTAAATTTCTAGATTTTTTCTTATGACCTCATAGTTTTTCATTTGGGAAGATTCTCCTAGAAAAATTCGTTAGATCTCACTTCTAGGTCTTGCTTCTCCTCCCTTGATTTACTTATTAAAAAAATTACTGGGGATGTGCTTAAGCTAATTGCTTGTTTTAGGAAAAAATTTTGATGGTTTATCCATCTCAAAATGTGAAATCATATCCTAGTGGTTACTGTCACTCTAAAATTTTTTCATAAAGTTAGCTTGCTCCAACAATTGAGTTATGTGAATTTTAACTTGCCATTTTTTCCTTAATGTTGAACCTCGAACATTTACAACTTATGATATGAGTTGCATGACATAGTGAGTTCAAGTTATCAAGTTTCCTTACTATTGCTTATATTGAAGCTATAAAAAAATTCATAACATCTATATTTCAAAATCTAACATTTCCTCTATCAATTATACTATTACTTATGAAGTCTTACCATTTCATATTCCAATTATTATAGCATCTATTATTTTCCTTTTAGGATCACTAAACTCACTATAAGAATTTGGGATATGCATCTATATGTAAAGGCTATAGTATGGGCATTTCCTTAGTAAATGCATATACCTCTCTTATATCTCATACAAACCTTCATTTTCAAACTACTAAAAAGACGATATATTAGTCATCATCTTTTTTGTCTTAAATGGTAGATATTATTTTGCAAGGAACTTCTTTATGAGAACCCTCAAATGTTAATTGATATAGCTTGTAACTCATTTAACCACTACTTTGTTGAATTCCTTAGTATGAATTGGAACAACCTCAGTCTAATGACATCTTAGATCACGTCATCTATCTTCAGTATGTAACATATATGAAGTTGGTGATGTATGCATTGGGATCCTCTTCAAGTAATCTATCAAATTGTACATTATTTTGAAGCATCTAGATTACGCTAGGCTTAATCTTAAAATAATGAGCATTTAACTCTAATTTTACAATGATAAATTATTTTCCTATAAGAGATGGCTTTGCATACTCCATTATAATTTTATTTTTTCTTTCATCATTTCAAGTTGAAATTCCATTTTATGTATTTGTTCATTCTTATCTCTCTCCCTTCAATTGCAATGTAAGATTCTCTCATGTTCCGAAACATCTTTAACAAATATAAGCTCTCAACTTTTTATCATACACCCATATTTACTTATGAAATTAGAATAAACTAAAAATAAAACAAAATAACATAAGGAAAGTTTACAAAAAATGATAAAAAAAAATCTAACAAAAATGAAGTTAAGGAAAAACAACTATTCAAAATTAGAAACCAATCCATGGGTTTATTTAATTTAGTTTCTTCCTAAAGAACGATGTTAAAAACTCGGTGAATACATAGTTGATAAATATTTTTAATGCTACCAAAGCTTTCTCTATTATAATTTTGTCACTCACTTAGACAAGTGCACTTATAAACTTTTTAGAAATTAAATAATATATTTCATTGCAAAGCAAGAGTTACATATAAAAAATTATATCCTTTTAGGTTAGATCAAAGGGGCTAACAAGACACCTATAATGACCAGTTAATTGAGACAAAGTTTAAGGAGTGTTATAAAGTAGGCTTCCTATTTCTTGAGTCAGGTTATGTTCTCTTCTAATATGCTCCATCATATTGCTAGATCTGGGTTACATAGTACATAAATTTGGTTATCTACAAGCTGCTCATTAATCTCCAACATAGTGCATTCCTTTCTTTCCAGATGTAATATAGGGAGCTATCAAATGCTATTAAGTTTTGAGATTTATCAATATTAGTAAGTCTATTCCTCATACTAAGGTTGGTAAAAATGTCTTGATATAAGAAGTTTGGTGTTTTATAACTACATCAACTTTGGATGTGTTCTGGGTTAGAAGATAATTCAGTAAAAATCATTAGTGAAAAGACCAGAAGAATGTCTTCTCTAAGCATATTGGTTATCATCAATTTCCTTAGGACTATAATTTGGTATCCATTTCGGTTTATTGAATTTAATATCTAATTATTATACTTATTATTTTATTAAGCTAACTTTAGAATTAATTAAATATCTAATTATTACTATTAATTATTTTATTATGCTTTTAGAATCGGTGGGGGAATGAGTGACACATGTTTAGAGCTAGATCTAACCTATATAATGACCCCTTTCTGTTTAAATTATCATACCAAAAGAGATAAAATTTCCACTCCTAATTTTCCACTCAATATCTTAAGTAAGCAAGTCACTTAACTTCAATAATTATAACATAAACTAAGATGTACATTCTAGTTTTAATTTCTATAGGATTTTCCCTTCAAGAAATAGTTATAACTCCACTTGATCCATCTTTTTCTGATAAGATTATCCGTACTATTTTTACGACTAAAACTTTGTTTTTTATCAATACAGATTTAATTTATAATCCCTTTGACTCATTAGGCAGAAAACCTCTTTTCATTTCACTTTATACTAGGATTTCTTATTTTGTTTGCTAGACCATAAGAAGTTTCTAAGAAGCCTTTATATGTCACTAATCAACAAATTTAAGATGAAAATATATAAAGTCTAGTAAAAGTGAAGGGGCTTAAGTATAAAGTTAAAACATTAAACTCTACTAACATATAATAGTGATTTATTACACTAATGTCTTATCCTGATTTTTATACTCTCTAGTAGTGGTAAGCAATCAACATATCTAAGTCTGGATGAGTTAATTAATATTACTATGTAGGTAAAAGGAGGCTCCTAAATTTTTAATCCAATAATGGAAGAGAGCTATAGAGCTACATCTCTTTCCCCTACTAACACTAGAGTATACCTTTGTTATTATTAATTGCAAGACTTGACATCAATCTAAAGGTGTGCAAAATAGTTAATAGGATTGAGATAGACCAATCATCAATTTTAGAAACAACAGTAGATCATCTACAAAAGTTAGACTTGTTATCTTTATCCATTGATATTTAAAATGGAATTTAAAGCTTAGATTGTGTCTTTTTGTATGAGAAATAAGTTAAGAAATTGTTTCCATATAGAGGATAAAGATATAAAGTGATAGAGGGTTTTATCTTCTTAGAGGAGTAGGCTTGAAGTCATAGAGGGTATTGGGAATATTATACTTTGGAGTGACATAAAGATATGTTTTATTAATTTCTCTAAGCATTTTTCCACTTCTGGAAAAAATTCAGTATAGCTTCAATTACCAAATCCCCAATAAGATGTGAAGATTTTTGGAAAAATAAAGCATTTAAAACATTTAGCCCTAGGGATTTACCTAGTTTTAGATTAAAAAAACTACCTTCTTTTTATCTACAACACTAAATCGATATGTGAGGAATTCCACTTCTTATGTTTTAATAACTCCTCTGTTGATGTTTATAAGGAATGAGATTTTTATGATTTCTCTTAGCTATTATTAATTTAAGGAAGAATGAGGTGTTTTTATCACCCTCTTTAGCAAATATAATATTACTTTCTTCTTAAGTACTAGATGTAGACTTCTAGGGCCTTTGAGTATTCACTAATGGCATTTTCTCCTATAATAATCAATATAAGCCTTTCAGGCTTAAGTTTGCTTTACCTTTAGTAGAGAGAGTGATACAACTTTCTCTGTGTCAAGAATCTTTGAGGTACTGAGCTTCTTAAGTTCATACATGAATATCTTACAACTTTGAATTAGTTTAGATAAGCCTTTAATGATGGCTTCCTCAAAGTGCTCAATTTCTTTCAGGCAGTTGTTAAAATAAAATGGTTCTTTTCTTGTAAATGTTTATATCTTAGACAATAATTAGGAAATGATTTAAAAATTAGACATTTTGCAACGGTAGTTTCACTACCTAGAAATTATAAGATCCATACATTATTAACCAATACTATATCTAGTTTCTTCCCTATTTGTCATCCTTCTTACTATTCTATTTGAAGTAGTTGCCCCTATCTTTAGGTCTATAACTTCTATCTTTTTATGCATTCTCTGAATTCTTCACCATAATTGTTTAAGCTCACATGTCCATTTGACTCAAAAGGATATAATATATTGTTAAAACCTTATATGACTATCCAAGTGTTCAAGATTGAGGTGTGAAACAACTTATTCTTTGAAAAGACAGATTAAATCCATAAACCAATGTCAAAAAGAACTTCAAACCTTATAGCATCTTAGTTATTGATTGCCAATTATTATCTAAAAATGGAAGCTTCTTAATTTTGCCACTCTTTAGGTTTGTCTCCAAAATTCCTATAATCATAATCTTTATTTATCAAATATAACTTCTAAACATAATATTTTTGCTACAATTGATGCCTTTAACATCTTTTATAAGGAGAATCATCATAGCAAAGTGTGACTCTTTTTTTATCCTTTTTCCTTCAAAATCTCCTCTTATCCTTCAAAATCTCCTCTTATTATCCTACTTAGTGAAATCCTTGCCTACGGGACTAGTCTCCTCCTTAACTTACATTTATTATTATTGGGGACTATTAAAGTTTAGAGATGTAGGGGAGGTAACTAGTTGAGCAATAGGTTGTGTTTCATCCTACTTCATCTCCTTAGTCAATTCAGGGTTACCTTTTCTCTAATGCTTCATAAGCTAATTTTTCTTATATTTAATAGAGGTCCTGCTCTTGATTGCTAATCATCTTCTCTTATTTTAATCCCAACAGTTCAGTATATTCTCCCTTACTGAAATTTTTCTATTGGATTTCCATACCTTACCTTGTTTGGTATTATATGGATTCTATTAGTAAGTAACATTATCTAAATCTTTAATGAGAGCATAATCTAAGCCATACCTAAGATGAGTTATAGAATCTGGAAGTTTCATCTTCAAGTCCACAACTATGCACACCCTAGCATATCCAATCCTTTTGAGAGAAGTTGTTACTTTATCCATTCCTATGGGTTTTCTAATGTAACTTGCAAGGTAATTGAGTACATTTACAGACTAATATGCCAATATAATGTTGTGAATGTTGATCTAAATGGGAATCTTATTATAATGTACGAGCTCAGGTTATATGTCAAGTTGTCATATTTGTAGAAATACTAGCTTATTACTCAAGTGTTAGTGTCTAGCTTTAATGGTTGATTGTGCCTCTAGTTTAGAGTTGAGCATAATCAATAATAGATCATCCTCACTTAATAACATATCCTTTAGTCCAATTTTTTCCATTAGTTCATCACCCACCTTTGAAGTAGAGAAAACTGACTTCTTTCTAAAAAAAAAACAAGTGTGGAACCATCTATTGACACCTTCTTTCATAATTTCGATAGGAGGTGCCACTCTTGCTTTACCTTCCAAAGAAGGTGGAGAGTAGCAGCTAAGCTTGATCTAAGGGGCATCCATCACTACCTACTTCTAACTTAGTTGTGGGTTAGGTAAAGGATGGAGCACTGATGGGGACAACAAGTGTGAGTTGACTAGGTGAGGATTTTGAAGACGAGTGCGGGAACAAAAGGTTTTAATTACTAGAGATTAGTAGATGTTTAAGGTCTTAAGGGAGTGGGGTAGAGTTATTTTCTTTGAAGCAAAGAAATTTGGCTGCTTTCTAAGAAAAAATTCTACAAATGTGGAACCATCTATTGGCACCTTCTTTCACAATTTCAATAGGAGGTGCCACTCTTACTTTACCTTCCAAAGAAGACGAAGGTTATTAGCTAAGCCTGATCTAGGGGACATCCCCCACTACTTACTTCTAACTTAGCTTTGGGTTAGGTAAAGCATTGAGCACTGATGGGGACAATAAGTGTGAATTGACTAGGTGAGGGTGTTCAAGTAAAGTGTGGGATACAAGAGGTTTAAATTACTTGATTTTAGTGGGTGTTTAACATCCTAAGGGGAGTGGGGTACTTGTTTTGGTTGAGAGAGAGATAGGCGAGTTCATGGCCACAATTTAGGAGGAAGGAGGAATTAACTATAAAAGGTAGACTAAAAACTATATAAAAAATTTTGAAAGTTGATTATAAAAGCATAATAGAAGTGGGTAGGAGCAAAGTAACATTAGAGGGAATTGACTTGGGGTAGGAATGAGCTTAAAGAAATGGAGCCATACCAACTTAAAAAATAGGATAGGAGAAAGTAAGGTGATAAGAGTATAACATAGTAAGTTGTCACTTGAAAGAAGATTTATCCAAATAGCAAACTCAAAAATTTTCTAGAAAGATGGTGAAGATTATCCCTATCTTATAGAAGCATTATTATTTAGGTTGGATGCTATAATGAGTACCTATCATTGGTAAGAAATATAATGGTAAGTAGAATATCAAATACACCAAGAAGTGATATAAATTAAAAAGTCGAATGACATTAATTAGTATAAAGGTAATAAATAGAAAGATATTTTTAGATTAATGAAACGTAAAATAAAACTTAACCTAATATTGATATAAAAAATAGCCAAGGAAATAAATGTTAAGACAACTAATCAGAAGAAAATGCAATCAAATAACTTCCCCTAGCAAAACTTTTTCCTTTATAATTTAACTAACCTAGAATGGATGTATTCTCTAGATCAAAAAGATTTCTTGAAATTTTGAACTATTCAATGTTGATATATAACTATTTATTCTTTAGTTGTTATCATATTTATCTACCTATGTTAATACCTCTTTAAATGTATGATGCTCTGTGAAATCCTATGATAGGTTTTATCTTCACATTAGAAAGATCACATAGGTTTGTTTCGATCATCTTATTCAGCCTCCTTTAGGCAATAATCCAATCATAATTTAGCTCTCTCAAGTTATCTATAAGTGAATTAAAATCATATTTGGACACCAATATGAACAAATCAAATACTAAGACTAATACATATAGCTCACAATAGTATATCTTATTTTATATAACAGATTAAATGAATCATACAAAATAACCACTATTATTTTCTTTATCTAAGGGTAGAAAAATATTTATCCACTAAATATCATTAAAATAACGAAATAAAAAGATAAATATAGACATCATAATACAATTAAATCTATATAAACTCTTAATATTCACTGATAAGTTTATTCATTAAGATGATGTTTGGATCTTGATTCATTAGTAAAAAATTAGCTTAAAATTGATTGCTCAAAGGTTAGAGATGCCTTTCGATGGCTAACTCTAGATTTTGAAGAGAAAATAATGTTTTCAGAAGTATTTTCTCTAAAAGATGGCTAAAGTCTCCACCTTTCAGAAATTGGGGTTTTTACACTAACACATGTTTTTCATTACCTTAGAAAATGGTCTGTCCTATGATCATTGCTCAGATAATATATCAAATTTGGTTCATTAAGTGATAGACATAACGAATAGTATGGCTTTGTCTTTGAACCATGGATCTCACTATTTCCATCAAATTAATACACAATTGTGTCCCTCAACCATGAACTTCACTATCAACTATGTCTCTTAACCATGGATCCCATTGTTTCCATGAAATGGTTATACTAGCTTTAACATGATTGTTCCCCTTAACTGTTGATTGCATCATTTCCTTTATGACTTCCACACAATCTCCTATACGGTCATTTCACTTACTATATTTGATCCTTCTAAGGCATAAACTAGCATATGAGCATAAGCCAAATTGTGTTCCTTCAAAAATTATGAACTTCTTTAAATTTTTCCTAAAATTTCCTTTACTTACTGAATAATATCATCTCAAAGTATGTTTTTCATAATTAACTAATATAATAAGCACAATATGGTAATATAATATTAAAATCAAGTAAATACTTAATAAAATATGTGTATAATTTGTATGCATTAGAAAACCAAAACAAAAAATAGAATTAGAGAGCTTTAGTAGCCAACAATAAATAAAGGTTTAATCCCAAGGGAAGGGAGGATGATGACTTGCAAGATATGTTTTTAGAAAGCTCATAAGAAACTTGAATGTGTTAACAAATCTGCAGTAAGGCTTGAACACCATCACTATCTTCTATATAAGTACTTTAATGTCATTTATTACATTATTTATTTAATTGTAATTTTCATATATTTACAAATGAATGATCATTAACTTATGAATTTATATTCCAACTGTTATGATGTATTGCCACATAAGGAAGTGGGAGACTTTAGCTTTATACTAAAACTTGGCCTATATGTTTTTACTCTACTAATTAATATGTAAGGCATTTATTTTTCTTACGCATATTATACATGTTATATGCATTTGAATAAGTTAACTTTTATTTAAACAACCCTTGCATCTAATCAAGCATAACAAACCCTAAATCTTGTTAGCCATTTAGATGTATCTAAGGAAAGGGCATATAAAATGGCCTGATAAAATGACAACTCCCATATAATGTCCAAATAAGCAAATGAAAAGGAAAAATATTTTTAACACAAGCAATACTCTAATCCACTAAAAGACCAAACATAAAATAAGTGCAAGTGAAGGAATAGATCCCTAACTAGGAATTAAGCTAACCAAATGGTGGATGTGTTTATATTAATACGTACATTCCTATTGCAAATATGTCACCTACTAATAAGGTAAGTGCACTTATTGTTGGTATGTAATATAATGGTAAGTAAGTTTCAAATCTTACAGTAAGGCAATGTGGATAGAAAGCCTAACACTATTACCCAGTCTAAAGATTAAAAGAAATAGAAAGATGATTTTTATGGAATTATAGATAATGAAATGTAAAATGAAAGCAAACATAATTACTTTGATAAAGGTCGAGGAAATAAATAATAAGATTTTTTAAGAATTAAGGAATTATATTAACTAAGCTTTAGGCTTACATTGGAATAAGGAATAATATACAATGTCAAACCCTTTAAAAGGGAAGCAACATACTAGCTATGGAATTTAGCTATATTAGATAGTTCAAACAAATGACTAGGAAGATTACAATTTGCAGTTAACAATCTAGATTTCAACTAATTTTCATTTGGATACTTACTTCCAAGTGATTTTTATTTGCCATTAGAATTTTATTAAGCAAAAGAGAGTATTATTTTCCATTTCATGCTTATCCAAAGCTAAGTTTTTATAAAGGTTGTTATTCTTTTCCCTCCAATTAAAATATATGTAGTATAGGAAAGCCATTTTAAAGACACAAGCCAATTGATGAATGAGGACTTTGGGGACATTGATCTAGATCAAATAAGTTGGAACCAGTGAATTTTTAGGGAATGAGACCTGAATATCTCATAATAGGACTTATTAGCAAACCTTTATGAGGATTCCTTTACTAATATAACTTTGTTAACTTGGTTTGGATTTAGATGTTATATACGTAAATTTTTAACAACACACCTTGCACCTTTAAAGTTATTGCTCTAATTCCTACCAAAGATTACATCACTCTCTTTGGTGTTAAGGTGAATTCTCATAGTGAGTGAATTTAAGTTCTCCCTTAGATGTAAAGACCTAAGATTAGACCAATTTTCAAAAAAACAAAACCAAGTAGATTCCCCATTTCTTGATTTCCAAGTTTGAACATCTGGATCAAAAATTAAAATTGTTCTCCGTGAATTTTAACCCAAAAATTGTTCTTGGAAAAGTAATATTCATGCATCCATTTAGAGTATGGTCCCTCTCTATTATTTAAAAAAACCTTTATATCCTTTTGTAAGTAAGTTTGAGTTTATAGATTACAATGAAGTTAAGCCTAGACCACCTTCTTACTTAGGGAGGCATATATCCTTCCACTTGATGTTTACTTATTTTGACCCTTTAAGTTTCCATAGTCGTAGGTAATTACCTATAATCTTATTTCTTTTTTAATTCTTCTATGGAAGACAACATGGGAGCTCTAGTGCGTATGCACATTTCTTAAATTAGATATAATCAATTAAAATTTGATTATGTTTAACAAGGTTCTAGTCTACCAAGAGTTAATCCGGCTTATGTTAGAATCCAAGAAAGCTAAGCAATCCATATGTCTAGGTTTCTTATTAGTTATAGGAACACCTAGATATTTAAAATAAGCAAAGTGTATATTAATTCTAGATTTGGAACTAAGAAAATTAATGTTCTTATAGTTAGAAGAGACATAGAGCTTTCTTTTTCCCCTTTTTACTTTCAACCATAAAAGCCTTAAGAATTGAATAAGGGAACTCACTATTAGCTTAAGGGAGGAGGGAGCTACACCATAAAAAATATAAGATAATTTACTTAAGAATTGAATAAGGGAACTCACTATTGGCACAAGGGAGGAGGGAGCTACACCATAAAAATATAAGATAATCTACAAAATCCAAGTGAGATATTTTATGTTCAATACACTTATGGTGAAACACAAAACTATTATTTGTGTCTATGTTGAACTTGAGCAGTCTAAAGAGAATTTTAATGGCTAAGATAAATAGATTAAGATGTAAAGGGTCGCCTTTTTTGATATCTTTAACCTTGTACAAGGTTTTGGGATAGGAACCATCCACTAGAATGTTGCAAGAATTTAAAAACATACAGGATTAGATCTAATATGCAAATGTTTTTAAGAAATCAAAAAGTTAGAGGCAATGAATTATAAATTCCTAATCCAAGGAATCCAAGGTTTTATCAAAAAACTAAATTCATTAAGTAGCTCATGATTGAGGCCTTTGGTTCATAATCTTTAAAGAGCTCCTGTACTAGTAAGATATCATCCTTGATGGATCTCCTAGAGATGAAAGCTCCCTAATAAAGACTTATAAGCAACTTAAAAACTTCTTTTATTTTGTTTATAATGAGTGAAGTAAATCACTTGTTAATATAGAAATCAGATATAATATGTAAACTACATAAGAACCGGGGTTGAATTGTGTAATCTTTTTGAGGATATTAATCTTTTGAGATTTTTTGAATTTCTTTACAAAAATTCAAACAATTACAAAAAAACTTTGCTAAAGTTGATAAGCAATGCAATCGCAAGTAATATTATCTACTCGTCTAACACAAGAAAATTAAAAGGTAACGGTTAGATAATAGACGCTACGATTTTATATTAGTTCACCCCAAACCTTGGGCTACGTCCAGTCCCTAGAGTATTTCTGAGATTTCACTATACTCTTTCAACTTTAAAAGTATTCTTTCACATATAGAGCCTCTTCAGGTCTCTCACATAAGTATTCTTTATTAACTATGTTAGCCTCTCAAGGCTCTAGGCTTTCCTTCCCTCTAAGAAAAGTATTTTTGAGCTTTCACGTTACAGATGTGTTTGCTCACTTCTTTTGCACTCTGAATACAAAATTTTGTTAATATCAAAACATCACTAGTAATTCTCTATCTATTTCTCTGTATGTATTTGTATGTGTGTATCTGTAGTTTTTAACGCGAACTAATATTTATAATCTAAGTCTCCAACTATCTTCTTGATAATCGCTTCTTGAATCTTCTAGAAACAGTTATTAGTTGAGTCCTGTAACTAACTCAAACTAATTAACTGACTGTCGTTTTAGCATATCTTCCTTTTGTATCGTCTAGAATAAATTTTCTTCTGTTACTATATTTCGTCTATTATTCTGCTTCGTCTTATGTTGCATTAATATCAAAACATTCACTAGTAATTCTCTATCTATTTCTCTGTATGTATTCGTATGTGTGTATCTGTAGTTTTTAACGCGAACTAATATTTATAATCTAAGTCTCCAACTATCTTCTTGATAATCGCTTCTTGAATCTTCTAGAAACAGTTATTAGTTGAGTCCTGTAACTAACTCAAACTAATTAACTGACTGTCGTTTTAGCATATCTTCCTTTTGTATCGTCTAGAATAAATTTTCTTCTGTTACTATATTTCGTCTATTATTCTGCTTCGTCTTATGTTGCACTTCGTCTCATGTTGCACTTCGTCTCATGCTTTGCTTCATCTTATATTGCACTTCGTCTCATGCTTCACTTCGTCTTATGTTGTGACTTTGTTTTACGCTGTGTTTCGTCTTATGTTGCAACTTCGTCTTATACTACGCTTCATCTTATGTTGTAACTTCATCTTATGCTTCGCTTCGTCTCATGTTGCACTTCGTCTTATGTTGCCTAAGTGTTACTTGCATTTATCTGTACACTTAACAAACTTATTAAACCAGTTCATACATTTCTAAGATTATTATTATTTAATTGTCATCAAAATTAACAGTAGTGAAGTCCTCTTGACTTAACAATCTCCTCATTTTTTATGATAACAAATAACCATAATTTTAGAAGGTAAAATGAACTTTATAGACGAATAGCATTTAGATGAATAATAGATCAAAAAAAATATAAGAAAAGAATTGCATACTAGACATATACAATGCTTTCTATCTATTCTTCTTATTCTCCTCTATATCTCCTTCTCCTTTTCCTTCTCCTTCTCCTTCTCCTTCTCCTTTTCCTTCTCCCCCCATTTGTTATCAACACAAAATTTCTCATTATAGATGGTTCAAAACTTCAAAAAACATACGTTGCATATCAATGTGGATCGTTTTGAGGTCTTGTTCAATAGTAATTCGTAGTAGTGCTACTTCCTCATAAAGATCACCTATTGAATCAGCGAGTTCATCTACCTTAGAATGAACTTCCTCAATTTCTTTTGCTAATGCTTTATGAGCTTCCCTCTGACTGTGACTTGCTTTCGTCCAATTTATGAAATATTTTAAGAACTCTGGATTAACAGTAGGATCTTGGTGTATTTCACTAGGTGGATGAAGGTTTTCAACATCAGATGGTTCGTGTTAAGGTAACACGTCTAACTCTACAATTTTGATAGAGGGTAGATTGAAAGGTTGTTTTCCTTTTAGGAGATCGAGATCATCAAGTCTAGGTAGTTTCAGAATTAGTGCCCAAGAAGATGTAACACATCCTTGATTGAAGGTATGAAACCTAAAGGTTTGAAATGCATGACCAAAAGCACAAAAGTTTCTAAATTGAAATTGATACCTTTAACCATGATACTACTGTACTGTCCTTGCACTTTCCCAACTACCATGAAGTTTTCATCGTGGTTAAAACTCCAAATTTACTTCCTGATGCTTTTGAAATGTGGTGTGAGACATACATACCTCCAAGTTGAGCTGCATTGCATGCATCATCTATGTTCTTCACAGCTACTTAAATCTCCTCTTCTATGAGATCATCGTTATTTCCCTCAGGAAACATCTTATTCTTCCCTTTTTCTTCATTTCTTACAAGGGTTGAGCAAATCGGTTGTACATTTAGCAAAATTTTTATCAAAGTTTTGCTCATATTGGGTAGATTGTATACCAATCCTTTGACATCTTTAATGGATATGCTTCTCATCTTGTAGAATACCATATAATCTTTATTCTTCATGGCTTAGAAGATGAATCATTTGATTATTAATCGATATAGGTTTGACTAGTACCTTGACTGACTTTTTCAAAGGTTCTTTAATAATAATTGAGCTTCTGCTTCAAACACGTACTATTTCTTCTATTATCTTCATTCTCAAATCCTTTTTATGAAATGTTTGAGTAGGATTATAAGGTTCCAATTGATGTTCAACTGTTGTTAAACCTCAAATGAAGAAACCTTCTTTTGACTGGACTTCACCTTCTTTAGTTCTTCTACTGGTTTAGAAGAAGGTTGTTATTGACGCTTCTTCCTCTTATTCACTAACTTCCTTTTAATTTCAGTCTCTTCAGATGATTTTGCTAATTGGCTTTGCAAAATAGAGACAATTGATCTGGTAGACTGTTGTCTTTTCTCTTGCTTTTTAGAATCTTCATCGCGAATCAGAAATGTCCTCTTCTTCTGTTCTTGTTATCGTAAGGTCAATAGTGTAGGTGACCTTCTTGACTGTTTGGATTTTTCTAATTGAAGTGTCTCTGCCTTTCTCTTCAATGACAGTTGTTGTGATGATTGTTGAGCCCGGCTTTCCTCTCTCTGTAGAATTGTCTTAGATTTTATTGAAACATCAGACGATTTTACAATCTTTTCTTCTGTAGATGTTCTTCCTATCGAATGAGGTTTTTTTGTTCTTGTAGTCATACCATGTTCACTTCTGCCCCATCTTACTATGAGCTCCCACTCAAACCTTGCTTTGGGAGTAAAACTTCTATCCGTCTCTTCATCACCTTTATCCCCATTTTGTAAATTGTTGCAGCATTAATAACACTTTTCACATCCATCTTTACCCTATTACTTATGTTGAGAAAGATTCTTGATTCTTTAAAAATCATTGTCAATAGCATTCCATACGGTAAAGAACTAGACTCACTCTTTGCCTTCATCATATACTTCAAAATCAAGTACGGAAGATTAATGGGTTGGTGATTTGGTAGTTGATATAGACAATGTTCATCTTTCATTGTCACAAGGCCCTTCGAGCCTACTCCTGGTATAATATAGTGAAGAAGTAGCGAATGAAGAACCCTAGCCTTCAGAATAAGATTTACCGCCTTTTTAACGTCAGGATCACCATTTTCATAGAGTTGTCGATTAATGCACATCTGTACGACCTTGAGTAATCCATTTTGTATTGTTAAACCACTTTACTCCAATGCTAGGACACCCACTAACCCTTTCAATAGTATCTTCTGTCACAATAACTGATAATCCATCTACCATTGATACTAAGGTATCATCTACCACCTCTGCGTTATTCCAAAATTCATATATCTCATTCCAATAAACCTTTTCACAAACCTTGAAGAAGTTCTTCCAGCTAACTGCTTCAATCTCTGGTTTAATGTCCATCTGATTTTCTTTCAATGAAATGAAATCAACGTGTCTTCCATTGATAAGCAATTGCTCCATTTGTGATCTGTAACAAGAAAAAAAACTAAACACACAAAAATATTTTGCTCAAAGTAGTGATGTTAGTTTCTGAAAGAAAGAGTATAAGATGAAATGAACTTGTAGCTTAAAACAGATTATGAATCGTCTTAGTTGAGAGCACTAAGCAAGTTGGTTTCAAAGTATTTCAAGAAAATTCTAGAGTAGAAGGTATTTTAGAATCTTAAGAAGATTTCCTTCTTATACTTACTCTTGGAAAGTTACCGTTCATAACTTACTGTTACTGTTTACTTGAAAACTTACGACTTTTTATCTTCCTCTTGTATGAATCATCTGAGTCATGATGTGACAGACGAATGGCCATTCAACATCACCATATTCAAGTTCCATCTGAATTCCTTGAATCTATCTTCACACAAGGTTTTATTGAAGATATCTACCCATTACTGATTCGTCTCAACAAATTGTAGACTGAATCATCTCTGTATATAGTCTTGTATAAAATGATGTCTAACTTCAATATGTTTTTCCCTCGAGTGTTGTATTGGATTCTTTGATAGATTAATAGCACTTGTGTTGTCACAAAACATTGGAATTTGATCTTTTTGTATGGAGTAATCTTCCAACTGATACTTAATCCATAACGTCTGTGAGCAACAACTTGCAGCTGATATATATTCAGCTTCTGCCGTAGATAGAGCAATTGAGCGTTACCTCTTGCTTAACCGTGAAATTAGATTATGACCAAGAAAGTGACAGCCTCCACTTGTACTCTTTCCATCAATTCTATCTTCAGCATAATCTGCATCATAGTAACCAATTAACTTAAAATCTTTACCTTTCTCATACATTAAACAAAGATCAGTAGAACCTGCTAAGTATCTCGATATTCTTTTCATAGCAATATAATGAGATTCTCTAGGATCTGCTTGAAATCTTGCACACAAGTAAACAATAAACAATATATTAGGTCTGCTTGCAGTTAGGTAAAGTAAAGAACCAATAATACTAATGAAAACGGTTTGATCAACCTTCTTACCTACTTCATCCTTAGATAAGAGGATTGACGGATGCATAGGAATTGACATAGGTTTAACCTTCTCCATTTTATATTTGACTAACAATTTTTAAATATATTTTTGTTGATAAATAAAAATCTTTTCTTTGGTTTGCTTAATTTGTAACCCAAGAAAGGACTTAAATTCACCAATCATACTCATTTCAAGTTCACTTTTCATAAGCTTTTCAAAATTGGAACATAGCTTCTTAGAAGTTGCACTAAAAATAATATCATCAACATATATCTGTATTATAATGAAATCATTTTTGATACACTTTCTAAGCAAAGTCTTATCTACCTGTCCTTTAACAAAGTCATTTTCTATTAAAAATGAACTTAGACGATCATACCAAGCACAGGGTGCTTATTTTAATCCATACAAAGGTTTATAAAGTCTATAGACATAATATGGTTTATCAACATCCTCAAAACTAGGAGGTTGCTTTACATAAGCTTCTTCATCAATAAAACCATTCAAAAAGCACTTTTCACATCCATTTGAAATAGTTTTATATTATGACAAACAACATATGCAAGCAAAATCCTAATAGCTTCTAATCTAGATATAATAGCATAGATTTCATTATAGTCTATTCCTTCTTGTTGATTATAGCCTTGAGCTACTAATCTAGCTTTGTTATGGTTTACATAACCTGATTCATGTAGTTTATTTTTGAATACCCATTTGGTTCCTATGATAGACTTATTTGATGGTCTAGGAACTAAGGACCAAACTTTGTTTCTAATAAATTGATTTAACTCCTCTTGCATGGCTA
>JANVCQ010000008.1:22044523-22054817 GCA_025531925.1 Erythroxylum plowmanianum
AGTAAGAATTGAGTTCAAGCATGGTGACTATTTTGTGTGGCACACCATGGAACAATTTGTAAGTAAATTTTTGGAATATTATGAGAATAAAGATGAATTGATGATGTCTATCATGGGTGAAAAAAAATTTTTGATAGCTATTGGGGTTTAATGCAATAACCCTTCACAATGATGTGCACGCTCAAGTTAATTATTATGGTTTTCGCAAGAGTTGGGTTCCGGAAACGGGATCGAACATGTGGTCTCCATTTTGAAGGTATTTGGTTTAATTAATATTTTTTTTTCTTTTTCAAAGTAGCCCTAGACTTCTACAACAATAGTTAGCTCAGGAAGGCTGTCTTGGGGGAGCATTAGCAATAGGGTTGATTACATTTTTTGAGAACCAGACTATAAGTTTCTCAAATCTTGCATCTCCTGAAAAGAGTTGTGCTGCGCGTATGACCTTGAACAAACTTATCTCTCTTGTTACTGCTTCTAGAGGTAACTCCGGTCGAGGTAACAACACGTAAGTTTCTCTGTGTGGCTCTCCATTTTTCGATTAGCATTACTGTTGTTGTTGTTGTTGTTGTTGTTATTATTATTATTATTATTATTATTATTATTATTATTGAGTTTCTTATTAGTAATATTTTTATCATTATTATTTTTTATTTTTAGTATTATTATTATTATTTATTATTATTATCCTTATATATTTATTGTAATTTTATTTACTTAAATATTTTGCATGCTATTTTTACTTATTTACTTTTTTGACTTACATCACTATTTTCCTTTCACATATATATGGATCTACCAGAAACAACCTCTCTACTATGTAGGGTTAAGGTTGCGTACTATCAGACCTCCTCAGCTCCCGCTTCACTACGGGACTTTAGACTGGGTGTGATGATAATGATAATAATGATGATGTTCATTTCTTCACCAACATTCTATCATAAACAAAACTCCTTGTCATGATCATTCAACCTCTAAAACATTTCTATAAATTATTACTTATCAAGTATATATATATAAGCAAGAAAATTTACAAACTCTTCATCATCCACAACACATACATGCACAAAGCACCATTTCATGCATTAGCCTCTAACTATCATTATAAATGCTCCATTTAACATTGCCTATAAAATTAAAACAATCATGTAAAAATAAATAAATAAATAGAAAATAAATATAGAAAATCCAGCTATCAGAGTCGAACCGATGACCATCACATTACAAATATGATGCTCTAACCTCTGAGCTAAGTCGGCTCCTATAAGAGAAATTGTATATACATAGGAATTGACCAAACTACTCCAATTTTAGCTATTAATTTTGAATTCTTTATTCTTTTCATTCTTAGTTGTCACTAAATCTTCAAACTCCATAAGAAAATCAAAAATCCCTAGCTTCAACGGCAACCCACGATCATCATCTTCTAAAAGTGGTAGGGATGGGTTTTTGGTGAGAATGAAAGAGAGAGCAAAGTAAAGGAGTAGCAAATGGAAGATGAGGGGTTCAACGTGGGTAGAGATTTGAAGAATAAAAATCAAGAAGAAGAAGAGAAAAGAAGCTACGAAAATGAAGGAGGGATCCAAAATAAAACTCCAATAGCTTTTTAAGGAGAAGCATCGTGAGAGAGCAAACAAAAGGGGGTCCTTCAATTAAAAAATGTCAACTTAAGACATGCGTCACTTGCACGAATTTCTAAAGCATTAGAATAGGTTCCTTCATTTAACTAGTCCAATCAATTTCAACTTATACTCTACTTGTCTCCTAATTTTTAATGTCACTTGTGAATAAATCCTAAATCCATTTATCAAAATTTCCATTGCCATTTGGACGATAATTTCTACTACCATTTATTAATAGTTTTGACACTTGGAAATTTTCTTAGTCCAAAAATACCCAATAGTTTTTAGAAATTTCTCCAAAAATTTCAAAAATTATAAATTAGCAAATACACTCTCCAAATCAATTTTCAACACATAAAAACCACAATTCTCAATAGAAATCGCATTTGGAAACAATTATACCTGGAATGTCAATGAATACATGTACAGTCATTTTCATGTGCAAAATTTTACTATTCACGTGTATGTGCATGTCATATTATGCATGAACATGAAATGCATTTCTTTTAAGTATCATAAGAAATGTAATAAAATAAAACTACTTAATCTTGGATTTTCTAATGATCTACTAATGTTTTGTAAAGCTGACCCCGAATCAATGCTTACCCTACTTAGCTCCATCAACCAATTCCACAAACTATCTAGTAAATACTAACAAATGCAATGCAATATAAAGATCTAGGGATGTAATGCAGTTGGCATCCTTGATAGGTTTTTATAATTTTATAACCTCCTTTCATTTATATAGGGATTCCTACTATAACTACTAGCTCTTTATATAAAGATTACAAAAGTCTATTTGAGATTATTAAAAGAAGAATTAACAAATGGTGCAATAAGAGATTTTCCTATACTAGAAGACTTCGACTACCAACTTAATATTTAACATTCTTTACTTTTACTGGATAACACATCTATTCTTGGCTACAAAAATAGCCAAGGACATTAAGAGGATGCTTAGGAACTTCCTTTGGTATGGTGATGCTTACAAAGGTTAAAGAACCAAGGAAGTATGAAATATGGTATGTAGACTCATGGATCAAGAGGGATTAGCCTAAGATCAATTCAAACCACAAGCAATACTTAGGAGAAGAGTCTAAAAATTATTAAGTAATAAGGAAAACATGTGGCCTTAACAAATGCATACATATAACGTAAGAGGAATAAACATTTTGGAATTTAAGCCTAACCAAAACATCTTTTGGACACTTCATCATATTTTTAAACTTAGGGAAGTAATATGTAGGGAATTTAAATTCCTAATTAGAAATCTCAGTGGTTTGATAACTTAAGTAAAAAAGGTCCTTTACACTTCATTCCTGAAAATTTTCCTTCTTAGATACATATTCAAGCCTGTTGATAAATTGGAAGAGTTAACCAAGAATGATGAATGGTTCGTTATGACAAAAGGCTTTGAATGTTTGAAGGAAGCTTTTCCTAGTTAAAACCAAAGATAATAAGGAGGATAAGGTAATTTGGTCTAAATATTCTTCAAGTAAGTTAATAAATAAATTAGCTTTTGAACTATTTAAAAAACTTACTCCCATGGTGTCTTAGCATAGGCTGATATGGTTTACATTCCAAAAATTCCCTTCTTTATGTGACTTAACTTTTTTAATAGGTTAATCATATTAGATAAGTTGAAGACTAGCTTACCTATTCACTTGGAATGTAGCCTTCATAATCTTAAGTTGGAATTAAGAGATTGTCACCTTTTTAATACATTTGTTTGCCTTCGCGTCAAAAGACTAGAATGACCCACTAGTTAAGTTTAATAACAATATATTAAAAAAACTTGACCTAGTTGAGTAATCGAGGGACATGCAACACAAATGTTTGCCTTAACATCAAAAGACTAGGTTAGCATTAAAAACATAATTTAAAAAATATATGTCGATGAAATAAAAGCTCACCGTTCTTCGTATAATAGCTATAATTTTCACAGGGGTGACTTAGTAATAAAATACCTTTCTACTTGATTGATATTCATAAACAAATTTATTCAAATGACATAAATATAGGGATAGGTTATAATTATCTTGATTTACTTGTGTATTTATTTCGTTCCATTTGAGCATGAATGAATGAGTTGAAATGTTGGATTATGTTGGATGATTGTGATTAAGATTGAAAGATTTCTCTAAGATTATCGCCTTTATGTCACTATCATATAGTTGCATGTTTTGCAAGTGTGCATGTTTGGTGTAATGTGTGCATTATGTTGTGAATTGTTTTTAGTTTTTAGTTTTGTTTTGCTTGAGAAAAAGCAAAAATTCAAGTGCGGGGGAGTTGATAAGTGTAGATTTAAATATATTTTATATATGACTAATGCATAGAAAGTACATGTGAACTAGGTTTTTCATTTTAATGTTGTATGATTGTGTATATTTTATGCTTGTTTTAGGTACTTTTACATTGCTTGTGGCCTTGTTAATGTTTAATTATGTTCTAGTATGTTTTTACATACATTTTGTGAAAGTTAGTGTGTTAACCTTATCATTACATTCAATGTATGCATGCATAAGTCTCATTGTGTGTGTTGTTATTTTATGTATTATATGGCATGTGCATGATTAAGTGCTCCTTTTCATGGTTTATTGGCATGTTAAATGTTACAATTGAGTTAAGGAAGCATGTAATAAAAGCTGGGACATTATAATAGGAATTTGACATTGGTGGTCATGATTGTGACCTTAATATTCACAACCGTGACTTAAAAACTTGGCTGGCACAAAAGTCATGTGCCAACCATGTTTTAAGGACAATTAACTGCACAAAATCAGGAGGGCAGCCCAAGACAAGAGAAGAAGCATATGAGTGGTCGGCATAAGGAGAAAAGGTGACAAAAATGTGAGAAAGGGGAGTAAAAATGACAGTTGTCTAAGTTTGGTGTACCAGCCATATGATGAGAGATTTAAGGCTGCATAAAAACAAGGAAAGGAGGCCAAAAATAGGGGATTTTTGTGGGAGAACATAGCTGAACAAAGGAGGGATAGAAAGGATGCATTTGGAGATGTATATTGGAGGAAAACACTAAGGACTCCATGGCTACACCAAAGCTGTGCAGATTTCTAGCTTGCTTCCTCGTGTAATAAACTTCTTTTTCCTATCTTTTTCTCATCTTTTTCTTTGATTTATTTTTTTCATTGTATAGGTAGAAGTTTGGGACCTTTATTGATGATGATTGGGTTGTGTTTGATGGATTGCTAGGTTGTTTTAGGATTATTTTTAATCAACCTATGTAAGAGTTCACTTTGTGAAATGTTATGATCATTTATATGTGTTTATGGTATTTAGATGCTTATGCTTAGTCTATACAGAGATATGGGGCTAAGAAATATGTTGTGAGTGTACCATGAGAGTGGGCATTCATGTAGGACATTCCATTTATCAAGGTGCTTGATCATTTACATAGAGATATGGAATGTGATGCAGTTGTCCAAAGTGGTAATGAAATCTAATTAACCATTAGTTTAGGAATGGAGGTTGAGATATCACATACTAGATTTTAATCATTATTTTGGGATTATTCAGTCCAAGTATGGAGAGAGAAAGGGCTGAGACATGAGAAAATAATTTGGACTAAACACGATCATATTGGCAAAAATTGAAAGATTGCATGGGGTTGTAAGGGTAATCCTAACCTTAGTAATTCAATTTTTCCAATTTCAGCATCGAATCTTCTTGTTTTTGGCAACCTTTTCTAGTGATTTTTCTCCCAATCACTACTTTGATTGTTTTTATTTTTTGTTAATTAATTGCCTAAACAAATTTTACTTTAAACTACTGAGGTGACTACATAATTCCTATGGGATTCGATACTCAATATATTACAAGACGACTCGTGCACTTACGGTACTTGAGAAAACAAGTAGGATAGTTAAATGCCTATCAAGGACTCTTCTTGTTCCATGTTAACTTGGAAGGGTAGAAAGCCTTCCTACGAGGTTGGAGCCTCAGCTACCAAAACCCTCGTTCATCCCAAAAAGAAGGAAGGAGACACAGGCTGGAAATTCTATTTCCAAAAAAGGAAAGAAAAGAAGGGCAATATGGGAAATGCAATAGAGAGAAGTTAGAGAAAATTCTAAGAAAGTTGTTTCTTAATTAAATTTACCTAATCTAATTTAATTTAGATGATTTAAATTTATGATTTTATTTTTAGAGAATTATTATTCAATTTATTTAGAAATTATTTTTATTTATGAATAAATTTCTTGATTTTTAGAAAAAGTATTTTTATTAATTAAGAAAATGTCCTTTCTTGAAATTTTTAAATAATTTTCTAATTTATTGAAGAGGGATTTTTAATGAATTGAGAAATTAATCTCTAAAAAATAATATAAAGGTGTTTTATTTAATTTTCAAAGTGTTTTCATTTAATATTACAAAATAGTTTTCTAATTAAGGGAAATAATTTCTAATAAGATTGGAAATAGATTTATAATTGGATTAGAATGTATTACTTATGTATTTTTGAAAAAGATTTTCTAAACTATAACGAGTAAGAAGAGTAATTTATTTAAAAATTCAATTGAATTTTATTAAAGGAGTCATGATGATTGGAAATAGTTTCCAATTAGATTTGAAAATTGTTTTCAAATCAAATTAAATTTCTATTTGGAAAAGAAATTTAGTTTATTTAGGAGTCAATGAGTTTAATCTAATCTAATTTTTTCAAGAGCTAGAAATGTTATTTTAGATTATGAAGAACAATAACTAGAATTAAACGAAGCCTAATGTTTTATGCATAGCTAAAAGTGCATTTTTAACCTCAACGTTTACAGCAAACATAACTTGAACATTAATGTTTTAAAGCATTCAAAATGAACCCTAACATTTTTAAAACATTTAGAACAGACCCTTAATGAATCGAAATTTTGACGAAGTTAACTCCTTGTCATGCCAATGCTGACATGGTATTATTTTTATATTTTTAAATAAAAATGAACTACACTGCCATGTAAGTATCTTTTAAATTAATCAAAAAAGTGGGTCCCATAGTCACTTGGCAATAAGGCTACTATTTATACAATTTAAACAGTGGGTCTCATTTGCCACATGGTAATGGGGCCCATATTTATATATTTTAGACAATGGGTCCTACTTGCTATATGACAATGGGACTCATTTTTATTTAAAAATAAAAAATGTCACGTTAGCATTAACGTGGTGTTTAACTATTGGGGAGTTAATCCTATTAAATTTTCCATCAACTTTGGGTCCATTTTCAACATTTTTAAAATGTTAGGGTTCAATTTAAATAATTTAAAATGTTAGGATCTGTTCTATATTCTATTGTAAATGTTGAGATTCAAAATGCATTTTATCCTTTTATGTATATAATTTGATCATAAGTGCATAATTTGCATGCTTCATCATATGTTTGATATCCATATAACTATACACAATTTTGTGTTTGATGGACGAATGAAATCAAATCCCTCCTTAAAGTAATAATTACTCGTTGAGAATATGATTATTGCCTTCTACTATTATAAGAATAAACTAGAGTTTTGTTTATTGTTAAGCTTACTGAACAAACTTAAGGCCACTTTAACTTAAATGTGTTTAGACTTATGATAGTGGGTTCTACTTAACTAAATTTGTGTGATTTGGATGAGTAAACTCATGATCACATGAATTTAGAGGTAGGTTTAGAAATAACATATAAGATATGTTTTGGCCAGAGATGTCACCTAATAAACCTTGGAGTCATATAGGATGTGATTGATAAAGTTGTTATATACCTAATTTAAGTTTAGTTAGATTACTGAGCAAACTCAAGATCAACTACATTTGAATGGGATCCTAGCCCACTAGAAAGATTATAATAATCTTTCTTAATATTAGTGTGAGTTATTATTTCGAAAAAAATAGGGGATGTAATCAAATACATTACCAAAGTCCTAATATCATTTGGTAATCATATAATATAATCAATTATTTTTTTTACATTTATTATTATTTTAAGTGGAATTTAACTTGTTTAGTATAGTTGATACTAAGATAACGAACCAAATTTCTTGGTCATAGGTTATATTTTAGAAGAGTTCTCAAAGTTAGATAGAAAAGTTGTATGCCCATTATGCAAATTTTCTATAATCCCTGTTAAGGATTCAGTAACAAAGTTTTAGAGATAAATTGAAATCATATGCTGACATAATGTATTGACATTTTGAGTTGACTAATGTCTCATAAACTTTGATAACAACATATAAGATGTATATCAACAACCCTTCACTTTTCATTTTTGGAAACATTATTCCCACGTCTAGTTACTACCCAGAATTCTACTTCAAAGTGACTAAGGCTTCAATCTTGATGGAAGGCCCTCTTAAGGCCTTACATGCAATAGTTGAGAAAGGAGAATCCTCATTCTCTAAGGATAACTTCCCTGTTCTTTCAAAAGAGTCTCTTTTTGCTAGTTTTAGAGGTGAAAATAAAGAGAAGAATAATGGTAGAACTATTATGCTAACCAAGATTCAGTAAATCCTATCCTAGTGGGAGCATGGAAACAAATTTAAACACAACATAATAAGGGCATACTCAAGCATTACTAGAATGTCATTCAGGATAGGGTTATATCCCCTCCTATTGAGCTTTTTACAATTGGTGCCATGGCATGGTCTACTATTTTAATTGGGCTCTTTTGGACCAAACCCCCTGTTTTTCCTAGAGTCAATGCATGGGCAAAAGCTAAATGTGGGAAAAAAGGATTGGATAAAGTAATGTTAATGGAGAATGGTACAATTCATTTTAAGTTTTATGATGAAACAAACCTCAATGAAATAGTGGAATAAAGGATCTAGCATACTGGTGATCAGCCTCTCTTCATCCAGAAATGAAGACCTAGTATTGAGCTTGAGAGGTGTAAGATTGATATAGTACCATTGTGGGTTAATTTTTATAATTTACTAATGGAGTCATGGATTATTGAAAGGTTGAGTTTCTTAGCAAACCAATTTGTATAAATACTCAAAAAACTACTATAGAGAGAATTTTTTATGCAAAGATGTGTATTAAATTTCAAAAAAATGTTCCATTACCTGATAGTTTCCCTATATTAAGACTTAGTGAATTTGGTGAATTACAAAGGACTGAGATGCCTATCATTTACCCCTGGAAGCCTAGCAAATCTAATATAAAATGGGTGTCTACTAAAAGAGATATGAAAACTATGGCAAGATGAATTACTATAATCTCGACTTAGAAATTTTCCCCTAATAGATGATAGTATAAAAGCATTTGATACAAAAGGGGAAGATATTTTGAACAATACTAGTTCTATTGATATATGCTTAATTGTTGATACGTTTAATCTATAACACTTAGTGATTAATTCTTTCAAAGGCTTAAGACATTCACTTTAGTTCATATTTGGTTTTAGGTATAATTTGGAAGCATAATAGCTAAAGTGAATTGAAAGCCCACTCTTTAAGCCATCTTCATGAGATTCACACTTGATTGTCTTCAAGGAACAACAAGGATAAGGATTAGAGCAAGAGGAAACAAGAAAATGCATAAGATGAAGAGTAAATGTTGCAAACATCAAGCGTGAAGAGTATATAGGAGACTCATGACCATGGCATGTATTTCACCTATAACAAATTTCTCATGGGCGTGACACTCCAAGTCACACCTATTACCAGAGGGCTTACAACGATAGGCCTCAATGAGGCTATTCACAGCCGTGACATACCAAGTCACACCTTGTGACTTTTTTCACCTTACCCGAAAACCTAGTTTTTGTTATAAATATATTATGTTAATGGTAGAAATGATTCGAACTTCATTTTCTTAGGTTTTGGAAGAGGAGAGGCAACAGTAACTGCTATTGCTTAGAGACCTATGGAGAAGGCAGAGGGCTAAGCTTCCCGACACCAATTCGAAGTTGAAATTAACACCTAAGTCAATGTCAAACATATTTTCTCTTTGTTTAATGTTGAATTTGTCTTTAAGGATTGTTACCATTGTTCTATATTGAATGGTTGTGGCAATTAATGACCTTGAATTATTAGGAACAACGTAACTTAGGTTAGACAACTTGAGCTTGTATGGTTATTGCCTATATTAATCCTTTTTCCATTTTGTAATGCGACTACTCAATTAAATCTAGAGAATGTATTCTAGGTTATTTAGTGGTTAGGTTTAATTAAAGAGCTCATTTTAATTAAACACGACCTAGGGGAAAATTGGGATTAGCAGAACATGTTATAACAATGAAATGTGTTTAATCGTGTCTAGGCCTAGATTGATATGAGAATTAGGTTTTACATATATTCAACAATTTTATCACTTTTGACTATTTTCTATAATGTACTTGCGTTAGTTTTATTTTATTTTATTTTTTTGATTGCATCAACTTAACATTCCCCTTTAGTTCCCTACAATCAATTATTTTCATTGCGAGAATTAACCGAACATTCATTGTAGATATAATCTCGACTCACCATAGCTACAAATTTTTAGTATGTAGAGTTAGATAAATTTTGTAGTGTACTCAACATGCATTGCCATCTACTAATTCCCAAAGTCCTATTGAAATTGAGGATTTACCTCATATAAAAATTGGAGAAACAAATGTTAAGTCAAAATGACTTCACATATATGATTTTGATGAAGAACAAATAATCAGAAGAAGAAGACAGAAAAGCAGACGAAGAATGAAAAACAGA
>JANVCQ010000008.1:22098726-22110500 GCA_025531925.1 Erythroxylum plowmanianum
AATAATCATCATAATAAAGGAAAAATAAAAACATTCATAAAATTCTTCATACCAATTAACATTAAGCATCAACAGCTAACGAAAACAATATAGTCTATAATAATAGTGTACAATATAAATAATAAAGAGTACAACAATTTACATAAACAATAATATAAAACCTCCTAATACTGAAAACAAAATAGAAAACCTATAAATTGTCAATTCTCATTTTGCCTAGATGTTCACTATTCATTGAACATTTCACGTGCCAATTCAATTCTCCAATTTGTCTAAGCATTAGTTAGGTTAATAGCAGTGATAGACTCCTCCTCAACAACTAGATTGGTGGTTTATTAAGAGAATTATTCTAAAAACTGAAAATATAATGCAATCAATCAACAAAATTTTATTGGAGATCTCCAAAACAACTCTAACAAAAAATTATTTGCAGCAAACCTGATGGGAGTGAATAATGAAAAGGGACAGTCGACAGGGATATCTCCAACTAGTTTGTTATTTGAAAGATCCCTGCGTTCATTCAGGTGTAAATGATATACCAATAATATAATACCATATACCCCAGTAAGAATAGAAATAAAATATGAAGAAAAACATGTCAGCATTTTACTATTCACAGAAGAGATGCCTATTTAACACAACATAAATGGCCACAAATTAGAGAGTCATACTTTCTATGTTTCAGTAAATTGATACAATCAAAAGATGCAAAAAGAATATACATTAGCATACTGATAAAAGGAAAAGATAAAAGAAGTCTCCATACAAGAATCGTAGTTTCTGAAGCTTTCCCAAGGTCACTAGAATTGGTCCATTTAAACCGTTCAAGTAAACATCCAAGCTCACTAGATCCGTCAAATTTCCAAGCTCATCAGGAATTTTTCCAGTGATATTATTATTATAAAGTTCCCTGTCATAAAAAGCTAATTTAGTGGACAACATATCACATGATGTCGAAGCTTGTTGTTTTGCTTAATAACATAATTTGTTTCTTGAGTCAGTTTGGAAATAAGATCCCTGGCCTGAAATCACAAGTTCAAATCCAATTTGAGATATTAAAATAAGTATCAAAATTTTGCTTACTCTATATATAGTTCTCTACAATGTGAGATAGCATTCAAAGGTTATAAAAATTTTAGGGCATTTTTACTCCTATGTTTTGCAAAGTATGAGAATTCGGAAGAAACCAGAAGGAAATAAAAGATTGAAGAAAATCATATATCAAGGAATAGTAGCATTCTATCTATGACTTCAAGTGGTGCACTAAATGCTACTATATATCAAATAATACATTATCATTGTAGCTCAACTAGAATGCAATTTTTGCAGAGTTAGAATTTCTAATAGAAAGATTGTCTGACAAACTCACAGTTTGCAAAATTATACATAAGTACTTCAAAAAGTTGACAAACTAAACACGTGTGACCACATCATTGAAATACATATAAAACATAGAGCACAAATAAAGCCAGAAGAAGTTTGTCACCAAATGACGTTTTCTACATATTTGGTGACTTAAATTCACTAAGTTGCAAAAAGGAGGAAGACAAGAATAACAAAGAAGAAGAAAGAAATACCTCTGAGGTATCTTGAAGCTCTTGTCTCTCAATATAACCTTTTGAAACCTACACCCACCATTTGATACAATCAACACGGAGGAAACAGTACACACAATGAAAAATCTATTAATTTTAAAAACCAGGGCATCAATCACTTATAGCTATAAGTTCAGAAGTACTCAAATGCCCGTTATTTGACACAGAAGCTCTAGGTGATGTACCCTCCTCTAAACCCTCTCGAACTAGTGATGGTGGCCTAGGCAGAACCACATAAACAACCCTCAATTTGACTCTTCAACTTCATGTTCTGCCTATATATATATACTCCCATTAGCTCCAAGCTAATATAGCTCAATTGAACCTACGAACTATCAAGTAAGAACTTGTCCTTACCATCTCTATAGTGATATCCTTTGGTGGAGTTCTAGGACTTGTAACAACAATTTGAAGTAAAAACTTGTCCTTACATTGTATGTCAGGAGGCATCTCCTTTTGTGCTTTCATTGTCACTAATTAACAAAACTAGCCCATTAGCCTATATAACTAACCTGGAAAGTACACAATTTGTGGTTTTACACTCACCAACTAAATCAAAATCAATTAAATGGTCTAACATAAGAGTAGCAACGAGTTAGCTCATAATCAACTAAACGCAGATTATAGAAAAAGAGACAAACCTACTACATCACATGTGGATCTTGGCAAGACAACCCCAGTGTTTGGTCTAATATGGTACTTCTTTGGATTCGTAGTTTTAACTTGAAATTAATCTCAACCAAGAACATCTATATCAGAAAAATTACACAAAAAATAATTTGAAATAAATTTGAAATACAGATCAATACCTTGAAGGCAATATAATTGTCGCTCTTATTCAAGAGTTGAAGGGAGCAAAAGATCTGCCTCTTCAATTTGACTTTCTCCAATAAGAAAATTTCACATCATAAATAAAAAAAAACAACATACAACACTCGAAAATCAAAGAAAAAACACCGATCTGAAGGAAAAAAAAAGACCGAACTAATTAGGTTTGGTGAAGGACACATTTAGTTTAACTAAGCTTACATAGGAACTAAAGTTCCTAAGGCTCGACGCTAAGAAGCTCTCCAATACTCATTTCCATCGATTGGAGATGAAAACGACAAGTGTTTCTGTGCCGAAGAGAAAGAGACAAAAGCAACAAATGATAGTCTTGGAAAGTAGTGTATGGATGAGAGAGGGAGAGCGATATATTACAATAGAGATAACTCCATATTTATTCCAAGAAACACATCAAATGAGTCTAAATTCTAGAAATTGATCAAGTTTGAAGCAGATAAATTTCAACACATAAACTTGGTCAACTTAGGTTACAAGAAAAAATGAAAATAAATTCAATTCGTGGCCACAAATGTTGGGGAGAAAGGTTTTGTTTACTTGATCAACGCAACAGGCAGAGGAAAGAGACGAGAGTGTGAAGAGTGAGAGAGATCCACTAGCTAGAGACTAAGACCATGAGTGAAGTAAAGAGACGAGAGCGTGAAGAGTGCAAGAGGGCCACTGAGCCAAAGACGAAGAGCATCAGTGAGAGTCATCGAGAGAGAGGTGTGCTATGTGAGAGTCATCGAGAGAGAGGTGTGCTACTACGTGAGTGAGAAACACAGGGGTGTGCTGCTGCGTAAGAGAGAGGGACAAAAGTTGTCCAACAAAAACAAAGCTTACGCTTACCTATTCCGGATGGGTGCGAAATAGGCAAAGCCCCGGGGGAGGGGGGTGTTGGGTGTGGCATCTTTAGCTATTCCCCCATGTCCCAGAATTCTTAATCTACAGAATGGTTATTCCGTAGGTTTTTTTCTAACCAAACAAAGATTACATAATACGTAGGAATAGATGAGTAATAGAAATGCTATTACCCTCAACCAAACAGCCCATAATTCTTTTCTTCATTCTTTCCCTTTAGTAACATTAACTTGTTTATGTTTTGATTTAGTCATGTTTAGTGGCTAAAAATACTAGTTAGGATTAGGGATATAGCTTGTAATGGATTATTAATTATTAATGCATGATTTGATTATTTGTTGGTTGAATTTATTCTCTTGATTCTTAATTGTTGAGTTTATAATTAAACATTATAGATTCAATCTAAGATATTGTATGAGAACTATAAGGTGAAATATGATTTATGTACTAACAGAATAAATACATAAAATCTAAAGATATGAATATCTTAGACTATTGTGATAACCAATTTTAATAACTTAATACAATTCTTCGTCATTATCATCATCATCACACCCAGTTCAAAGTCCCGCAATAAAGCGAGGTCTGGAGAAGTCTGATAGTACGCATCCTTACCACTACATAGTAGAGAGACTATTTTCAGTAGACCCACTTGTCGATGTGACAATGAAAAAGTGATATAGGTTAAAGAGTAAATAAGTAAAACTGTGTATTAAAGGAAACCCACAACAACATAACCTAGGGCATGTGGGTAACATCTTTAGCTATTCCCCTATAGCACCTCACTCCTGCAAGATACGTGCCTGACATCTTGAGTAATATCCGAGACCGTGCCCCGCAAGGGTGGTATGCTAGAGCACTCAATCAGTCAAAACTCAGTACAACATTTTTTTTCTTTGAACAACAACATACACACATTTTTCGAAAATCCATAATCTATTCGGGCCTACTTTATTCCATAAATATTTTTCAAATCATCATAATTTTGTTAATCATTAGGGCCCATTCTAGAAACAAAACACTGATAATCATAATGTCAATACAATATGATTACATTCGTATACACATTGTATAATAATTTCAGAATACATTCCTTAATACAAAATTTACGGAAAATACAATTCAGTACAAAAATAAAGAAATACAATGCAAATACAAATTGATCCAGACCTCTATCCCTGACTTGCATGCCATAAGTATACTCCCGTTTGTCTAACGAGGTACTCTTCAAGCCTGAAAAACCACATTGAAATTTTTTATGAGTTTTGCGAACTCTATGTGTGAACCATCATTGATGATTTCATCGAATAACATACACATATCACATATTTCACAGATATTCATGCAGATCATATTTATATTCCTGATATTCACACAACATGGTATCTCATATGATCACACAGTTTATGTAGCCAAGTATAGCAATAGTTCATATCAATTTATCACTCATTTCAGCTTTGCATATCATTCAATGGATTTCAATCTTATAATGCTATATGCATGAAACTCATATTCATTATTATTGTTATGACCGAGTGCCTATCACATACTTATACAAATACTGGCCTATAGGACTCAATCAGAACAGAATCACGGAGCATAGCTCTACATGCAGATCATATATCATGGAGCAAAGCTCTACATGGAAGTGCTTCATACTGGCTACTCAAGTCACAATGCCTTTATCTGAGCATGCATTTTATAAAATGCATCAAATACTGATTATGCCATATCAGACAATCACATATGATATTCAATCAAAAACTCATAATCATCGGACCTAAGTCCGGCATTCAACTTTCGTTGAGAATTCACATATCATATAAGATTTCACGTCAAATCAGAACACTTCTAATACATGCCCAACTATTAAACTTCTCGGACTTTAAGTCCGAAATTTAAAAACAAATCACAAATAGTTCAATAATATTGAAAGTTTAAACAAATCAAATCAATCCTAGAAAATCATATAGGTTGACTCACAGTATGCTCTAAAATGTTATTGCCTGGATGGCCAGACAATGTCCAACTGGCGTCCAATGATTTCTTCTATATCATACAAAACACATTTATAAATATCACACTTTTGCATAATTGTACAAATATTCCTTAATGCACACGTACTTATACAATATGCACAATGCATGTTCAACAACAATTCCGAGGTACTTTATCGAGATCCTTATGAACAAATCATTTAGATATAGCCCTCATTAATACCATGTATACTTATAATTAGGACCAATAAAAAGCAATTTGAAACCAATTACACAACTTCATTGACCACTTCAGATTTTCTTCCAATATACATACGAGTCAACTTTGCATAATAAATCTAATAAAGTAAATGGAAAAATTAGGTAACACTTCCTTCTATAAAGTTATTTTCCCATGTCTTAAGTTTATATTGACACCAAAATTACTCAATTTGGTTCAGTAATTTGGAAGATATGCCTCAAACATTATCGGGTTGTTCATATTCAAAAATAATGTACTATGTACAATTTCCATCCAGAAATTCAACATCTTAGAGACTGAATCATAATTTGACTTCTTGAGACAATTTGTAGACCTATTTCTCTAGGTTACTCCAAATTAAAAAATCATCTCATTTGAAATCCTATAGGTCCAGATATAATCAAATTACTGAGTGGTGTTCAGTAAAACCACACCAGTTCACACCATTCCAACAGATTCTCTCACTTTCGTTCAATAAATCTTCTTCAAATCAATTCAGATTGATACTAATTTTTGTGAGAGGAATAACAATGTCTTATGAATCCAATGGTTCAAGAATCAAGTCATTTAGAGGTCTAGAGAAAAAGTTATGGTCAAAAGAAGGAAGGTTGTTCAGTAAAAAGAAAACCCCTCAAAAGCACGATCGTGCTAAAACAAGATGGTGCAATTTCTCTTCACCTCCAAAGTCACTGTCATGTTTTTTCACGACAGTGTTTTTTGCCTAAGATCTCAAAAGCACGACGGTGTTTTTCCTCTTAACTCAAAAGTCATGCACGACGATGCAATTTCACTTCTTCTTTTTCACTGACATCTCAACTTCAAACCTTTATAACTTTTGATCTAGAACTCCAAAATTTACAAACTTTATATCAATGGAAAGCTAAAAGAAAGATCTACAACTTTCATGAGGGTCATTTTGTCAAAATATGCCTAGATCAGTACAATAATTTCACCAAATTTCAGATCAAAATTTCCACTCTCACTGTTCATTCCCAGAATTTTCAGACAACTCTCACTTTTCAAAAACCAACCCCTCAATTTTTAATCTACTCCACTTCACTAAACTCATTCACCATAATTCACACTACCTCTAAAATAAAATTTTAACCAAGCTCTATCAAGAAAAATAAATATCAATAATTGACTCTTCATGCTCTGCCATACACCATTCATAGCATTTTCAACTTTTTATCATATTCACTATTTTCTTCTCAACCTTCATTTATACACTCATTCCCATCTTAGACCATCATTTTACAATTAGTTTTCACTCAAAAAATCATTTTCTTGATCAATCTCTAAAGCATTCACTTACCTATGTAAACACACACACACACACACACACACACACACACATATAGATATATGCACAGTGAAGAAATAGAAAAACAGAGCATACCACCTTTCCATTCTTTAATTTCCTACACCCATCTTATACACCATTTTATTGCTATTTCAAACTTCAAAAATTATTTCCACATCACCTGATCACTAATAATCATCAAATTCTAAATTAACACTATAACCAAAATTTTCATCCCATTAACACTGTGTTTAGGAATATATACACGTAAATACCATGATCATGCAACTAACAGTAATTCATCAACTTTATTTCATAAATCCATAACTGTAAAAGATTTATTAAACACTTACTTGTTGAAAACTCTAAAACTTCAACTATCTTCAAACCCAAACTCCATGCAAGAATCATGTATTCACTGTGTAAGCTAACCAACTTCTTATTTTTCTTAGGTAGAAAATACAAATAGCAGTGTGGTAGAGGAAGGAAAAGCAAAGTAATTTCTCAGAAGGTGTTTGAAGAAAAACTCTATGTATGGAAAGAATTTCAGAGAAGGTGATATGATAAAGAAGGAAACTTAGTCTTTTAACTCACAGATATCACCACTTACTTTCTACAAGGTTCTAAAAAAATCACTTAGTCAGTGACACTTGTCACTTTCTTAACACCTAAGCCTTAACTAAGTTTCTTTCTTTACTAATTCCTTTATTCCCATCTTTACAATATAACTATCTCCAATCTTCTTTTGATTCCTTTTTCCTATTTTCCATTTTTCTCCATAAATTTCGAAAGTTAACACCAAAATTCAAAAATATTATAACTCCACTAATCAATAAAATTTCCAATGTAATTAAATTCCAAATTCACAAAGTTTCCAAAATCACAACTCAGTCCAAAGATGCCCGGAATTATTCATGAATGCATGTACAATTATTTCCATGTGCAATAATTTTACTATTCATGTGTATGTGTATGCCATTTTATGTATGAACATGAAAATGCAAATTTTAAGCTCTCATTGAACACTCTTATTTACTATTATAACCTCCCCGCAGGTAACGGAATATTACATCCCCCATGTCCCAGAATTCTTAATCAACAAAATTGTTATTCCATAGGTTTTTTCCTAACCAAACAAACATTACGTAATACATAGGAATAGATGGGTAATAGAAATGCTATTACCCTCAACCAAACAGCCCGTAATTCTTTTCTTCATTCTTTCCTTTTATCAACATTAACTTGTTTATATTTTGATTTAGTTATGTTTAGTGGCTAAAAATACTAGTTAGGATTAGGGATATAGCTTGTAATGGATTATTAATTATAAATGCATGATTTGATTATTTGTTGGTTGAATTTATTCTCTTGATTCTAAATTGTAGAGTTTATAATTAACCATTATAGATTCAATCTAAAATATTGTATGAGAACTATAAGGTGAAATATGATTTATGCACTAACAGAATAAATACATCAAATCTAAAGATATGAATATCTTAGACTATTGTGATAACCAATTTTAATAACTTAATAAAATTATTCATTATTATCATCATCATTATACTCAGTTTGAAATTCCGCAATAAAGCAAGATTTGGGAAGGTTTGATAGTACGCAGTCTTACCCCTACATAATAGAGAGGCTGTTTCCAGTAGACTTACATACCGATGTAATAATAAAAGAGTAATGTAGGTTAAAGAGTAAATAAATAAAACTGTGTATCAAAGGAAACCCACAACAACATAACCTAGGGAGCAAAAATTAGAACTTTAACAAAAAGAAAAATTATCAAGAAGATACAAATGTGAAGATTTTTTAAAATCACCAAATCATCGAGCATTCGACTATATGCATCAATCTATCGTTAAAAAAACATTGCAATAGTTTATTGTAACAAGTAGAACAAAACCAATTGCAATGAAAATAAACCAAGTAACCATTCATAAGATTGTACAGATCTAAGCCTCACCAGACCCATGGCTGCATAACAGAGAAATGGGATCTGTTGAAGTGAAGGAACAAGAGAAGGTTTCCCAAAATGAAACCATAAGATCATTGAGCATAAAAATTCAATCTTGACATAAACCCAACAATATCAAATACAAAGAGAACAAAATAATAAAACCCAAAAAGCATTCAACCTTAAATCACACGAAGAAGTTAATATCAAAACCAAAAAACACATAAAGAACAATAATTTCAGAAAACACAAAACCTAGGAAGCACCACAGTAGAAGAGATTGCTTAATCAAGAAATATACCTCAAAACAGGAGTGAATGTCGTTGTTTATCCTGTGAATCGATGACCACTATGTAGAAACAAGTTTTTATGGAGTACAAAAAGAGACCGAAAAAAGTACATAAGAGAATAACCTACCAAAAAACGCTAAACAAGCAATGTCATTGTTTTCCAGCGATGGAAAACATTAAACACATTACACCCGACAATAATATGTTGCATTAAACACGCACTAAACCTAACATTAATAAGCCAACTCCATAAAGCAGATACAACAAAACACACAACAATAATACAATGAAAAGGGACAAACTATCTCAACAGCTAAAAACTATACCGAGAGAAACAAAACCCAACTGGAAGGACCACCACAGTGGTTAAAAAAAGGTTATCTCACATAGCAATAAAAAAATCTCAAGAAATAATCCCCAAATCGTTATCATAATCATCATCAGACGCTAACTGTAAGATCTATCAATCCGTAACCAGAAAAAAAAGAGGTACTCACTTTTCCTAAGAAACCCTAAAAATGCTAAAACAAAAAAACTTGCAGCTTAAACTAACAAATATGAGAAAACTATGTGTGTCAAACTAAAGTAGATCAAAATGCATAGAAAAGCCAGAGAAGAATAGAATACACAAACAACACAAAAACGACAGCTACAAATGCTACTCTTGAGTTCTAAAATAAAGCAGATTTCAAAAGCATACACTCTACATTGATACAAAAACAAAATATCTCTCTGCAAAGCACGCACCTTAGAGACAATTCGAAAGTCGCATGCTGTAAAATCAATTTGACATTCTAAAATAACAAAAAAAATCTTTAAAAGAGGAGGCCTAAAGTTTAGGAGAGACTTTGACTTAAAGGTTTGAAATTGATTGAAATGGACTCAATTGGTGACCCTAGTTGAATTTTAGCCTGTGATTGAATTGATTAAGCTCGAATTTGCCTTGGGAATTGAGTGAAGTTGAGCAGATATAATTGATTAAAGCTCTGAATTTGGACACATTTTGGGCTTGTCTTTTAAACTGGATTTAGGTTGAGGTGTTGGCGTGGGTTTGATTTATGGTAAATTTGGGATAAAAAATAAAATCCATAATAATATGATATCCACAACAGAGAAAAAGGGGATTAAAGAAAAGGATTGATAGGAAGAAAAGAAAAAAGAAACCGACAGTCCATTGGATTGGATGTGTATTAGAAGAATCCCCTTTCTTTTCGTTTAAATCCACAGAACAGATCTCCCATATTCTCTCGCTTTACCCAAACCCTATTTCCTCTCCCCTTCTCTTTTTAACATTTCTTTTTTAATTGCTCTTTCATTTCCGCTAGTTTTGCTTTTCTTTTTACCTTTGTTAAAATTAATTCCAAAATCTGACAAGATGATTCTAGAACCTCCATGAAATCTCTCCAACCTCCATGCATCCTAAGATGCCTTAGCTGCGTAGCCAAACACAGAAATCAAGCTGCAGATAACCTCACTTGTGAGAAGAGGCAAGGAAACGTGACCGGTATTTGGATTCTGCTACGACGCCGTTTAAGGAAGAACACCAGGCTAGGGTTTTGACAGAAGAAGACGATGGATGAGTACGATAGTGGCGGCCGCAGCGCCGACAAGTGCCCTGGAGCCGAGGACGAGGGCAGCACGGCTCCTCTCCCCGAAAAGGTCTTTTCTTTGTGTACTGCTTGCTCTTATTCGTTTGGATTATAAAAATCATTTCTCTTTTTTTTTTTAAATTGTAATTGTTGATAACAGGTATCAGTTGGGGGCTCGCCAATCTACAGAATAGAGAGGAAGTTAGGTAAAGGAGGGTTTGGACAAGTATATGTTGGTCGCCGTATTGGTCCAACTAGTACAAGTGAAAGAATAGCCTCTGGAGCTCTGGAGGTATACCCGCATTCTTTCTTAATAGTTGCTTGGTTTATGTCACTTGTCATATGTGATGCCAATTATATTGTTTCATGTGTTTATACAACCCTTAGGTAGCCTTGAAATTTGAGCATAGAAGCAGCAAAGGATGCAATTATGGACCTCCTTATGAATGGCAAGTTTACAAGTGAGTTTGATCCTTCGCCTTCTAATGTTTAATTGTCATAATATGAAGCAAATGTAAAGCCGTGTTATGACATTTTTTTATACCTGTTGCGTGTATAGTGCCCTTGGAGGCAGCCATGGTGTGCCACGAGTTCATTACAAAGGTCGGCAGGGTGACTACTATGTTATGGTATGCTGTTTGAGCTTCACATAAGCTTTCTTATTTTGCAGTTCTAAGCTTTATAGGCTACTCATTTAGTAGGCTATTTTTATGCAGAATAAACATATTAATCTAGGTTTCCTTACTAGGAAAGGAAAGGGTTTCTATTTTGATATCTCTTATTAGTTTAGGGTTTAAGCGCGAAACCTTTTTTTCCTTAACACTGTTTCTGAGGCAATTAGGAGTGATTCTTAAACTCTATAAGTGATTTCTAAAATCCCATTGGTGTTGTTCCTATATTTTTATTTGTTTAAAAACCTAGGCGTGATTCCTAGTTCTTGATACAAACTTTAGGAGTGATTATGATCTATACTATTGTTGAATTCTAGCCCTAAAATCCTAAATTTCAGCTCAATTAAATTTCCAGAAACCATCAATGTTATGGTCCCGTGTTTGGGATCGAGTCACAGGGCGAGTATACTGTTTTTTTGGTCGACCTATCTTGAATAGAATT
>JANVCQ010000008.1:22110600-22122464 GCA_025531925.1 Erythroxylum plowmanianum
CTATCTAACAAATCGATAAAAATCCAAATTAATGTTTCTTTCTTTCATACGTTTTGCCCAAGAATGCGTCCACAACAATCAATTTTACAATTTATATGTATTTCATCAAACTGTTAAATTGGTCTTTGTTCATCCTACACCTCTACTACCAAAACGAATCCTTGTTGCATTCAGGTCATGGACATGCTTGGGCCAAGTTTATGGGATGTTTGGAACAACAATTCACATACGTAAGTTCCTTTTGAAGCTTTAATTCAACTATCATTTGTTTACTACTATGAATGAACCTTTTTGAGTGAAATGAGTTGATTCATTTCTATTCATTCTTTAACCTTGTCTTCCTGTTCAACTTTCAGGATGTCTATTGAAATGGTTGCATGCATTGCTATTGAAGCTATCTCTATATTGGAGAAGATGCACTCTAGAGGGTATTATACAATTATTCCCACTTTACTGTTCCTTGTTATTTGCATACAGCTGGAGACATTGTTCAAGCGAACATTTATCATTCTTATTTTAGTACAATTTAGTACTTGCTTCCTTGCTCGATGGATAGAGAACACATTGGACATTCATGATGCATTTATTACAGATCTACTTTTGATCCTAAAGCTGTCATGTATGAGGCTCTTAACATGTGACTGTCGGCAACATCATTGTAGTCTTCCTGTAACAATTTTATTCAACAACCTTGACAGAGAATGAGTTTAGCTTAAGCATTAAGATTTTTCAGTTAATGTCTCTTTGCTATTTTTTTTATTATAGTTTAGGAGTTATTTTCCTTTATAGTACATTTTACTGAGGTTTATGCGTTAATAGAAGTTGAATTAGTATGGGGATTTTAAAGTTTTCTAGATTAGGTTAGGATTAAGAAGAGCAGTTCTATAGAACTCTGCAACTCTTAAGTGAGAAGTTTGATGCTTTTTTTTTTCTACTAGTGATTCTGAATCTAAAGAAATGATTTCTAGGAGTCCATTGTTGTGATCCTATTAGTTTGTTTTTTCCAACCCTAGTAAGATCCTAGTTGTTTACAGATATGCAGGCCAGATTCCTAAACCTATACTTTTACATCTTCAATGCTAAAATCTAAGAGCCTAAATTTACAGATTTTTGGTGTTCTTATTCCAATCATTGGCATATCTAACTATTTATTTTATGGAAAATCTGTACAAGTTATTTGTGATTGAGTGAGATACCTTGTATCTTTTGATGTGGTATGCTCTGAAAAGGAAAATCAATATAATGAGGTTGCTTTATTCTTCTCTGGCAGATATGTGCATGGAGATGTGAAACCTGAGAACTTCTTGCTTGGCACTCCAGGAACCCTGGACGAGAAAAAATTGTTTCTTGTAGACCTTGGTTTGGGTAAGTAGTTTAATCTACCTTTTGTTTTTTGGAGTTAAGTGCTGTCTCTGGTGAAAGATGGGGATATTTACTCTTTTTATTAACATTTAATCTTACAGCAACTAGGTGGCGTGATAATGCAACTGGACTGCATGTCGAATATGATCAACGTCCAGATGTTTTCAGGTTGAGTAAATAGTTTTCGGTTGTCAATAGGCCCCACTGTGTTGGGAAATTGAACTTTATTGTTACTTATTCATGACCATACTTCAGGGGAACAGTGCGATATGCCAGTGTTCATGCTCATCTTGGTAGAACTGGTAGTAGGAGAGATGACTTGGAATCTCTTGCATACACCCTTATTTTTCTTCTTCGTGGCCGGCTTCCGTGGCAAGGATATCAGGTTTGCTGATTATCTACTCTTAAAGGTTTATGCACATATAGGCCTTATTATTTTACTAATGCAGCTGTTTCTGTAGGGGGAAAACAAAGGTTTCCTTGTTTGCAAAAAGAAGATGGCCACCTCCCCTGAAACTTTATGTTGCTTTTGTCCTCAGCCTTTTAGACAGTTTGTTGAGTATGTTGTGAATTTGAAGTTCGATGAAGAGCCTAACTATGCAAAATACATCTCTCTTTTTGATGGGATTGTTGGTCCGAATCCAGATATTAGACCTATAAACACGGATGGTGCTCAGAAGGTACTTCTTGTCTTTTGAATGGACATAGTATTGTTGATTACTTATCAATAAATTTCTCTATTGTATTGGGGATGTCATTTTAACCTGTTATCTTTGTATTATGAAGCTCATATATCAGGTTGGTCATAAGAGGGGACGGTTGACAATGGAAGAAGAAGATGATGAACAACCAAAGAAAAAGGTAAGGATGGGAATGCCTGCTACACAATGGATCAGTGTTTACAACGCACGCCGGCCAATGAAGCAGAGGTGTGTGTCTGATAATTACCATCAAGCTAATTCAATTTTTGTGAAGGTACAAACAAGTCTGATGTCCTCATCTCCTATTGTAGGTATCATTATAATGTTGCAGATGTTAGACTGCCCCAGCACATAGAGAAAGGAAATGAAGATGGATTGTTTATTAGTAGTGTGGCTTCTTGCTCAAACCTATGGGCCTTGATCATGGATGCGGGCACTGGGTTTACCGCCCAAGTTTATGAGCTTTCTCCATACTTCCTCCACAAGGTTGGTTAAGGGACAACCCTGAGCAGTATTACATAATAGTTTGAGTTGGTTAATATGCTTTGCATATCTGCATAAAATTTTGTGTCACTTAGAATTTCAATTTAAATGCCCTTTTCTAATCTCTCGACTCATTCTTTAATTTTTAAAGGAATGGATAATGGAACAGTGGGAGAAGAATTACTACATAAGTGCAATTGCTGGAGCTAATAATGGGAGCTCATTGGTTGTTATGTCCAAGGGTTAGTCCATGTATCTTTATAATCTTACTAGGTAAAAAAATTCAAAATTTCTTTTAACTTTACCATCGATGGCTATAGGCACCCAGTATTTACAGCAATCATATAAGGTTAGTGATTCATTTCCTTTTAAGTGGATCAACAAGAAGTGGAGAGAGGGTTTCTATGTCACTGCTATGGCCACTGCTGGAAGTAGATGGGCAATCGTTATGTCCCGTGGTGCAGGGTTCTCAGATCAGGTCTGACTAAATTCTCTAGATCTCTGCTTTTAGTTGGGAAATTTTCTTCTAATATTTTTCTGTTATGCCCCACAATGATAGGTTGTGGAGTTGGATTTTCTGTATCCTAGTGAAGGGATTCATCGTAGATGGGATAATGGCTACCGTATTACTTCAACAGCTGCGACATGGGACCAAGCTGCTTTTGTTCTTAGTGTGCCAAGAAGAAAACCTGCTGATGAAACTCAGGAGACACTCCGAACGTCTGCTTTTCCTAGTACACATGTCAAGGTTAGTTTTTAAGTTCATTCTTATTATTGTTTTGCTGTATTCATATTCATATCAATAATTTGTTAATTTTATTGACTTACGCGATTAAAGACTTTTTAACTGTGAATCTACTTTTCATCTTTTCAGGAGAAATGGGCAAAGAATCTCTATATTGCATCAGTTTGCTATGGTAGAACTGTCTCATGAGCCACAAAGGATTTGGGGATTTCATGATCATGCCTTTTTATGACATAGAAGGAAAGCCCAAGAAGGAAAGATCTGCAGAAATAAGAACGACTTATCTCTGCATTATGGAGTATATGTATGCAAAATTCTACTTTATTGCCGCGATCACACAATATCTCTTACAAAAACCTGTGCACAGTCTTTCAATTGTGTCAATATTTTTCCCAGTCAATGATAGAAATTACATATCATCTAGGATGGGATTAATTATTTGTTCCTAAAGAAGCTTGTATAGTTACGAAGCGATCACCTAGTTGAAGGTGTGTGCACAGGTTAAGTTTCATCACTGGTGATAATTTTGGAGACCGTCTTATGATGATTTTGCAGTGGACTTCAGTGGCCACAGTCTGTACTTAAACTTTGCTTTGCTGCTTCTTCTTGACTTATTGAAAATGATCCTTGTGATCTTTATTTCCGTACGTGTTTGATGTCCGGATGTGCTTAACTTGTACATTTTAGTATTTTGTAATTTTTCTTCCACAATGTGCACTTTTCTGCCATTAATGACACTTGTAAGAACTGTGCCTGTGGATAAACAAACTGGTGCATTTTCTATGTAAAAATGATCGGTTTGGTTGTTCCTGTTCTTGGGTATGCAAATACCCTACCCTCTTTTTCTCCTCCATCATATCTTTAACAGAATGGGTTTGCCAATGTTATGTTATTCTTCTTATGCTTTCTGTTCTACATGGGCACAGACCTAACACATCAAGTATTTGTCTTCCTACTGTTCTTTTTGCGCATCACCATTTGCATTCATCTTAGGTGCATGACCATTTCCTATGTTATTTGCTAGTCAATTTTTCTTATTTCGGCCATCGACTTGTATACTTTCTGTCCGGTCAATAATTTTTTATAACAATTAATGTTACAGCTGCTTGAGTTTCCTTTGAATACTTCATTTATTTTGTTTGTTATGTAGTGTGGTGAAATTATTGTTGTTTTCACACAAGAAGATTTTCAAAGCAGAAAAATTGTGGGCAATACATCTTGTACAGTTTCAGAACTTGTTGATTTTCTGCACAAGTGCTGGTACTTTGAACTTCAGTCCCTCTCAGTCTGTGCAACCAAGTAGAAACCAGAGTTGGATCAAGTTTTCCTATAAATATCATCCTCTTTGCTTAATTTCCTATTGGTAAGTGAATTGATTATCTGCTATTTGGTTTTACAAACCATTTTTGGAAGCATCTTACTTATTGCATCTTCTGTTGTGGCAGTTTGTCCATGCTTATGGGGATCAACGTCTTCATTTGTTTCTTTCATCTTCCAAAGGCTTTCATCTTCATACTTATGGTACGCAGCTCTTCATCACCATCACCCCCTCTCTTCCCCTACACGCATATAGAGTTTTCAGCATAGAGAAATTTTGTGAAATCTTGTGTTAACAACCTATCATTAACCTTTTCTATTACAGAAATTGTGCATCAGAAACTGTGTTACGGATTTAACTAAGGAACTTGGCAACCTGTGTTACGTTTTGGTTTGAATTTGTATGGATCGGCTGTATACTTGAAGTGCGGAAGATAAGTATCATTGTTTTTCATTGTTAAATTGTATTTTCGCTCTGCTAATGATTAGCATGTGCAGAAGTCCTGAGGCAATGAGGATAGTTTTGCAATTACCTCCTGATTAAACATAACCTGCATATTTATAATGTGTGTCAAAAAGGTGGATACAACTGTAAACTTGGAGATCGTTGATCCGAAAGAAGGCTTGGTTTGTACGGTATTCAACTGTTGAGAGTTCTCAATCGAATGTGATCCAATATCTTCCATTTAGAGCCCTGCTGATTGCTAACTGGGATCTAGATTTTACGGACTTCGGTTTACACTAGTGCAAATAATTTTCTCTACTGCCGTCAGCTTCGACGTTAAGTTTTAATACGTTGACTAACTATTGAAAGAGCAAGCAGCCCAAATTTTGATTTGAGGTTTCTTTTTTTTTGGGTAAATCGGAAGAAATTTTCTACTAAAATTATAAAGTTATGTACATAGCTAGTGTTTCAAACCAACATCCCTTAGCCATCAAAAGGGTTCACAAGACCTAACTTCCTAAATCCTTTCCACAGTCAGTCCACCACATTCAATTCTATCTTACTATCGAAAATGTCAAATATCAATCTCTTTCACCGGCATACCCACTACAATTTCCAGCAGTGTAACAAGCAAAAATTTATACAAAGACTAAATTGACAGCCCAGAAATGTATATGATGAGTTGGTACGTGTGCATGTTCTTGTTAACGATCATGTTTGTCCACCCCTCGCATATGGGAAAATGTTGGTCTCCATTCAAGTTACCAGTCCAGTTGATGTTATAGGCTACAACGAAACTCATTTCCAATCCGTTCCTTAAGATGCTAAACAGAAGCTAGAGCGATCTACTATCATTAAGTGTGTGCAAGTGTCTTAGCATTTGGATGCTTTGCTGATTTGAAGAACCTCACAATTGAGAATGCTGGAAAATGAGATAAAGGGAAAAGAATTCATGTGGACAAATAATTGGGGATTTGGCATCAAAGAATAATAGATGAATGATACAATATGAGCACGGACATTTAATTATACTAGGGCATGTAGATCTGTTTATATGAGTACAGACGTTCAACTTCAGTACACAAACTCTTTTTCAAGTCTAAACTGCTGAGAAAGATGTGGACTTGGTAAAATTAATAAGCAGGTCTGGAACACAATCTTCTCAATCGAACTTGCTCCTGGCAAAAATAAGAAATCTACAACATTAATTTCCATGTAACGCAACTATCAAGATGAAAAGCAGAATTACTGGCACCTGCCTCGGTATTATCATGATCATATTCAATCAAGAAAAGACACCTGCAACCCCTTATGTCATGCATTCTCCTTTGGATTTCTTTGACGTGTGCATCATAATAGATTGCTTGATCCCTCCTTTCCTATTTCAAAGCGGTATAAGCATTAATTCTCAGCGGAGAAATTAAACAGACGATTGCTGAAAACTCGTGTATAATCGATTGAAATCACCTGGAAGCAGCATACAACATCTCCAACCTGTACTTTATGACATTCTGAATGCTCAAGAGGTATAGAGCGTTCTCGTACTGCATTTTTCACATTCACCCACTCATCTTCTTCAGCTCCAAATCCCACAAATCTAACACGAACTTCCTTTAACAAATGATATTTTTCATCACATAATTTGTTGAAAGAATTGTATGATACTCTCGTATCCAATGAATTAAGCCTACAGTACCCCTCAACCCAATTTTCATGGTCCATAAAGACCTATAACTCTTGCCGTATTTGTTTTGGCAGACAAAGAATTCAATTTTTGTCCTACTTTGAAGTAGCATGCTTGCATCAATGTTCACATGCAAAATATCTCTCCTGAATATAAAAAGCACCATATTACGATCTAAATATGCACTTACAGCTTCTCCTGATGCAAGAAACCTATGAGAAATAAACATATCTACGTCATACCTGCCAAAATGAAACCAGTAAACACTGAAATCAATTCACTGAGACAAACTTCCCATAAAAGATCCAAATGAAGGTGAACTTTAATACCAAAGTAAAATTGACCTTATCCAATAAGCACTAGCGATCATAGTGTTTGAAGACATAGACATTGAAATGGACATTACACTCAAGGTCCAAGGTCCTTTTGATCCTTGATAACTTTTTATCTCCTCAAAAAAGGCCCTTGAGGCTTTACCCATCATATTTTGTTTAGAGATACACAAATCAAAATAGCTATCAATAGACAGAATTTGTACTAACCATGCCCCATCTTTTGATGATCTGGCCTCAAATTCCAACTCAGACAGATCTGGTACCTTTTCTTCTGCTGTAGAACAAATATCATTGTTATTGGAAATGAAATCATTATCATATTGAAGGTTTTTATGGAGAACCAACACCAGACACAGAAGTTCAACAAATAACGGAAAGGATTGGCTGCTAACACCAGACACAAAAGTTCAACAAAGAGTGGAAAGAATTGGCTGCTTTACTGAGACTAAATTCATGTATAAAAACTGTGAAGACGTATAGGCAAAGGAACTCCAAGGAGAAAGACTTTACAAAAGTTATCTTTTGTTGCTCATCTACCTCAGTATTCTCAACCATATTAACACGGAAATTCCTCAATTTTGTCATTGATTATTAAATCAGTGTCTAAAATGCATCTGCATTCAGTAAAAACTACAAGGACATCCAAGTGAATGACAATAAATTTAGGGGTATCTAACCCCTCAAGTGAGTTGGCTTCCCTTGAGTTTGATCCCAACTGCATGTCAAGTGGTTCCAGTGAAGTAAACAGTTATTGATTAGAGTACACTTAAATATATCTGTGGAGATTTGCATTTCTTTTGATCACCTTCCATCAAATATTCAAAGTCGAGAATCATTTCCTCTCTTAAAGATGTTAATGCAGACTTTTTCATAACCAGAACAAACAATTAAAAGAAGATGAACTCTAGTGATAGAAAAGATAGCTCTGGTGCGTACAAATAATCATTGCATGACAATTTAAATATGAAGTACCAGAAGCAAGAAACTATGGCATGTAACTAATTAAATTTCATTTGTTTCTGGAGATTCCCTCAGGGAGCAAGGGAAGCTTTAAAATCACCTTTGTTTACTTGAGACCTTTGTCTTGCCTCATTTGAAGGGCTAGTCTCAGGAAGTGAAAATTCATCTTTTGAGGTATCAGTTGAAGTAACAACCTTGGCTGGGAAACAATGTGAACTTTTCTGGAACCAGCTTTGTACCTAAAAATCATTGTAAAGTGAGATACACACAAACAACAGGTCATAGTCATTACTGCATGAGAAAGTTGGTAACAAGTGTATCATGAACAAATAGCAGAAAGAAAGGTGTAACAATGCAGAACCTCAGTCCATCTAACAATTGGTTTTCCAGCACGACCAGAAGAAGAACTGCAAGAACATAAGCAAAAGAGAGAAGAATTAGGTACAACATGCATCACTAACCAAGAAACACTACAAGATTACCCTAGTTGGAGAAATGAAAAGGTTCTGCTACAAGATTACCCTAATTGGAGAAATAAAAAGGTTCTGTTGGCATTATGGACAAAATTGAATGTAAGTCACCTTGAAGACACCCAGTAACGTTTGAATGGTGACTATTAGATGCAATTACATATCAGAATACAAAAGTGAAAACAAGAAAGAAAGGAATAACAGGACAGCATACAACATGAGGTTAGACTGCCACAAAACCATATATCTTCAATAAACTTCCTTTTAGGTGCCGGTAACAGGAGACTCATGTACATCATCTCTTTATTTCTTTTCTGGTGATCGGGTGCGGGAGGGTTGGATGTCAAGCACCCTATCAAGAGGGACCTAACATTATCGTGATTCAAAAACTACAATAAAATAGAAGCTAACTCACTTAAAACTCCTGGCAATTTTCTGATAAAACTCCTTGTTCAATGGTTTCTCTGATTCCTTTAGCATTTTCTCCATCTTTTCAACCTGCATAAATAATTGAATCCAGAAACATTTTATTGTACCATTGCATGCGAGACTAATAAAATCACACAGCATGCCCAAACAAGAAATAGGAAGCAACATTAATAATTGAAAGATTTGACCAATATAATCTAAAAGAACAAGTAGAGGGACCAAAACTCAAAACGAAAAAAAAAATAAATTCCAGAGGCAACATACAGCAAATAACAAAGCGTAAGCAATATGATAGATGCTTCACAGATGTTTCAGTTCATAATAAAGAATGAACTCCCGTTTCCCCATAATCAGAAGGTACACATTACTGATAGAAAAAGCTCAAAAGTTTGAACGATTTAGTAGTTAGAATATCTAAAACAAGATGGCTACCTCAAATTAACAATTAAGACACCGCATATTCTTCATACGAAATCAATATCTAAAACAAGATGGCTACCTCAAATTAACAATTGAAACACCGTATATTCTTCATACGAAATCAATAAAGCTTCGACATAGCTATTCTTCATAAGAAAATCAGTTAAGTTCGGAGATAGCTCGGGCAAGCGCGAGAGAAAATAAACACCAACTCAATGACTTAAATTTGCCCATGGTTAAACAAACAAGGAAGTGAAATGAACACAGCCCAATAAATTTGACAAACACATGTGAGGCTTTAAAAAATTTGAAAAGCATATCATCCGATCGCTAAAGAAACGAAGAAACAGAAGATACCCAGATGTACAAATTGTTGATGGAGAACAAAATTACGAAGCTTTATCAAAAAAAGAGCATACCTCAGCCTTTAAGAACCCCGAAAACACCAATCTTGGTCTAGGACGGAGACGTTCCATGAATTAACCCAAAAGGGGGATGAAAAAAAAAAAGTTTTTTCCCCTTATTTATTTTGTCAGGGGTTTCAATGCTCCACAGGATTCGGAATTCAGAAACCCTATATGTCAATACGTTTGAAAGCTTTCGAGGTGCAGCATAGCCACACTGATGCTCATGTGCCGCGCCCGGAACGTTTGTGCTGTTTGTGCTTGGTTTCACATATTTAAATCTTCTTTTATAAATTCATTCTTGGTAAATTGATAAGTTTAGTATATAAGTTAATAGCCTAAATTAATAATTTCAATAGATTAGGCAGTTGATTTAAAAAAAATCCTATGTAATTGTATGGATTAATTAATGATTTACTTATTTAAGGAATAAAAGAAATAATGATTATAACCATAAGCAAATAGGGATAATTGTTATTTTAGTGCTTAATTTTGCCTTAAACAATTTTAAAATTCCAATGTTAGTACCTCAATCAGTTATTCTTTATAAGAGCATTGACACTCCGCATAGGTATAGCATGAATTATAATACTATTTAAATATGGAATCAATCTTTGTTTTCTAAGAAAATAATCAAAATGCATTCCAAAAATGAAAGGCCATGCCTTGCGAAGTTATAATATACAGTCCAACTCGTTTAACTCTAGTTTCAACCAGAACAAGTCGACTTTATTATAATTAAAATCTAAAGTAATCCCTAAATGAATCCCTAAATGCATACTTTTTTTGAATAATTTGAAAAACTGTTAATGGTAGCCATCACTTACTATGTAAGATGAAATAATATTAGAAAATGTAGTTACCGCTTATGTTGATTTAAGAATAACTAGAGCTAAAATTTTTAATTGATATGGATAAGGACAAATATGCTCGACAGCCTAAAAAATATGTCAATCTCATTTAGTAGAAGTTTGTATATTCCTATGTTACGTTCATCATTTTTTTGGAATAACCATCCTTAAGTGCTTAGCTTTTTGAAATTTTATCAATTTAGTGCCCAAATTTTTAAAATTTTCAATTGAATGAACCTTTTAAAATTTTAGGATCGTTTGGTTTCACTTTTATTTTTCTATTATTGCTTTTTTATTTCTGTTTCATATATTTAGTTTCTATTTTTTTTCTAAAAAAACAAAAACATGTTTGGTTGAAATTTGTAATATAAAAACTGAAAACAAAAATCTGTTTAGTCGAAATTTTTAATAAAAACATTGAAAACAAAAATATGTTTGATTTTATCATCATGTTTTTATTTTTAATATATATTAAATTTAATATTTAAGTTTGCTAATATTCACATCATTTAATGTGGAAAAGACTTTAAAGTCATAGTTTAGATTGTTCTTATAACTTAAAACTATTACGAATATAATAAATCAGGTGAAGATTAGGCTTTATCTTTGATAAAGCCTCTGTCATGATGTGAACAAAAAGCTTGGATAAAGTGCTACATTAAATAACATCAAATGATGTGAAGACAAAGTGAAGACTAAGCTTTGTAAGAGGATAGGCTCTATGCTAAAGACACGAGGATAAGAAATGAAAAAGGAAAAAGTCTTTGCTACATTAAATAGCATTAACCTTGTGTATGGTTACTGTCTCCGTTGGTGGATACAGATAACAAAACACAAAAAAATTATGTGCCTCACAGTATTTGGTTACCGACTCAACTTATTTTTGTTTTGACTCCAGGTCACAGAAACATAAATTTTTTGTTCCTTCCAAAATCGGAGGATAAGATTTCTTGTTTCTATGACAGAAACAAAACAAATAAACAATTTTCAGAAATACGCCTCCCCCATACGCCTCCCCTAACAAAATCTTTTTATTCTTATTATTTTTAAATATTGTTATAAATTTTCTACTTATTATTGAATTTATCAATTTTTATCTTAATTATGTTATTAAACTCATTATTATTATCATCATCATTATTATTATTATTATTATTATTATTATTATTATCATCATCATCATCATCATCACCGTCGTCGTCGTCGTCGTCATCATCATCATTATCATTATTAATAATTTTTAATAAGTTATTCTTAT
>JANVCQ010000008.1:22123517-22136117 GCA_025531925.1 Erythroxylum plowmanianum
ATCAGTGAATGCAGTGAAACCTATCAGTCTGTCCCAATTTACCAAAATACCCTTGCTAACAGTAACGGGATGTTACATGAGGTTTCAACTTTTTTATATCATAATGAGCTATTATGATTGTTAGTCCAATATTCACATATCTACATTAGATGTAATAATTTTAGTATTTAAAGTTTTGAGATCTGCATATTCATCTATAAGAGTCATAAATGGTAATGTTATTGTAAGAAATGAGATGCATAGTTTTAAAGGCTTTTATGCTAATTTATCTGTAATTTGTAAAATCAAATTTGGTGATTAACATGATTCCAAACTTATCTGCTATTTGTTTAAAACGAAAATTACTGCAATAAGAATTTGAAAAGGGGAACAAGAAATAATATCCATTTTATATGTGCAAAAGCTAATATCCCAATGTGGCACCCGTTCAATTAGTGTGAAGTATGTTTAAGTGTGTAGTAATTTCATTTAAAATATGATGGTATTTGTATAATCCAATGGAAAATTTTCTATAGTGAAATGATAGTTTTTGGACAATGGTGTGGTACTTTTGGTATAATATAATGGTAAAATGGAGATGAGTAGTGAAATGAAGAACAAAAAGAGTTTTTTAGATGTTATAACCTTAGCTAGTAGGATAAAGAACATTAAGAAAGAGGTGGCACTTAAAATGAAAATTGAATTTTAAAAATTATAAAATGATATTTGATTTATATCAATTATATAATGTATTATGAGTTTTATAGTTGTTGTAAAGGGAGAATAAAAATATGAGAATGTAGGATTAAAAATACAACATTTATTTATAATTGAGGTTAGTTGTATAAAACAAAAGGGTTAAATAGAATGAAATCAAGATCTAATAGCAGAATTCGGTGCAATGCTCAACATATTGTCAACTAGATGAAGGTATTTGAAGCATAATCAAGTTTGAAAATGTGTACAACCATGATTTCATTCCTAGTAAAAAGTTTATATGGCAACATCAAATTATGGATAACCAAGCAAGGCATATATTAGAAACAAATAACTGCTACAAAATTAGGTAGTGTACATATGCATAATATATTGTTATACTATGGGTTGCTATAAAAACAAGATGTGTTAACAAAAGGATTATCTTAATCAATAAACAAGTTCAAATGATTTAGGTAGTGTACATATGCACAATCTATTGTTATAGTTATGGGTTGCTATAAAAACATAATGTGTTTATAAATGGATTGTGACAAGTTAAGACGATAAAGGTCGAAAGGAAATATAGAATTGATATATAAATATTTACCAGGATGAAAGAAAAGAAAAGGATAATAGATTTTTCTATAAAATTGAATGTGATGAGTTATTATTAAAACACTTTTGAATCATAATTCTACCTATATCAAATGAATCTTTATAAATATATCCCTAAAATATGAAAATTTCCTAGAATCCAACTCAAATGGAACTTAACTTAGTGAAGTCAGTTATTTATTGGATATAGGGGAACTAATCACCTAGTTTGAATTACATTGGTGTACTCTAAATTGATGATTAAATTTTGGAAGGAATATATTTAGACTAAGAGCGTGTAAATGATTTTAGAGAAATGGAAAGAATTTCATTTTAGATTGTGTCTTTTCTTCTACACAATAAATGTGTTTAAAATTTTAAAAAAATGTATAGGACAAAGATCAAACAAATAGACATCTTATCAATGTCATGTAGGATGTTTACAAAACGATTGCATACTAAACATATTTCTTATAGAAAACATTCTTTAACATGGGTTGGCATATGAATATCTACCAAACTATTTTCTAATTGAAAAACATATGAACATTATGGTTAGAATCACGATGATATACTAAACCATATTCATAATAAAAAGCAAAGTAACATGGTTTAGTGCATGATTCCAATTCGTGTTCCTAATGTATCAAATGGATTGATACAAGGATAAAAAAATTATTGTGAAAACAATAATTTTTTTAACAATAATTTTTTTTTCACAATAATTTTTTTATCCTTGTATCAATACAATAATTTTTTTTATCCTTGTATCAATCCATTTGATACATTGATCAAAATTGCTACATATTAGGTGTTAAGAGTATTGGTATTCTTTTTTTAAAAAAGGTATAATTAAATTCAGCCATAAAAGGCAGCTAAGAGTTTTAAAACCAATACAAGACAACTTGTAAATGACAAGAGTTGCAAACTATCCATAAGCTTACAAAAAAAATATTCCTGAGAAATTAAAGGTTACACTTAAGAGCTACATTCTCCAATATGAGCTAATCAAATGTAGATCCAACCCCTTATGTAAACAAATACTGATGTGAGTTCTTATCCTCTGTAATAGATGAGTGTTGAGTTACTGATTAGAGAGGCATTTGTTATGGAAAATTCGAGAGTTCCTGTCATCCTGTATAACAGTGACTAGAAAGGATAAAGAAATGAAAAAACACAACTTAGTGGTTTTACCATGGAATTTGATATCAGTGTACCAAACTTTGATTTGGTTTAGATCTTCTGAAGCTTCAGTAATCAAACATTTTTGTGACAAATCATTCCAAGTGTTGAAAACAAAGCTACACTTAAAGAATAAGTGGACAGAAGTTTTCTCATCTCCTTTGCATAAAGTACAACAGTTAGTAAGGTGAGTGAATCTTGCAATTATGTCAATAGTTGGTAAGCTATTTAACATGGCAAGCCATAGAGTTGTTGGAGCTCAGGGATGATGATGACTAAACCAGACCATATTTTTCCATGGAAGACTTGATATTTATTTACAATCACTTGTCTACATAACTAATTGGTAAATTTACCATTTGTTGTCTATTTCGTTATAATGTTGTCATTATTCGAGTTAAGACAAGTTTGAATAATTTTAGTCTTCAATATAGCTGGAATTAAAGCAATCATGATTTGATCCCCTTTTTTTGAGAGCTTGAGCTACATAGTTTTGTGAGCCATTAAGAGATTTAAGAGCTTCAATTTCATTTAATTTATCCAGAGTGCCTATTGACAACTAGTTGTCAAACTAAAAGAAGGTGCTTTCTTCATTAACAATAAGATGAATGAAGTGAAGTCTCATCATTTCTCTCATCTTGAGAATGGATTTTAGTGTAGTGGAGGAAAGATAATCTGCATTAAAGCTCCATAAATTCCTGTTCTTTATGAAATAAGAATGGATCCATCTGTAACAAAGTGTGTACTTATCATTGAGCAGCCACCATAATCTCTTGATGAGTTGAACAATGTTGAGTGATTTGAGGGATACAATATTGAGTCCATTTTGGCTCTTGGATACACAAAAATTCCCCCACCGCATCTCCACTGTACCTCAGACCACAACAACATATTAAAGATCTTACATATTGTTTTAATAACTTCTAAAGGGACCACAATATAAGTAGCCCAATACACACAGATGGAGTTTACGAAGGTGATAATAATTTATGCCCTCCCAACTATAGAGAGACTTCCAACACTCCAAGAAGCAATCTCGGGATTGACTTTGTCAATTAAGCAAGCATAATCGTTAGAGCCCAGTCTAGAACTTGTGACAGGGATACAAAGATACCAAAAAGGAAGTTGTGTTTAGTAAAACTAGTAATGAAGACTAGAGTGGATTTTAGATTTAAGGCTTTTGAGAAAAAAAAACCACTTTTGGAATAATTAACATGAAGACCAAACATCCTACTAACCATCTTAAGGGCTTTCATAAACATTGAAACAGCTGTAAGATCATCTTTAGAGAGTAAAATGAAGTCATAAACAAAACATAAATAATCTGAACCTTTTACATTTGGAATGAAATTTAAAGTCCTTAGCATTTCCCACAAATCATTAAAGTAGTTTGCTGAAAGTCACCATCACAAAACCAAAGAGATAAAGTGATATAGGGTCACCTTGTCTAATTCCTTTGGAACTTATAAAGGTGTTTATGGGCCTACCATTGATAAGGATAATGAAAAAAGATGAAGAGATGCATTGAGTAATCCATTAAATGAACAATCTTCGGAAATTCATAATAGTAAGAATGTTAATGATGTAATCCTAATCCACACTATCATAAGCCTTTTTAAGATCAATCTTCATGTAACAATTGGCCCTCCCTTTCCTCTTGGAATATGATTTGATCAGTTCTTACAAAATCAAGACATTGTCACTAATGGACCTACTTAGAATATAAGCACCTTGTGTCTCCAATATGGTTAAGAAGTACCTTTCTCATTCAATGATCTAAAATTTTAAATATCAATTTATAAATAGAATTGCAACATGAGATAGGTCGAAAATCATAAAAGCATTTAAGATCCACACCCTTAGGAACAAGAGTGATAAAATTTTTTATTAAGGATAGTCAAGAAGGAACCTTTGTTGAAAAATTCCATGATTGCATTTGTCAACATATTTCCTCTAAGTGCCCAAATATTTAAAAAGAAATTCACATTGAATCTATCAGGACCAGGGGCTTTATTAGGGTGTAAGGACTTTAATGTTTCTTAATCTCCTAAGTAGTAACATGTTGAGTAAGGAAATTAACCTCTTGAGGAGATATATCAGCTCGTAATACTTGTTGAAGAAGAGGCATAGGAGAGTGAGTATCAAAAGTTTTGTTCATCAAGTAAGAGTAGTAGTTGAAGGTCCTTTGAAGCAATTTACCCTAAGAATTCATCTAAACATTATCAAGTTCAATTGAGACAATTTTGTTAGCAGCCTTCCTAACAATGAAAAACCTATGGAAGACAATGGTGTTTTTATCTCCATTCTTTATCCACTAAAGTTTTGATCTCTACTTCATAAGAGAATAATCAAACCATAGGGCTTTAGAGTAGTTATGATAAGCCACCTTCTCTATTTTCAGTAATCGGAGAGCCAATTGTTATAGATATGTTACTGAATATTATCCAAACTGTTATTAGCAGTATTTAAAAGATGATGTGTATTACCAATGTTATCCCTGAATAGAATCTTCATTTCCATCTTGATGAGAATTAATTTCTTGAAAAGATTGTATTGTGTAAAGCTAAAGAACCTTACCCTCAATTCTTTCCAAGTAGCATCTTCAAAACTAGCTAGATCGATCAAAAAATCATTGAATCTGAATTGTTTCTTAGGATTAATGGCACCAGTTTGAGTTAATCTAGTCTATGATCAAATAAATTGTTACAAGGATAAGTAGAATAGCAATTAGGAAATTCCATTAACCATTAGGTATTTGCAAGACTATGATCAAGCTTTTTTCTAATGAAGTTCACCCCAGGCTGCTTATTGCTCCATTTAAAGAAGTTACCTCCTACTAGAATGTCAACAATTTGATCCTCTTTAATACAATTCCTAAGGTTTGGACAAGGAGTTCCTATAAATCTAGGACCCTCAGTTTCTTCAAGTTTAGGCATGGAATTAAAGTCCCCTGTAATGATCTAGGGATTGCCAATTTTGGATGTTACCCTTATCTGATTCTAAAGAAATGCTCTCTGATAGGAAGTGTTGTGTGTATACATGAGATATAGATAGGTTGATGAGAGTACCTTATCAAACCTCTAGATGAATTAACTACTCATAAATGATTATAGGAGATGCAGAAACTATAGAAGTGTTAAATGGTATTACTAATCTACCATTGAGATGAGAACTATGGTTAGTGATTTATTTCCAATAGGTTACTTTAACAGGTTGTCACTTTCCTTCTTGATTCTAGTCTCCAAACTACCAGCTATCTGAATCTTGTTTTATAGATCAAGTTTCTTATAAGTAGCTTTTTAGTTTATTAGCTCCCCTCACATTCCAAGCAAGGATCTTCATTGATCAGGCTCCAGGAATAGAGTCTTTTTCTTCTTGTTAGATCTTCTTCTAATGAAAAATTTAAAATTATAATTTGTATTTTCTGATTGATTGATAGTAGCGATTCAAGTTCCAAGCATAGGCTACTCAGAAATTACCACTAGACTTGAGGGTGATCTCTCTTCAAAAATTGGTAATGTAGAAACTTTAATAACACATTTTGAAGTTGAAGGACCAAACTCTCCCATTACACTTCCTATCTTAGGAATATCATTATGTAATTTGTTCCCTTGAATGCCACTAGTGTTGTCTCTTTTTATAGAGACATTACTAGTAGGTGTGTTCTCCGTAGAACTTGGTAAAACATATGCTTATACAATATATTTTGATGTTGAGATACCAACCTCTCCATTTTACTTCCTATCTTATCAATAGCATTATATAATTTATTCATTTTATTGCTACTGTTCGTATCTCTATCTATAGGGACATTAGTGTTTTGTACTATATCATAATTGATTTGTTCTAGTTGTTGAACACTACCTATAAGTTCTTAATAATCACCAATAACAAAGTCTCTACCGTGGGTCTCCAAACTTTCTTCACAACAGGTTGGGGATTACAAGTATAGGAGACTCTCATCTGGTCCTCAACATGTTGAAGATCCTCATTAAGTTTTATGAAAGGTATCATTTTAGTTAATTTAGACATTAATGTAACTAGTATGCACACTTTTGCAAAATTCACTCTCCTTATCTTAGATGGTCCATCGAGATAGGTTTGCCAATATAACTTGAAGGTGGTTAAGGCTGTATGTTGTCCAATACTCTAAAAGGACCTCATTGATACCTATCCAAATAGGAATATTCTCCTACTTGAGCTTTTTTAACTTCAAACTTGGTATCCATAATTGGAGAAGTAAAAAGAGCATCCATAGACTAGTTTGAATGATTTTCTTGGCATGTTCAATGGTTGCAATTTTAAAGAGGAATACATCCTCATTGGTAACAAACACCTCTAATTATCCATGTTGTTTCCAATTTTATAGAGTCTATTACTTCATGATGGGGAATGCTGCACTTCTATTGAAAAAAACTAAGAATTATAGAGTTCCATATGTTTGCACCTGCTTTCAAAATCTCCAAAGGAGGGGAGACTATTCTCTAGTCAGATACCTTACTAGGTTAGAAATAATTCAGTTTTATTTCAAGTCTTGGATCACAAGTAACATAGACCCAAGGCTTGCGAATGAATTGACTCAAGTCTGTGTTCTGATCAACGTTTGAAGAAGTATCAGTAATATCCTTGAAAGGATGAGGTTCTGTAGATTGAGGAAAGTTGGAGGTTAAGGGTAGAAAGTTATTATCCATTGGTTAAAAGAAAGAGTTGAAGGATAATAAGGTTTATGCAGATCCGCTTTAGAGATAGTGTTCTCAGAAGAACATCGAGGAGAAGAGGAAATAAATGAACAGTCAAGGGAAGCGAAAGATAGAAGCAGACAAGAGTAAGTAAGAAGGTGTTCAAAGAGGTTGTACAATTGGAGAGAAGGGTAAAAAAGCGGTAGTAGAAAGAAAACAAGTGAAGATTCAGCAGGAAGTACAAAGAAAGGAGATTAAGATGAGCAGAATCAGACATTGTAGCAAAGGAGTGTGCATGAATACTAAGGATCAAGTAGCTCATGTAGAAAGTCAGCCATCTCCAAACCCTTAAACAAATGGTAAGTATGAGTTTCCAAGTTATGGATGGAGGCTTCTTAATATAAAGAAATCAACATTTAATGAAGTTGTTGAGAGAGTATTGGCAATTTTTTAGATAAAATCATGGTAATTTTTTTTATTTTAGTCATGTGGTATTTTCAAAATGAAGTGATATTATCTTTTTACACTATTATGAGATTATTTTTATAAATTGGTGATGTTTATTAACTATAAGTAAGGATTTTTTTTAAAATATTGGTATTTGTCCTAAATAATAGTGTTATATCATGTTTACGGTGCTAGTATTTTTTATATAGGCTTGCAACTCCTATAAAATGGATTGGTCACATTTAGAGTATTGGTTTAAGATATCTTTAATTAATATAAGTGATAATATTATGTCTATATAGTATTATTATTATTTTTTTCTAAATACTAGTGGTATATCTTGTTTAAGTCACTAGTATATGTTTATATGATTATGATATTTACAATATGAGGTGGTGGTATGTACTATAATAAGGGAACGTATTTTTCAATGTTAGCTATTACATTTCTTTACATAATATTAGTATTTTTTGTTAAAGAGTGGTAATACTTTTTCTATGAAGGTGGTCGTATTTATTTTACATTCTTGTATTTATAATAAGGAGACATAGTCTTATAAGTGATTGATTAAAGGTTATTTTTATTTATTAGTTACATTATTTTAGTGGGAATATTGTATTAATAGTATGAGAGATAACACTAAGAAAAAATTGTAAGCATCAACTTTTCCATTGTTTTGAAAATTACCATGTCATAATGGACCATAGTAAAATGAAATATCTGTCAATTGGTATTGTTTTTAATAAGGAATCATGAAAATTTTTTTTAATTGATGATATTGTATGGATTTATTTTATTAATTGTACTTGGATGTGGTATTATACATATTAAAGTAAATGTTATACTTATTTGTTTATTATAATGATATTTTTTTGAACAAAGGTATGATATTGTTTATATTGAGTGATGATATTGCTTTTATGGAGTCATGATATTGTTTATACTCATATTTGGTATTTACATATTAAAATAGAGATAGTTATTATTTGTTTATTATGGTTTTTTTGGTATACAAACATGATATTGTTTATATTAAGTGATGATATTGTTTGTATAGAGTCATGATATTTTTTAGAAAGCAAAGAATATTAAATGAGCCTAAAAGGGATATATCCAAAAATGTTATAAAGTTAGAAGCATTTCACAAACATTTCACAAGCTTTGATTAGAGCTACCTAAGTACTACACAGTTGAAAATGTAGTAAGCTTTAAGTGATCATACACAAAACTCATTCACAATAGATGAACAATGCCAATTTAAAGAAACAAAACATATTACAAACCCAAAGTATGAAAATGTACCATATGAAGCTTACATGCCTCTATTCCAAGTTGGAACAGAAGTTCCAAAGTTTAGAGATTCCATAAAAGGGTTAGAGTTAGGTTGAAGTGTTCTAATAAGTTCCTATGAGCAAGGGCCTCCCTAATCCATTGGAGTGTATTTCTCTTGAAGGAGTTTTAGTGTCCAGGATTCCTGTAGCTTCCTATTCCTTTCCATCCATATAAAGTACATAAGGCAACTAAAGATGATTATAAAAATTTTGGTTGCAAGCTTGCTTCTAATCTTAAGTTGTGATGCCAACTATGATATACTACCATTGACTACGGTTACAATTGATATCATAAAGTTGGATTTTTAAGTGCCAAATGCTTTCAATAAAAGAGTAATTAAAGAAAAAATGATCAAGACTTTCAGTATGTTTATTACAAAGGCAATAGATGAGTTATAAAATCGTTTGTCCTTAGTGCTTCAACATCAGTTAATTACAAACTAAAGAGTGAATAAGGCTTTAGGCAGATTTGAGTAACACCAAACAAGTTTATGCCATTAAACTAAAGCATTGGTATCTATAAATAACTCAAAGTAAGATTTGTTATTAAATTCCCTAGAGATATGCTTAGTCTAGGTGACACTATCTTATTTAATAGAATCAGGGTGATATAAAAGCATATTATCTATAATTATGGAGTAGTTCAATGTTTAAAGAGCTTCCATTGATGAGCATTTAAACTTTTTAAATTAGCAAGGAATCTATTCATTATAGTAATAGTAATAGGAAGAAAATATACAAGACTATGTGGATGTCAATAATTATACCATAACCATATATTTAACTCATTACCAACAAAGAACTTTATATGCTTAGCAAGCTTCCTCCTTAACTTAAGCATCTACTAAAGAGACTAGGACATGTTGGGTTAGGATCCACTGTCTAAAGACTTTTGTCTTTTAGAAAATGATTGTACACTTACCTGACCCATAATGACTCCTTGTCATTGAATAGCTTCCATAATCTTTTAGCTAAAGTACTTTGATTATTATCCAAGTAACTTTCAATCCCAAACCCCCTTATATGTTGGGAGTTCTACAATCACTTTATTTTCGTTTTAAAGAGTTTGAAGAAGTTCAAATCCAGAGGAAGTTTTTTTAGCAATCTTTAAATATCCTTATTGGTCTTACTTAAGAGAAAGAGATTATTACATTTAGACACCTATAAACTTGAGAAGGAATGACTTGATTAGTTGCAATTTATCTACATATGAAAGGAATTTGTTACACCAATAACTAAGTTTCTTGTTATTTCATCAAATAGAGGATGGTAGTCATGGTATGTAAGCCTGGAGGTTACAATGGTGAGTCGTAAGTATTTAAAGGGAGGTTGCATCCTTTTAAATCTAGATAGTCTAGTGACTTCCTCAATAAATAAGTCAAAGACTGTTCACACAATGATGCTACTTTTGCCACCATCTATGGAGAGCCCTAAGATGGACTAAAATTTAACAAGATTATTAAGCAAAAGCTTAATAGAGTGTAACATGGCTTTGTAAAATAATAAGATGTCATTTGTGTCTTGCATTTGAAGTCGTATTGAAATTGTTCTACTTCTCTAGCTTACCTTTGAGAATTTCAGAACACCTTTGTATGTCTCTTCCTCTAGTTTGCCTCATAAAACATGTTTTTATAGTTAGTTCTAAGTTTTGGTTGATGCATGGGTTAATGCATGGCCATGTATCAAAATGTGCATAAACAAAATCTCTGAAAATTATGAATCTGTAAGGCTTGAAAGACATGCACAGGCTGATGCATGACTGTGCATTCCTTCTATGCTTCAAATCTTCATTTTATGCCATATTTTCTTCTACATTCTTCTCCTTTAAGTCTATGAAGGCAATTGTACTTTGTAAACACGCTTATAGTGAATTAAGTATTGAATATACAACAAAAATATAAAATATCAAGGAAAAAAAATGTCAAATATAGGGTATAAATATTATTAATTATGCATCTACCACACATTATATTGAATCTTATCTTCGTACCTCCTAATTGTGAAAAAACTAGAACTTGATTTGTTACCTTAACCTTCCCTCCCTTATTAAACCATTGTGGACTATGCAGTTTAGGGTGTTTTTATAGTTGATAACCTCAAATTCAACTAACTCCACGTTAACTATATGTGTATAGCTCTCTCTATCTATAATCATAATAAATACTTGATCTTTAATGGAACACCTTGCATGGAAGAGATTATCCTACTACTCATGTACGTCATCCTCACCCACATGCAAAGTTAATGTCCTCTTAGTAACTAGCATCCTTCCTTCTTCAGGCCCCTTAATGTACTTATCTAAAATAACATCCTTCAAACTAAGCATCTCATCATTTGCCTTCTCTTTATTCTCAGTCATATACTTTCCATCCTCCCTTAACATCATCACTCCCTTATTGAGACATAGCAATGCCATATTTTTTCTCCCTAAATATTTAATACATTTGATATCTCAATTCCTATTTTTTAAAGAATCATAAGATTAAGTCTTCCCCTCTGTTTGGTGCTTGCACTTTTGGTTTGATTGTTTTATATTTTAACTTTGGAGCTTTTTTTTCCATCTTTTTACTCAATTGTGTTGGACCTCATTTTCGGAGCCCAACATCTGGAGTCATAAACCTTGGACTTGCGTAGTACCTTGTAGGGTTATTTCCAATAACACTAAATAACCATCATCCTATAAGAGTGGAGTGCCCACACTAGTCAAACACCAAATTTACAATTTGACTTCATCAAGTTCATTTTGAAGCAAGAATTATCTCAATCGGAGCCCTACAGCTCAAGATATACTTAGAAAGTTAAAGCATGTATATACCGCAATTATGCTCTCCCAACCAACCCCTCACTTTCTCTCCAACAAACTTATTTAAGTCAACTCAAAAAGATACAAATTTTTTTAGAGAGATAGGAAAAGGTGTTAGAAATCCATTGCTTCAAGAATCACTTCATTTGGAGGTCGGATGAGGAAGTTATGGCCAAAAGAATCCAACACGTTTATGCCTTTACTCGTATTGTACATGTCTTGGCGCAAATGCCATAACTTTTGCTACAGATGTTGGATTGATTTCGTTTTTAAACCATTTGAAAGATGACCTCAATATCTACAACTTTTATGAACAACTTCAAGTGAGATTTGACCCCTAAAAGTGTCAAAAATAGAACAGAAGAAGGAAGTAAAAAGTCAAACTAAGACGATACTGATGTCATACTAAGACGATAGAAACTAAGACGATGTACAATAACTGAGACGATCAAACTAAGATGAAGCAATAAAAAGGGCATAACTTTCACTACAAGTTTCAGATTGAGGTTGTTCTTAGACTGTTTTAAAGAAGACTTCTAGACCTACAACTTCCATGAAGACCTCATAAACTATTTTTACCTCTATGAGGGTTAAAATTTCAAATCAATGCAGCTGCCCTGAAAATTCACCCTATGCAACAACACCAACTTCAAATGATCATAACTTTCCACTACGATATCCAAAACTTACAAAATTTATATCATTGGAAAGTTGGAAAAATCATATACAACTTCCAAGAAGATAAATTTGCTTAAATCAGCTCATATTAACCCAAAAATATCCCTAAAATCAGTATACAACTTTTTTTTCCTATGTAACCTTGAGTATCATGGGCAAAACCAAAATCATAAACCATTAGTATCAAAAGATCATAGTTTTACAAAGC
>JANVCQ010000008.1:22143189-22162102 GCA_025531925.1 Erythroxylum plowmanianum
TTAACTTTAATTCAATTCACCTATGTAACATAATCTCATTAACATTAACATGCTAATTAATTCCAACATACATTAATGTAGAAAGATCCCAAAATAAATCTAATCATGCTTATTTATCAAGAAAAAAATTTGGGGGCCAACAAATGTCATTATCCCATTATTGCATATGTGTATGTGTTGTGTTTTGGTGTGTTTTTGTTTTGCTTGTTTTGTCTTTACTTGAGGAAAAACAAAAGTTTAAGTGTGGGGATGTTGATTGTGGTAGGTTGCATAATGTTTTAGTAGGTAGTTTAGTATGTTTTTAGTTGTTAAATTGAATGATTAGTGCATGTTTAGATTATGATTGTGTTATTTAATTAAATGTTTAAGTGTTATATAGGTTAAAAACATGCATTCGTGATTTAATTTTGTATATTTGAGGTGCCTTGATGTAATTGTTAGTATTTGAGAACAGATATGGAAGAATGGAGGAGAATCAAAGCAAGCCCAGAGCTAGATTTAGGCCCACGATTATGGCCCATTGCAATAGATCTAGTTAGGGGGAGTCTGCCACAATCGTGACAAAGAGCTAAATGAAGAGCCATGATCATGGCCTACGCAAAAGACAGCAAGGAAAGCCTCTCAAAGGTGACTTACTAAGGGACATTTGAGACTTTTTGGACTTAGGAAAACCCTAGGGTTTACCTAAAATAGAAAACGTTATATAAAGAAAGAGAAAGAATCTTAGGGAGAGCTCTAATTTTCGCAAGAGGAAAGAAGAAGAAGAGACAGGAGTAGGCTACTGCCTATCCAAGTGACATTTTCTTTTCATCTTTGTTATTTTTGTTGGACTTCGTTTCCAGAGCCCAACAATCTATTTGGATACTAACGGAAACCTGACCCGGGTCTTGAGACAAATTTCGAGAAGACCATTCAGGACAGTCGCGTGAGGGTGGTGTGAATGAAGGGTGGAAAACAATTCATTTTAAAGGAAATCTCAGTGTGGCAACAAATTTATGCTCAATTCATTTCCATACATTTGCATATTCTCATGCTTCTTATGCTTTCTCATCTTTTCACTTATACAAAGTGTCATGATATTTTACAAGGCATAACATGATCACAATCACAATGCATTTTCAACAATTGTCATAATTCAAAACAAGCAATTTAACACATAGCATACAAGCAGGTAGGACAATTTGCCCATACTACACAACAACTATAAATATATTACCCACCTAATTCGCTTAACAATCCAAGTTCAATGTTGTCTTTCCTCTTGCTCTTGGATCAGGCTTGCTTGGTTTCCTATAACAAACCAAGTTCTCATTTAAGCAACATTTAAAAGAAATTCTTAAGGCTTCAATAATCAAAAAGCTAAAATTGAACTATAATCCTTTCAAAACCTAAACTTGCGGGTCCACTTTTCCATGATCATTATGATAGGGTAAATAAATAAATTTGACAACACTTCCTTCTAGAAACATATTCCCCATTGTCTTAAGTTCCTAATGACACCAAAATCATTCAATTTGGTTCAGTAATCCAAAAGTTATACTCCAAACGTTTTTAAATTGCTCTTATACTGAAACAATATTCTACTCTCAACTTTCTTCCAAAATTTGATATCCTTATAGACTTAATTTAAACTTAATTTCTTCACAAAACTTGTATTCTATGTCTCTAGTTTACACCAAATCAAAAATCACTTCATTTGGACATCTACAAAAAAAGTTATGCCCACAATACCAAAGTATATCTGTGCAGAAAAATGGAGCTCGTCGCGGCGAGATCAAGAGTTCGCCGCAGCGAAGATGCTGGAGTTTGCCGCAGCGAAGATGCTGGAGTTCGCCACGGCGAACTTTTCCAAAAACCCAAACCGAAGACATTTTTTGACATTCTTCATCTATATTCTTCCCATCTTTCAAATATAACCCATCTTAACACTAAAATATCTCTTCTACTTCATTTCCAAGCTCATTTCAACACAGTATCATTAACAAATACATCAAAATCTATCTTTGATCATTAACCCTAAAAGATTAAAACATTTCCATACACCATTCATTAACAACTCCCTACACCCATTCAACTTCATTTTAACTATACTCATGATATTTAAAGCATAACTTACTTGATTAAGCTCCAAATTCTTCAAGACCTCCAAAAACCCTAGCTTCCTTCTTTCTTTTCTTCTTCTTTTCTCTTCTTTTCCCTCTTCCATGACACTTCCTCTCCTTTTTCTCAACCAAGACATATTTCTATTCTTGTTTTTCCCATTTTGCCCTTCACTTACTTAATCTTTCCAAAAATGACCCTCCTTCAGTTAATCCAAAGTCTACTTACCTTAGGCCATTTATCCAATACCTTAATTATACACTAATTTAATTCTAACATAATCAAACTCCAAATGAAATGATTTATCTAGCAAGACCACTAAATTTATTCAAATCATGCTTAATAAATAAATAAAAAATTTTGGGCCCAACAATTTTTTTTTTATGTGTAAGATGAATATGATGATGTTGATGGATTTGGAATTAATGATGATGTTCTAAGTTTTCTTTAGGGATTTAAAATTGATTCAATGTTAATCTAGAGTGATTATTTGTTGTAACTTCATACTTCTATAATAAATCGAGATAGTGAACCGAATGCAAAATGATTGGGTTGGTTAATGAGAGTTAAACGACCCAATAAATCACGCAAATAATCAAACCGGTAATTATATAGAGAGCGATCTTGTATGAGACCCAGTTGTTTATTAGAAGGCTTAAGAACTAAATAGTTTATGGGCTAATTGTTAATTAAGAGACGACATTTTTGGTAACTCGACTTAATTAGGGTTTATTAATTAGGGCTTAGTGATTATAACTCGAGAGAGAGTAATCCACCATTCAATAGCCTAGAATTGACACCACATTAACATAAAAGTGATTAGGTTAGCATTGATGATAGGATAAATCTCTTTCTAATAATTTGGTAATTTTTCTTGTGTGATTTTCCATTAATCATCTTCACTTGTTTACTTTTCTGTTTAGTTTTTATTTTCATTTTAGTGATTCGTTATGCCTTAGGTAACTTAAAATTAGATTAGTTCAATAACTCCTCTAGGGATCGACACCTCACATGCTGCACCCACGATCTGTATGCTTGTAATATATTGAGGGTTTTAAATAAATTAAAACTTGCCTTAACACAACCTATTGAATTTAACTCCATCAAGTAGTTGGCAGCACTATCATCCTCTTTATACGCATTAAAGTTATCCATCCTAGTAGGTATAGGTTAGTTATGTTACAGACTAGTTATGAAAACTTCATTTCTTTGTAGCATATCCTTAACTTCACTAAATTGTCAAATAAGTCGCTAATATTGACCTTTTATTATATTAATGATAAATTTCTCATCATCCCTACTCTTTCCTCTGTACTTACTTCCTTATCTTTGAATAAGTTTTCATTTTGAATTCGAGTCATAATGAACTTGTAAGAAAATGTTAGTAAAATAGCACTCCCCTACCTATTTTCCTTAAAATTCATCACAACCTAATCCTTGATTAAAGGTCTTCACAAACTAACTAATCTATTAAGAACACTAGTTTTAACCATTCCTTTTGTGAAATAACTCCAAAAAGTAAATTAGATAGAAACAAATAGAGATGATGTAGCTAGAGGATAAGAAAACTTGAAAACTCAAGAATAAAATATTAAGCTTTATAGAACCCAAGTAAACTAAATAGAGAAGAAGAATAAGAACTAAACAAGATTAACATAAAAAGCAATTAAAACTAGTAAACATAATGTTATGATGTATAAACATTAGGAATAATAATCCTTACTGGCAAAGGATAATATAGTTGACAACCTCTTGAGTATGATTTGGATGGAAATTTTAGGGATTTCTACTTATAAAACATTTTGGTTAAATTTTACTTTTTTTGTTCTTTTTTATTAACTTGTAAAATTAGGAAACGAGAAACATGGACGGTAGTAATAATTGTCTTTACAACTTGTGTTTAAGAATGAAAAGAACAAAAAAATTGAATTATATAATAATATGATATAAAAATATTGAATACATGAATAGAAGAATTTAAGAAATAACTAATTATAAAGATGACTCTAATACCGGATCATAGTATGAGCTTTTACCAATAAAACTAGTAAGATTTCATACTAGTATGAATAGGAACAATGATCATTATATTGAAATAAGTTTGATTTAAGAATACAAAGATGAAAACATAAAGAATGGTATAAACCACCACACTAACAAAAAACGCATGATTGGGAGTGATAAGATTATAAAGTTTGATTGTTAATAACAAGTTAAATAAGATCACAAGTTTTAGCGAACCTAAAACAAGAGTTGCTCTAAAAGATTGAAAAAATATCTTCAAGGTTTTGATTAATCAATAAAAATGATGAACTAACTCTTTACATCCATAATATAGCCTTTTATAGATATAATTTTAGGAACATGAAAACCTTAAGACTAGAGTCGAAAAGGAAATTAGAACCAAAAATTTCAAAACCTTAAACAATTAAAACTACTAGACTAGAACATGTTGAAGAAGTACACCAAAACTTTTTCTTTTGAAATTTTACAGTTGATCTCTATGGATGATTTTGATGTTGCTTACAAGATCAACTCTAGCAATAATGTGTTTTTGTTTCTCTATTTGTAGAACTAGCATAAAACTAATGCCTAGCACCAATATAACTTCAGTTTTCATTATGTTCAACATTAGTTACATTCTATAATCTTCCTCTTTAGCTTGCTCCTTCATTTGAATGAACAATATAGGTTTGAGATCAATCACTTGAAGCAGACATTGTATAATCTTCCTCCTTAGCTTGCTACTTCATTTGAATGAACAATATAGGTTTGAGATCAATCACTTGAAGCAGGAAATCTTCAATCTTAGCATAAAATTCCAACATCAGATCTTTAAGATCTTCTTTGCCCACTCCTTATTAATGGTCCTCCAATATCTTTCAATGGATCTCTAGCAACATTCAACATTTGAGTTTTAGATGCTTCATCCACATCAAAGGGTTGACAACCAATGACATTTAAAGAATAGAATAAGTCTTGGTTATACCATCGAATGACATTTGTTTATGATGATACTTGCACTCAAGCTCATTTATATGTTTCTAATTATACATTAATGATTTCCTATTTTATAATAGTGCATATGTATGTTTGATATTTTAACAAAAAATTCTATGAGACATAGTTGTAAGCTATGATAGAATTTATTTATATCATTATTTATGAACCTAATTATGGTAAGTAACAAATGTTGAAGCATATGGAAAGAAGTATGTTGCATAAAAAATATACAATCGTCAAAACTCATATTTATTATTTTATCATATAAAGTTATGAACTTTAAATTTCAAATTTTAATTACTTGAAATTGAAGTTATATTTTTAAATTTTATAATTATCTTATGATTAGGCCAAGTGGGAGAATATTAAAACATGGCCTAATATTAGATTAACAAATATTTTATGTTTAAGTCTAATCAATAATTAAATAATAATCCTAATTGTCACTGAGTTTTGATATAGACGTACCATATTAAATTATAAAGGATATGAATTACGCCTTTTCCTACCCATTAATATTTACAGTTAAAAGATACAAATTAGTCCATCTAAAGCATAATTCATCAATTTGTTTGGCGAAGAGTTTGTGACATGCTAGTTTCATCGAATTCTTCATGTAACTATTTATGTTTTATATTGTGAGAATTATATATTTTAAATCATGTCATTAATGCTTCTTTTGAGTTATTTAAACATTATTTCCTTATAATGTTAAGGTTTACTTAATGAAATGCATAATTGAACACTAATTTACTAGTTTTCCTTTTGTTTTCTTTTTCTTTCTTCTTTTTCTTCTTCCTTTCCTATCTAGATAGAACACATTATTCTAGAATTAAAAGAGGGGAATTCACAAAGTTCATCAAGGACCTCGCCAAAAACTTGAACTATTGATGTCACACCATCAATTGCTTTGATGTTAATTCTTTTGATATATATGGGCAAAAGTCTGGTGATTATTACTACCCTTTCTTCCATTTTCAACACTCTTGTAGCTTTGGTTTCGGTTCTACTTATTTATGATTAGATAGGTTTGGCAATCAAGATATTGCTAGATAAAGCATTTGATAACTTAGAAAGACAAAGGCCAAAAAGTCGCTAAGGTGATCAAAGAAGAAAGAAAACATAAATGCTTTTGATCATTTTTAGGTAAGATAGAGAAAAGCATAATAGCTCATAGAGCTACGACTATTTCACGTGTTATACGAGTTACTAGGTTAGATAAGCCTGCTCTCCAAATTTGCATCTCATACACAAGATCATCGATACAATTGAGGATGGTCTATTGGCACAGAGAAAGAATAGTGACAATCGGAATGAAACAGAGATAAAGACAAAGGTGACAGGTGGCTTTGAGCATAAGTTGTTATCAAGGAGATCTGAATTAAAGCATACATTGGTTGGTCATTATGAATCTGAATAATTGTTATTTAAGTTCAATTAATAATTAAATAGCTAATTATATCTGACCATTTACTCAGTTATGTGATGATCAAATTAAATTATACTCCCTCCTATACAAGATAAGTGTCGTTTTAGAGATATGCACACTTATTAAGAAAGTTAGTGAAATATTTGATATATCCTTATCAATTACATTTTGAATTGTCTTGAAAATGTAATCTATATAATTAGGATATAAGAGAAATTAAAGGGTAATTTTGGAAATAAAATTATAAACATGCATGAAAAATCGTAAACGAAACTTATTTTGAATAATTTAAATCTCTCTAAAACGACACTTATTTTAAATAAAAGAGAGTAAAAGATATAAATGGGCCCTTTCCCTACATATCGTGGTTTACAGTTAACATAAACAAATAAAGTCATCTATAAACAAAAAGGATCTAAAGTATGTGTATATATATATATATATATATGTGTTTCCTTAAAAGTAGGAGAAATACTTTATATTATTAAAATGAGACAATTACACATGTCCACCAAAAGACCATTAATTGTGTACGAGTTGCCGCGTAAAAAGAAGGCGGGCGACCAACTTTTCTTTTAAGTTCTTAACCAAACTTGGACGTCTGGAAAGAAAGACAAAACGCATGTTTGAAGAAGACATATCTCAAAAAGTAAAATAAATTGACGAATCCATTCAGTATGAGATTAAGATATATAAATTTAGTATTTATGGTCAAAGTCCTAACGGGCTTCTTCTGGAAGTTCAAGTTCAGCCTCACCACAAATTTGACCGTTGATGTCTGTAGTCCTCATCTACCAACCGCCACTATACCAAACCGATTCTTCTGATTTTCCTACCAACAAACGAGAATTGGAAGCTCTTAGTATAAAAAAACAGATACATTTACTTATTGGAGTTGGATAATTATTGATAAAGGGTAGTTATGGATGAGAAAATCAATTTAATTCTACCCACTTTACATAGTTTGGAATTAGTATCTTCCAAGGAGCAATGTCAAAGCCAGTCTTTTCCTCAAATTACTAACAAGGACTGACAGACAAATCCAGTTTGATTGTACTAATTTATTTATCCGATTCCTACAGACGTGCATGGCATCCATATTGTAACAAGAGCAGGAAGGAAAAGGGAAAGCAAATAAAGGAAAATGGAGTTGAAGAAGAAACCACTTAGTCTCATTTATCTTATCCCACCTAAACTCTTGTTTGAGTTGTTTTTCACTCAGGGAAAACGCGCAAACTCCACACACACATGCTCATCACGTTCCATGAATATGATCTCCCTCAGCCGACGTACGTTTGTGGTACTCATCATTAACTATTTGACACTCTTAATTCTTGTAATTTTTCTCTCTTTTAAACAGAATATCAGCATAACATTTCTCTCACTTCCTCCCCCCGTAAATCATACACGTGCAAAGTCCACGTTCTTCTCTTTTGACATTGAAACGCACCCTGTCAAATTTCATTCTTTCCGATTTTTTAACAACTTCTGCAAGAATTTGACTTGGAATTTATTGGGTTTCTGTTCATTTGCCTATAAAAGGACGGGCTTTGTCTTCTGTTTGCCGAACACCGAGTTAAAACTCTTGTCTTGTGCGCTTTTCGTTCTTGGGTTGTCGTCTTTTCAGCGTTCTGTTACTTGCAGAGGCTTGTTCTGGGTTGTGGAGGAGGAGAGAGAAAGGTTTGGGCTGTGATGGAGAGTACAATGATGAATGGTGGTCATTCAGTGGACGAGATAAAGGACGTTCTTGTGGGTGGAGGTGTCGAGGACGTGCATGGTGAGGATTTTGCCACGGAGGATCAGCTTGCTACCCCGTGGACTACCTCTGTTGCTAGGTGAGAGAACTAAGAGTTAAGTTTTATTTTGTTCACTAATCTAATTTTCTCGGTCCAGCATGCGTTGTCTGTGCTGATTGATATATTATGAGCATATATCATATTGGCATGGATTTAATAGCATCTAAAGTTTTCATCTTCGGGCTTCATGTGCACAGTATATTATTTTACGCCATTTGGTTTTTACATTTAATCGGAGTTTGTAAAGATTTAATCCAACCTTATGACCTTATCTTATACTATACATCTCTGAAATGAAACTTAGGCTAATTAAGAAAAGTACATGAATTGCATGAGGAAAATGTTTGCTCTGCTTCATATCATGTTTTGTTGGTTAGAAAGTTGCAGTTTATGTCTATGACAACGATAGATCTGGGGATTAGTGGCTCTAGATTTCCAAAGCAAGCTTGACACGACGCTTGCAGCATAAGAAACACTTCAACAACACAAAACGTATTATATTGGAAAATTTCCCATTATCCTGGCTATAATGGCAGGATTAAGAATGCTTGCTGGTTTCGTGCTGCTACCCTATTATATGATTTATGCGGATAAGAAGCAGAATTTTGTTTTTTTCACTATCTATATGTTTTTCGTTAGTAATGAATTTGATATTTCATTTTGATCTAATCTTTAACTGATAGCTCTGCCAACTCTTCTTGCTTCTTTTTTTTCCTTCAATTATTTCATATGCTAGTAAAATTTTATTGAGTCTCTAACTTTGTATGCATGCATAACTCTTGTTCTCGTTGCTTGTTATCACTTCATACATCTATATTTGCATAAGTTCAAACTTTTCATTGATCACTATTAATTTTTCTCATGTCATAGTGGGTATACATTGTTGCGTGACCCACGCCACAACAAAGGGCTTGCATTCACTGAGAAAGAGAGGGATGCTCATTACTTGCGTGGTCTTCTGCCCCCAGCAACCATGACTCAGGAGCTCCAGGTTCGTTAACAGAAGTGAAATTGTTAATTGTCCATTCTTTCACATTTAGCATCCTAAGTTCCTGGGGTGATTTTGTTGCTTACCGGTCGATCATTGGTTATAGGAGAAACGATTGATCCAGAACCTTCGTAACTATGAAGTTCCTCTACAGCGATACATGGCCATGATGGATCTTCAGGTGCATGTTCATCTCTTATGAATCTAGACCGAGTCAAGCCGGAAAAGTACTGATTTTAGATTGAGTCATTTCATATCACCAAGATGATGGACTTCAACAACTGAATAGCAGTTTGCCTTTTCAGTGCGATTACTCATCCCTGATAGAGGGGAAAGCTTGTAACTTTGGCTCCTTAATTTTCAGGAGAGGAATGAAAGGCTTTTTTATAAACTTCTAATCGATAATGTGGAGGAACTACTGCCGGTTGTGTACACTCCTACAGTTGGTGAGGCATGTCAGAAATATGGGAGCATTTTCAGGCGTCCACAGGGTCTTTATATCAGTTTGAAGGAGAAGTACGGCCATAAAATTTCTTTTCTTTTTCTTGTTACTTATTTTAGTAAGATACCATTAGAGAGTTTAACATAGTCGAATTTTTCAGAGGCAAGATTCTTGAAGTGTTGAAGAATTGGCCTGAGAGAAATATACAAGTTATTGTTGTTACTGACGGCGAGCGTATTTTGGGGCTTGGAGATCTTGGATGCCAGGTATCGATTCCAAAGCCATTCATTTACAAGATGATCATTGTGATTTTCTTCTAGCTGGATATGTAAAATTTTCTGTTTCTGCCAATTGTTGAATCCATCACAGATGGACCTCATGGAATTTATTTATTGTTGTTAGGGAATGGGTATTCCTGTCGGAAAACTCTCTTTGTATACTGCACTAGGAGGAGTACGTCCATCAGCTGTATGTATTACCACTCTCAACATTGTTATTCAGTGTACCCCATGCTTGCCTTTATGAATTTGCAAAAGCAAAAAATGCACGTTTTATCCTGGTCAAAAGTTTGAACATGTGATGACAAAGTGCAGCATATCCAACCTCAACCACATAAGACTCGTCTACTGGTTTTTGAGTTATAACATTCCTGATGATAGATTTTGATCCAAGAATATGTTCCAGTCATTTACTAAAATTTTAAGTTTGTTTTTCTTATTTCTAAATGTCAAGTAATTCAGTTAATTTCCCCACTGGACTTGACGAGTGGTTAAATTCTGGGGCGATGTGGCGAATATAAATTTTTTGATATAAAATACATTGGCATGCTCCTAACTTTAAAACTTGCAGTGCCTTCCAGTAACAATTGATGTTGGCACAAACAATGAGCAGTTGTTGAATGATGAATTTTACATTGGACTTCGGCATAAGAGAGCAACAGGCCAGGTACAAACATTTAAACCAATCTTCCAGTTTTGTTCTTGCAATTAGAAAAAAATTGAAAAGAAAAGTGGAATTTTCTTCTGGTCTAGGAATATGCCGAACTTCTGCATGAATTCATGACTGCAGTTAAACAGTGTTATGGGGAGAAAGTCCTTATACAGGTATGCAAAATCAGTTATGATATCATGTCTAGTCTGCTTAACCTTAAAAGTTTTGGGGCCTGATTTTGCTATGATTTTTGTGAACCTTTTAGTTTGAAGATTTTGCAAATCACAATGCGTTTGAGTTGCTTGCAAAGTATAGATCAACTCATCTTGTGTTCAACGATGATATACAGGTCATATGGTGTAAAAATTACATATATTTTAAATTTGGTGCTCTAATTTGTCCTTAACAGGAAATCTAAATTACCAATTATTTCATTTGCAGGGAACAGCATCAGTTGTGCTAGCCGGGCTCATAGCAGCCTTGAAATTAGTTGGTGGAACCTTGACTGATCATACTTTCTTATTCTTGGGGGCTGGAGAGGTGAGAATGAATTGGCAAATGTCTTGAAAAGAACATTTGTTCTTTGTTATTTGTTTATTGATATATTACTATCCACTCACTTTTTAAGGCGTTTCATCGATTTACTTGCCCATCTAATCAGACTGCATCCTTTTTTGAATAACTTGCTTCCTATGCTTTAATTAAGGAAGCAACCACTTCTGTTTGCCACTGGTGGATAGGTCATGAGAGAAATGATTAGGTGAATCCAAACAGTTAAGAAAACAAATTATGCTCTAGTAAATGTGTTACAAAGTTGGAAGACAGGCATGCACACACTTTCAGGCACATTGATCACGCCTGATAGTTACCTGTATAGGTGTTAATCTTTGCCTCCTTATGTGTTCTTGTTTCTAAATTCTGGCTTCTCTGATGATGCAGGCAGGAACTGGTATAGCTGAACTTATAGCTCTTGAAATATCAAAGCAGGTATTGCATTGCCCTCGCCCTGTGCAATATTCAACGACTTGCTATTTTTCTTTTGTTTACTGGGGACCCATTGGCCCAAATTGAGCAGCGGAACTGAGTGTATTGGTGTTTTCCCCTCATCCCACCCAAGCCTCCAAGGCTTCACTTATAACCTTCTTGCTAAGCTTATGAGTAATATCATTCCAGTTTTTAATTTTTTTGACCTGGCTTCTTGCTGATACTATGCCTTCGTTTTATAGACAAAAGCTCCCCTTGAGGAGACACGTAAGAAGATATGGCTTGTCGACTCAAAGGTATAGTCTTTGCCTTATCCTATAAAAGATTCTTTTTTTTTTATATCATTTTTAATGAAGTTTTATGCAACTGAAATGATTGAACACTTATCTGCATGTTTAAAATTTTGCCTTTCGTTTTTCAGGGACTGATCGTTAGCTCCCGTAAGGAGTCCCTTCAACACTTCAAGAGGCCTTGGGCTCATGAGCATGAACCCGTCAAAGGGCTTTTAGATGCCATTAAGGTGTTAAATTGATCTTCGTATATCCACTTACATTAGCAAAGAAATATTCATGCTTTGTCCTTGAATCTTACAAGTTCAATCAATCAGGCAATCAGGCCAACAGTGTTGATAGGATCATCTGGAGCTGGAAAAACATTCACAAAGGAGGTGGTCCAGGCCATGGCATCCTTTAATGAGGTTCACTGTCTTGCCCTCTGAAACACAGATAAATGCAGGGAAGTGTCTCATTACATGCGCAATAAAGAAATTTACCTGACCCAAACATGTTGCTTGTGGCACAGAAACCGCTAATTCTTGCTCTTTCCAATCCCACTTCGCAATCTGAATGCACAGCTGAAGAAGCTTATACATGGAGCGAGGTAACTGCAATTTTCCCTTTTCAGATATTACTTCAATTATTCAGACATATAACAGTCGTGGGGCTTGCCAAACTAATAGAACTAGTTTACACCATATTCGCTCCCATCATTGTTCATCTACAGGGTCGTGCTATTTTTGCCAGCGGAAGTCCATTTGATCCTGTTGAATTTAACGGAAAAGTCTTGGTGCCTGGTCAGGTATTTATTGTTTACCATATATTGATCTTATAGATCATTCTATTACTGGAAACTGACCCTAGTTGGCCGCTTATTGTCTTATTCAGGCAAACAATGCTTACATATTCCCTGGATTTGGTTTGGGTCTGATAATATCAGGTGCCATACGTGTGCATGATGACATGCTTTTGGCAGCCTGTACGTACTTGGCCTATATATTGAACTCTTTTTGTGGGAAATTTTAGCTTATATGGGGAGTGAGCTGATAAATGTTCCTGCAGTTTAATACATTCACTTTCCCTCACAATGATACCAATGTTTACTTCTTACGAGCCTAAACTAACCGCTCATAACACCATCTTTTTTCTAGCGGAAGCGTTGGCTGCACAAGTCAAACAGGAAAACTTGGACAAGGGACTCATTTACCCACCATTTTCCAACATTCGGAAGATATCAGCTCACATCGCGGCTGAAGTGGCTGCCAAGGCATATGAACTTGGTGAGTTCTTTTTCAGATTTGTGTAGCAGCTTATAAAAGCAATATCCTGCATTATTTGTTGATGTTGTCTTTTTTAAAAAAAATATCACGTTTAGGTGTTGCATCTCGTCTCCCCCGTCCTAAGAACATTGTTAAGTATGCAGAGAGCTGCATGTACAGCCCAATCTACAGGAGCTACCGCTAAGACATGCAAAGGACTTGTGAATTTGGCAAGCACTACGCTCGGAAGCAATTGTCTTTGTTGCCTTTTCTTTTGTTCCTTTTTTTTTGGGGGGTTTCTTTTAGTTATTCCTTTAGAACTATGGAGTTTCTTTTTAATTTAGAAATAGCCTCAGCTTGTTTGAAAAGGCTATGTATTCTATATCTCGCGTATTAGCAAGATTTATATTAAACGATGTTGTTCACTAGTCTTTTAACATTTACTAAGTACAATTTTAGTATATCAAATTTCTAACATTGATGAGCCCTAATCTGTTGTCCCTATCAGACTATGTTCTGCTTCTGCCGTTGGATTCTTGATAATTTGACAATTGCTGAACCCCTAGTGAACTTGTTTCTCTCTATTTTTTGTTAACTCAAGTACGATGCAATGGACAGTTGAAGAACATTTCTTTAACCCAAGTGCATCGGACAATTGAGCTTTCTATTTGCAGTACTTTCTTCTTTTTTTTATTAAAAGGAAAACAACACAACAAATTACACAGTGAGTCTAGGGAAGTCGATGCCCGACAAATCCTTTGAAAGGAGAAGGTGATACCCAATGGATGTAGTCTCAAAATAAATAATGCCTACATTAAATTGACTAGCATAGTTCGCTAGCCAATCAGCGCATCTGTTACTCTTTCGATAAATATGTCGATGAGTAATAGTCCAGCTCCAGGTGAGAAGCTCATGAATAACCCTGACAATGGGGTTGAGCGTCGTAGATCTGTGAGCTGCCGAAGAGAGAGTGTCAAATATGTCAGTAGAGTTGACTTCCAGCTCGATTTGGCGATATCCTAGGTTCCATGCGTACGTGAGTTATGTAAAAACTCCCCAGAGTTCAGTTGTCATCGGGTTGCACCAGCTTAGGTTCTAAGCGAACCCTCCAATCCAAGTGCCTGCACTATCTCGAAGCAAACCTCCTGCAGTCGCTAAGGATGAGGACCGTTTGCAAGCGCCATCAGTGTTTAGTTTTATCCATTCGATAGGAGGTTTACTCCAGTCAGTTGTTGGAGCCTGTCAAGGGCGATGTCCAAATAGAGCCCTACTTGGTCCCCCGTCTGAATGGTGAAGAAGACCTGCATAAGACAAAATAAGAGAAATAGGTGAAGAAGACCAGCTAAACTAATCATCAAAATTTGTCAGATTTCTCCAGCGCCACAGGAACTAGCACATGAGACCAAACAGACGCACCCAATCTTGTCTAAACACTTGGCGGTGTTGGTGGAGATTGTGAATGAGCCACTTCCGAGGCGATGTAGTGAAAAAATCAATAGTAATTATGTGTGGGGGAAGGCGTTCCACACGTGACGCGCTCTGAAGCAGTCACGCACTACATGTATTGAGGATTTCTCGAGGCTACAATGAAAACACACTCCATCCATAATGAGGTGCTTACGGACCCGATGCTAGTTCGTGAGTAACCGATTGTGTGCAAGGAGCCAAAGGAAGGTGCAAACTCGAGAGGGGCCCGTCTATCTCCAGATCACCTACCAGACACTATGGGGTGAGTCATCATCATGGTCCATGATCATAGAATAGGTGGAAGCGACGGTGAATTTTCCCATGCCGGTCAATCCCCAAATCAGCTTATCCTAACCTAAGTAGACTTTTGGGAGAAACGTATAGATGATGGCCCTGCATATCGAGGCCCGGAGGTACAATTAGAAAGATTCCTACTTCCAATTGCCTTTTGAGTCCACAAAGTGTTGGACACTAAGATTTAAAGTGGAGTCAGGGATAGGGGTTGACATAGGGGAAAGAAGGGTTCCTAATCCCCCCACCCATGGGTCTTCCCAGAAGCGAGTCCTAGTACCTTCCCCTATCATCCACTTCATTCATTGTAGAATGAGATGCCAAGTGGCCTTTATGCTTCTCCAAATTATAGAACCTCCTTTTGCATTCAAAGATGGGGGGATATGGTTGGCATCAAAGTGGTATTTTGCAGAGAGGATCTTAACCCATAAAGCATTAGGCTTGGCAAGCAGCGTCCAGCCTAGCTTTGCTAAAAACGCATCGTTGGTTGCACGGAGGTTCCAAATGCCAAGACCTCCCAGCTCCTTAGGTTTACAAACTTCTCCCATTTGACTAATGGAAGCTTCTTAGTGCCATTGGATGATCCTCACAGAAACTGGCGCATTATTTTCTGTAGGTCATCACAGAGACTACGGGGTAACCAGACCATCTTTATCGTATAACTAGGGATGGCCGTTATGACTGATTGGGTCAACGTAATGCATCCTGCCATAGACAACAGTTTGGTTGTCCATCCTGATAGGCGTTGTTGAACCTTGTCAAGAATGAATTGATATGTTCATTTACTAACTCGCTCGTGCAGTAGGGGGACACCCAGATATCGTCCAAGATCATTTGTCTATTTAAACCCAAGGGCTCTTGTTAAGCAGTGCGTCTTCAAGATAGGGACATTTTTTGAATAAAAGCATCTAGATTTGTCGTGGCTTATGTGTTGTCCGGAGGCATCATAGAATGTATTTAAGGTTCCCCTAATGACGGCTACTTGGTCTATTGCTGCTTCAGCGAATAGTATGAGGTCATCAACAAAAACAAGTGAGAGAGAGGAGGTCCATTTTTGCTGAGAGTAATTGGCTTCCATCGACCTTGGTCACAGCTTGATTAATAAGGTGGCCTAAACATTCCATACACAGGACGAACAGATACGGTGATATGGGATCCCCCTGTTGAATGTCTCTGGTAGGATTGAAGGCATCGCTGAGTTCACCATTCCAATTCACTTACAGGGATACGCTGGTAATGCACTTCATTATGAGATTAACTAGAGACTCAGGAAGGCCAACTTCTATTAGAGTATCTTGGATGAAATTCCAAGATAGTCAATCGTACGCTTTTTCGACATCCACCTTTAATGCCATTAACTTGCGCTGACCCTTTTTCCTTGTCATATGGTGGATAACTTCTTGAGTGATAATGAGGTTATCAGTAATTAAACACCAGGGGACAAAGCTACATTGGGTTGGGGCTACCGGGTCATCAAGGAATGGTTTCAATCTATTCACCATGATCTTGGTAAGGGCTTTATAGAGCATCGAGCATAATACAATTGGCCAAAATTGCGTAATTGATTTGGGAGACTGAACCTTCGATATGAGTACTAAAATGGTGCGATTGAGTGCAAATTCCCTTATGTCATGACGAAAGATGTGTTGAATAAACCCCGTCAGAGAAGAGCCAACGGTGTCCCATTGTGATTGGTAGAAAAGCGCTGTGAAGCCATCAAAACTTGGAGCCTTGTTGGGAACCATATTGAAGAACGCGTCCTTGATTTCGTCTGGGCTAAGAGAACTGTAGCATCCCACTCCTGCAAGACCCGAACCTGACATCTATGGGTGATATCCGAGTCCGTGTTCTGCAAGGGTGGCATGCTAGAGCACTCAATCGTTCAAATTTCAGTACAATTTTTTTAATACAATCAAATACGCGAAAATCAGTAGTTAATTTGGGCCCGCTTTGTTTCATAAACATTTTCAAACACAAGGTTACGACCAATACACAACTCATTAAAATTTCACTAGTCACTTGGGCCTAAATTCAAATATAAAACATTTCCAATTTCAAAAGTTATTACATACCGAACTATTCAAATACATATGATACAAAAATATGCGAAATATACAATTTAGCACGAAAATAAAGAAATACAATGCAGACACGAACTAATCCCGACCTCTATCTCTCACTTGCATGTAGTAGGTATACTCCCGTTGCCTAACGGGATATTCTTCTGAGCCTGAAAAAATATTTGCAAAGTTTTGCGAACTCAATGAGTGACCATCATCAATGGCTCACCCAGTCATATAACACATAATCACATTCACAACATTTCACACTTCATATTCAATAGATATACTCATTCATATTATGCATATGCAGTGCACATGAGACTCACTTTCTATTTGTTTCTTTGTTGTGACCGAGTGTCTAAACTGTCCCATATAGGGCTCATTGATAACTGTCCCTTATCCGCTTGGGAGATACAGGGCTCATTAATCGTTGAGCCTAAGGCTTTGATTTACTTTTAAGCTTGAAGCTCATTTTCACTCGTTGAGCTTTAAGCTCTGATCGGTGGCTACTCTAGTCACAACAACCATTATGTTTCATGAATTCATGAAATGAAATGCATTAGTCACATTTACATGATCCACATTCACCCACATTTACATATCATCAGATCGTAGTCTGACATTCAACATTAAAGTTGAGTATCACTTTTCATTTACATGCAAATGCACATTCAAAACACATTTGTCATCAGACTGGGGTCCAGCATTTAACAATCATATTATGCACACTTATTTCATCTCATTCACATACAATTAATACTTCAATATTTCATTCATACCTCACATTCATCAGACCTTCTGTTCGAAAACCATCACAATCAATCACATTCACATAATGATTCAATAGTCAATTAATACAAAATTCAAATAACAAAAAATAAAGTGAAACCATCTCGGTCTACTCACAGTAATGTAAGATCCCACATCGGTTGGGAAGGAGAACGAAGCACCCCTTATAAGGGTGTGGATACCTTCCCCTTGCAGACGCGTTTTCCATGCCCTAATGCACCGGATCCCATCAGAACTCCGAAGTTAAACGTACTAGGGCCAGAGCAGTATCAGGATGGGTGACCTTCGGGAAGTCCTATGGAAAAGCAAAACCGTGCGGGTGCGAGGCTTTAGAGACCGAGGCTCAGAGCGGACAATATCTGCAAGCGGGTGGGCGCGAGGCCCAAGAGGCCGAGGCTCTTTGGAGGACGCGAAGCTCGAGAGGCTGAGGTCCTGTGGACGCAAGGCTCGAGAGATCGAGGTCCTACAGATGATATCAGAGCCAGGTTTCGATCCTGTGACCTGTGGGTTATGGGCCCACCACGCTTCCCCGTAGAATTGTGAACCTTGTGGGATTTTAATTGAAATTTAGGGATTTAATCCAAATGAGAGAATTGATTAACTTTTGGCAATATCCGGACCTATAGAGGTCCAAATTGAGTAATTCTAGTGTCTATGGGTTCCTGAGACATAGGGAAATATTTTGTGATGTGAATTATAGATTGGTACCGGGAATGTCATAAACATGCATTTTACACGTTTTAATTGTTTCATGTGCATTGTTTGATACTTCTGAACATACATGGAGTAATATGTGATTATTTTGCTTGTTATAGAGACACCGTTGGAACGTCACCCCACGGACGTTGCCGAGACTTCCCGGCATTAGCTCGAAAGCTATTTGGAGAGTAACCTAGATGGTTCCTCAATTATTATTTGTTTATATTTTGCACTTATGAAACTGTGGAGAATAATGGTGGGACTATTGTATTTTTTTATGTCAATATTTCGGACCGAAGGTGTCCGATGTATGTGGATGATTGAACCCAAGTTTATCATATAAACTGGCTACACTTTCATGACTTTTAATGTACTTTTTGACTCTTAATTTGTGATTT
>JANVCQ010000008.1:22186410-22205808 GCA_025531925.1 Erythroxylum plowmanianum
GACTTTGCCTTCTCAAACAAGTCCCTCACTCTCGACGCTCCAACACCAACAAATAGCTCCACAACTCCGAAGTCGCACAAGAAAAGAATAGCACTCCCGCTTCTCCGGCAACAGCTCTCGCTAACAAACATCCTTTTTGAATTTTAGCTCCTAAATGAAAGATGACGGTCAGATCTGGAGAAGATGAAAAAAAGAGAGCTGATTTTGGTGCGATGGAGGAGATGACGGCCACATCTGGAGAAGATGAAAAAAAGAGAGCTGATTTTGGTGCGATGGAGGAGATGACGGCCAGATCTGGAGAAGATGGAAAAAAGAGAGCTGATTTTGGTGCGATGGAGGAGATAACGGCCAGATCTGGAGAAGATGGAAAAAAGAGAGCTGATTTTGATGCGGTGGAAGCATCTGAGAAGAGAGAAGAGAGAAGAGAGAAAAGAGAAGCGATGCGATGGAGGCATTCTGAGAAGAGAGAAGAGTGGAGAGAAGACGATACAGCAATGAGTTTTAATCTAGTTATCAAATAATCGGATCGTTAAAAAACCGGCCGATTTTTAAATTCAAGAGTTATTAACTAAAATCAAACCAGACACATGGCCGGTTCAGACTATTTTTAGTCGGACTGTCCAATCCAACCTAATTTTCAAACTCTTAATAAAATCAACTATCATCAAACAGCTAATGTAATGCTGATACCAGGTAAAAGTCAGCTCAAAGATCAGCATATGCTTCAAAGTCCCTGTCAGTCATCGCCCGACCAAATCAAGCAACGATAATACAATATAGTAGAAACCACACCACGCCTAAATTCTGAACTTTGAAGCCTATATGCTCCTCGCTCTCCTCCGCTTTCCCTCTGCTGCTTCCATGGCGGCACGTGCCATTACACGCGCCTCTCTTCTTTCACTCTCCACTGCTTCCTCGACCACCGTTCTCTCCCCTTCAACTCTATTCTCCACCCCGAAACCCAACATTTTTGCTTCTTCTTCTTCGTCTTTTCTCGGCAACAAGTTTCACTCTTTATTCGGAGATGATTATGTGCGGGTCTTGGGGCCAATAGTAGGAGGAAGAGGAGGAGCAGGCAGCGTATGGGCTGCCCGGAGAGACTACCGGAAACTGAGGAGGCGTGCGTTGGCGAAGAGTAAGGAGAAGGAGTTGCAGCTCAATGTCACCATTTGCCTCGAAGAAGAGCTCCCCGATGATCCTGAAATTTTGGTACTTTTTACTTGACCCCAATTTGATTTTGCAAACTTGTAATTGTTTCGTTCTATACTTTTTCTTAATTGTTGGCTAGTAATATGTGGTAGTCTATCATCGCAGGAAAAGTCTTTACGTTTTATATGTAATACCGACCACATTCCATTTATTTGACGAAATTATACTTCTGCCGCATGACATTAAGCATTGTGCAATTATCTGTGTTTTGTTCTTGGTTCTACAGAGCATAGCTGAATTGCTGCGCCTTAACGTGCCAATGGCAATTAAGCTGGCATTTGATGGTTTCAAAGATTCAACATACAAGACTAGAGATACGTCCTTAACTGACATTGGTGGATTTGAAAGTATCGAGTTGTCTGTGCTCCTTTGCAATGATGAATTCATTCGCAAACTTAACAAGGAATGGAGGGATGAGGATCACGCTACGGATGTTCTTTCAATGTCACAACACGTTCCTGAACTTGACCTTCCAGTTGTAAGATGCATATCTTTCTCTGTAGGTTCCTATGTTTTTGCAAAGAACTTGACCATTTCGTTCCTTGCAGCTTATGATGGGTGACATAGTTATTTCCGTTGAGACAGCTGCACGTCAAGCTGAGGAAAGAGGCCATACCCTACTGGACGAAATACGCATCCTCCTGGTTGGTTTAATTATGTGCATCATGACTTCCTATCTTTTTGTGGCAATATTTTTGCATTGAGTATGGAACATCCGGTTATCTGCAGCCATTTGGAGAACTTCAAAATCAGACCTTAAAGAATGTGCTCGCAAACTCTTTAAATAATCCTACCGCATTCTGACCCTGCCGTGCACTTGGCAACATGACCTAGTTGAGTAAAGAGAGAGCAACTTATGGCTTTCCTTCTCCTCAGGCCAATTTGAGAAGACTTACACATGATATTTCTGGTGCTTGTTTGAGACAGAAGAATAAAATTTCAAGGACAGTGGACCCAATAAATAATAAGACTTTTAATGAACCTGACTTTAAAATGATGGATAAATTTAGTTTCTAATTTTTTTTATCAGCTTTATGAAGTCAATTTCAGATGATTCTAATACATACCCTTAAAATTTTCTGTTTATTCCTTTGTCTGTTCGTAAATCAACCTTCTTATGATGCTTATGATGCTGAAATTGATGTTTATGAAATATAGGTGCATGGGTTGTTGCATCTTTTAGGATTTGATCATGAGATTAGTGAAGAGGCTGAAACTGAAATGGAGAAAGCAGAAGAACAACTTCTAAAGATTCTTGGGTGGAAAGGGAAAGGACTAATTCAGAGTGCCTATGATGCTGAGACTGCTGAAAATTATCCTACAGAAAATCCAGACGGTAATTTTACTAAATTGTTGTCTATCAATTCAAAGATTTTTCTATTTTCCAAAAAAAGTTCAAAGATTTTTCTCTTAGCTATTGTAGTTTTCTTTCTATGTGGTATCAATATTTTGTCAAATTTGGAGTTATGATCTCTCTTTCTCTCTCGCTCTCTCTTTATGCAAATAAATTCACATGTAAACATCTCTAGTGGGAAATGTAACTGATACTTTGTTAAAAGGCAGGAAGAAAGTAGGCAGTTTACGATTCTATAAACCCAAGTTCAGCTACATCTTCTGTGATATGGATGGTAAGGCAACATTTTTCCTGTCTTTAATTCTTCATGAATTTTCACTTTAGCTCCAGATGCTTTTCTTTGTATCTCGAGGGACCTTGCTGAACAGCAGAAGTAAAATCTCATTGTCAAATGCAAAAGCAATTAAAGAGGCTGTTTCAAGAGGTGTAAAGGTTGTTATAGCAACTGGAAAAGTAAGCATATATTTTACTTTTGCACTTTAGTTGAGTACCATGCTATTGTTTCATAACTCCTTTGTGAAGCTTTTTTACCATTGATCCTAGGCTTGGTCTTTTTTTTCCCCTAGACCTATTACTGGGTAACTTATTTTACCTGTTTATAGGTTGACCATAAATCATTTGGTGTGAAATTGATTTGACTTTCTAGTATTGGGTCAATTTCTGATCTTTATTATGCTATTTCCTCTTCTGCCTGATATTTGGTTTTCATATAGGTTCTAGCTGCATATTGCTAATAAAACATTAAAACAGGCTCGTCCTGGTGCAATAAACCTCTTGACGACAGTTGATTTGGCTGGTAAAGATGGCATTCTCTCAGTGAACTCTCCTGGTGTTTTCTTACAGGTTTTCTTTTACCTTTTTGTATTTTGTCCTCTCCTGCTACCTTTTAATTTTGACTTCGTAATATACATGCTGCAGTTTCCACTTACTCATACAGATCTACTAGGTGATTTATATCTATAGACATGTTAAAAAGAAAGAAGGGCTTTAAAATATTTTTAATCTTCCTTGAGCACCATTTGTCTGTATGTAATGGAAAATTCCAAGTCTAACCCGGCTTAAGTTGGCTTGACAAACTGCAAGAGACACATGAGATTAGTGGCACTTCAATTCTTGACATGAGATTAGTGGCACTTCAATTCTTGACATAATCAAATGTATATATGATTGTTATTTTGTATTGCCTTGTAAAATTTCTCAGCTTTTTAAACATTTTAAAAGATAATTGACATGCATATTCTTGTGGTGCTAATTCCATAAAATACAAACATCTGATCTTAAGAAGCTGCTTATTCTAGGGTTTTCTTGTAAGTTAACTTGCCACATTTGCCAATGATTTACTTTGTTGCACCTCACTTCCAAGTGCCATTCATAGTCTTTTTCTACCTTCTTGTGGAAATCCTAATTGTGGTGAAGACTTAACATACTTTTAGTATATTTGTTAAGATACCCGTTTGCGCATACAATGTTTTTGCAGTTGATCTGCAACCAGTTGTTTCTTGCTTTCCGTTATTGTTTCCCATTCGATGTTTTCTTCTTGATTTCAGGGACTGCTTGTTTATGGTAGACAAGGTCAGGAAATTTTTCGAAGCAACTTAGATCCAAGTGTCAGCAGAGAGGTCATATTTCTAAGTGCTATATCTGATAACTGCAATTAAGTTACCAAAAAATTGGGTGTCTACATGTGTATACGCAAACACATACAGAACATTTTTATTTGATTTTGCTGATTCTTTTCAATAGTGGAGTTGGTCATCTTAGTTTTATAGCATGCCATATTAAAGAATTCACCTCTGCTACTAACAGGGTACACTTTATCTTGTTACATGTTGATTGTGCTAATCTGATGCTAATGATAGAACACGAAAGCTGGGCCTGTCTTCATTAATTCTATCCTCATGCCACCCTGAAGAAGTGGGTGTCCTTTTTATGCTTCTCAGGATGGTGTGTTGATTATGTAGGGCGAATACCGTACATTCTTCTAGTGCAAGGACAGCTGTACATGTTACTTTAGTCTTTTCTTTTAGAAGTTTCTTTTGTGAAGATATATTGAACAGTGTAAATTACTTTTACTATAAGGGTTAAGATTCACCCGTAGTTAGGTTTTGAGACTGTAGAAATAACTACTTAGGGGAGAAATTTACAGTTCGAGTTTTTGATTTCCTGTTTCAGCTAACGTCTTCCCTACTTGCTACTCCAGAAGAATGGTGTTTGGCATGGTGTTGATGTAACCCTAATTTCACTCTAGGGTAAACTCCAGTGCACAAGGCTCTTCGCTTTGTGAGGGTTGGAAGAGGGTCATCAATTGTACGCAGCCTTCTCTTTGTATTTTACAAAGAGGCTGTTCCGTTACTCAAACCCGTGATCTTCCAGTCACACAGACGTAACCTTACCAGTTGCTCCAAATGGGGTAAATATTTATTGAACAAATGAGGTCGGGGCTAAAAGAACATTTGAAAACCAATTAGTGGGTGAAGAATAAAAATCTATATAAAAGTTAGCTAACACAAGAAATTGATTCATTTTTGCCTCACTAGGCCTTCTTTTAGAGCACTTGGGTATGACCTTTTAGTTAATCCTTACTTAAGTCTTGTTGAATTAATTGCCTGTGCAGTCTGCTGCTTCAATCTTCAATCAAGTGACCTCTTTTATGTGATGTTGCAGTGATATGATATTGGCTTCAGGACTTTTGAGTCTTGGCTTCATTGAACTCCTTTTTCTATAAGACACTTTGTATGAAATGACTAATTTGTTTGTGCAGTAGCTTGCCCTGTCTATTGATGCTTCATGACCTTTGCATGTGATTATTATATCTTAAGAAAATCTTCACTTGCATTTTAGAATTTTTTCCGTTGCCCTCCTTAAAAAATTGGAATTATTGTGTTGCTGATAACATTTGAATTATGTGGTATGCATAGAGCTTTAGACCCAGTTTATGAGTCTCGTGTGAGAATAGATGGCTTATTTATTCTAATTTTCCTCTTACCTGGAAATGGTAAAAAAGAAAAATTTTCACCTAGTAATGAGTGTTGTTGTTGATGTCTTTGTAGTCGATGTTCCAGTCAGTCACACTTTCTAGATTTGACATTATAGGCATGTCTGTTTTCTTTGGAGCACAAGGTCCCTCTTGTTGCATTTGCACAAGATCGCTGCTTAACACTATTTGGTGACCCTCTTGTTGATTCACTACATGCTGTATATCAGGAGCCAAAGGTACATGTTTAGACATACATTTGTGATTTTCTTGATAGTCTCCTGGAAACTGTTCCAACATGAGTGGTTTACAACTAGTATCTTTTCAGGCAGAAGTTATGCCTTCAGTTGATCATCTATTGGCTGCTGCAGAGATACAGGTACTTAGCCTAATGCGATCGTTCTGAGGCACAAAAAACAAATGATACACTCGTATATCTCTGAACTTGCATCTATGATTGGGTAGTTGTCCCTATTATTCCACAGCTGTAATGAAGAGGATAAACAAGAAAAAATTAGTGTCAAGTGTTTGTTGTAGGATCTCTTGCTGTTAAATGAGTTCTGATTTTCTGCCTTAGAAATTGTGAAGTAGGTTCAATGTGTAATATGGTTGTAACCTTCAGAAAGTCTCTAGGATAAATTGGTCATCTTGTGTTGCACTTGAAAAACATGCTAATACAGGCATAGTTGCTCCCTGTAATTGTACATCTGTAGAGTTACTGGACGCTAAGGTTGTGCTATGATGCACGTTGCAGATCAATACATGTTCTATTAGTGTTATTTACACATTGAACATTATACATCACATACATAGTCATGCATTAGTTTATTGCTGTAAAGTGAATTCTGATTTTCTTTTCTAAGTATTGCCAAGTTGGGTCAGTCTGTAATATGGTTATATCCTGCACAGTAGAGTTGGCAACTAGCAAGTTGGGTCAGTCTGTCATGAACTTGTCATCTCTATTGCCTTTGAGCAACACTATACACGCATACTGGCTTCTTTTAGTTGTATTCAGGGTAGAGTAAGTGGGATGCAAGATGATACGCACTGCACATTCATAAAATTATCTAACGAGCCATTATACTTTGAGAGATTTCATATTGGAATTCACTCTCATAATTACTTCTATTTTTGTTTGCAGAAAATAATATTTTTAGACACCGCAGAGAGAGTGACTACTACCCTGCGGCCACACTGGTCAGAAGCAACTGAGAACCGGGCCAATGTTGTCCAAGCTGTTCCTGACATGCTTGAGATTGTCCCTCTTGGAACCTCAAAGGGGAATGGAGTAAAACTGCTGCTTGATCATTTGGGTGCTACTGCAAAGGAAGTATGGTCCAACATTCTATAGTTAAATCTTTTTCCTGTTAATTTCTTGTTTTGAACTAAAAGGATAAAATCTCTGCTATTGCTTGTTGTCCACGTTGTCATGTTGAGAATGCGTAGGTGCTTCTACTTTATCTTGTGTTTGGAGTTGTGATGCCAACTAATAATGGAATTACTGCATTTGAAGTTGTATGAAAATTGACATGGTACTTTAGAAAACGTGTGGGAAAAGTATACACATAAAACAGAACTCTATTTTTTCAAGTATCTGCTATGTACATTGATCTCCTGCTAGTTGCTACTTCACATCAAAGCAGAAGAGGGGTGGCAGATGAGAATGGCTGTGAATACCATGAACTAATGAGCCAAACCTGAAACTGTGACTGTACTTGGTCTTCTGTATGTACCTTTTGTCCTCTGTCATGATTGATTCTGATTGTTCGCATTTCAGATTATGGCAATTGGTGATGGAGAAAATGATGTTGAGATGCTCGAGTTGGCTTCTTTAGGCATCGCGCTTAGCAATGGATCAGAGAAATCGAAAGCTGTTGCCAATGTGGTTGGTCCCAGCAATGATGAAGATGGTGTTGCTGATGCTATTTATCGCTATGCATTCTGAAGTTCAAATCCAAGAATGAAAAGTTCAAAAAGAAGTTAGGTGAAGTTTTTTGCTATAAGGGATGCACTGCCATTTTGACAGTTGTTTGAAGATTTCTCAACTGAGAATGATTAGCTGGGCCTAGCAACAAAACGGAGATACTTGTTGCGTCCTATTACGATTAAATAGGTCATCCTGTGAACTGGGAAGCAATTTTTGAACTTCCTAGAATTGAAAAGAAACATTCATTTGTTGACCATTTTTTTCATAGGAAGTCATACCTGTCTTCCAGGTATAGCATTCCTTCTTTTGTTCCTTCTATTCTACTCATAACAAAACTCAATACATGGAAAGGATCGATTGAATCGACAATCTTACACTATAATGAGAAGGTTGGATTCGTGATGGCTGCCTGGTATAAGCAGTCAGTCATCGCCAATGGGATTACTTTCTGCTTTCTGCATCTGCCGTTTTCTTGTTCCCACTAACTATGCAGGATTTTTGGATCCTAACATTCAGTGCTACCGTAGACTTGGGCCCTGTTCCTGTTGGCTGCAAAATCCCTACGTATTTGTTTTCTTCTTCAAATTACGCTTTTTTTACCTCAAATGTGATGCACAATTTTCGTTTTACTAAGTTCCTTATAAATGATTCAGGTGATAAGAAATTTGTAAAAAAGAAAAATCAATAATTGTTTAAGTTTTTGTGGTTTTTGATTTAATTAAAAACTCTAATTTAAATTTTGTTAAAAGTATATGACATGAATATTATAAGTAAAAAATCAAAAATTTCTTGTATGACAATTGATTCCACTCTTAGATTTAATTTAAACTAATAATTTATTATAATTATTAATTTGAATCAAAATTAATTAGGGATTGAGTTAAGTTATATTAATTTACGTTCATATTACATATTTTCATTATTATTTTTTTATCAGAAATATAAAAGATAGAAATTCTCTTAACAAAATTGAAATTAGAGAATTTTTAAAAAATTTAAGGATAATAAATTGTATAAATTATGGAAAATTTCGTATTTTTTCTTAGGTGATCTTTTTATATAATAATTATTAGTTTCAGAATAGGATATTGGTTATCCTGAAAAAATAATTATGATGGCTATTTGTACATAAAATTCTGCCATTTGTTGTTAGTCTTATAAAGCAAGTCTCTTGGTCTCTCCTTTCCTCGTCTTCGTATTCTCCGCTGCTATCAATTCTCTTGGCTCCGTCTTTTCCACTGTAATTAACTCTCCATAAAGAGATTCATCTTCTTTGCATTTTGCACATCTTTAAAGGGTATCAAAGGCTCGACTCTAACGAATATGTTCATCGGAAACACCATAAAAGAAGTGCGTTTTAAGCCTTCAGATTTGGCATAGCTCATAATAATTGACCCATTAAAGCATTGAGAGGAGGGTACCGAGTCAAAGCAACTCAGCTAAGTTGGGTTTGAAGGCCTTCTGAGGAAACTTGCTCAAAAGTTACTTAGACATGGCGAGAATGACAAATTTACAAGATCCAACTATATTCTAGCTATAGAAAATGGGCATGATTCTTTAAGATTGCCGTTGTCACACTCCACGTCTATTTGTAACAAAACCAAACAAGCAATTTTTTTTTTTTTTTGGTTTCCTACTTTTATTGATTGTCCATGATTTTTCTCTCACTTGCTTTTTTTTTTTTGTTACAAGAAAAAGAAAACAAAAGCGACTATCTTGCGAACCCTATCTCCTTACGAATGTAGGGTTCTACGGTAAAGAGCTCTATTCATGTCTTAGTGTAGGACTTCCATAACGCTCGTTGGAGGCTCCTGAAGGATATGCAGGCCCGGTTCTGCTGAGGAGGCTAGATTAGCTAATCTATCTGCACATTGATTCCCTTTTCGATGTGTATGCTTAGTCTGCACTATTTCGTCTGCAATACAATTAATTCAACAATTTCACTTGTCACTAGCATACTAACCAACCTTTTTTGTCATTGGTATTTTGCTATATTGCATGTGGTTTCATGCTTGACCAAAGGTAAAGTTTCACATTTTCATATAATAATCAGTTATTAGACAAGTATTCCTACATTGTCAATAATAGATTTAGGAATCACGTGACAAATATTGAAGATGATATTGCAAATAATATGCTTCCATTAGTATAATTATTTTGCTATTTAAAGTTTTGAACCCTATATATATATCCAGGGGCGGATCCAGAAATTTTTTTAAGTGGGGGCAAAATTTTAATAAAGATAAAATTTTATTTTTAATGGGGGCAAAATTTTAATAGGAGTAAAATTTTATTTTTTTGTGGAGGCAAAACTTAAAAAAGTAAATTTTTTTAAAGAAATATGTTGGAGGCAGTGGGGGTAAGTGCCCCCACTTGCCCCCACTGTGGATCCGCCACTGTATATATCTATGAGAATTATAAGTGTAAATGTTGCTGTGAGATATGAGTACAAAATATTAAAGGCTTTTTTGGTGTTTTTATTAGTAAAGTTACAAAAGAAAAATAAAATGATCCAGTTCAAAGTATGAGTATATAATATGGTATCGACATTAAAAATTTGGAAATCACATTAGAGTTGATAAAGTGATGGTGTCCTTATATAAAAAATTTATATTATTAGTTTGATATAGGAAATGGTGATGGATAAAAATTGCAATTGACATGGTTAAAGACAAAAAGATAAAAAAAGAACCCTAACAAATATGCTAATGGCTTGAAATTTGCTTGTTTCCACCTGGAGTTTTCTACCTGCTTCCATTCACCCCTTGCCTCCAATATGTAATACAACCAAGCCAGCATTTTTTTTTGTTTACCTTGTAGAATTTCCTGCTTTTAGATGGAGAAGTGTATCAAGAGTTTTGTTCAGCAAGTAAATACTACTTAAGGTTAAAGGTAAATTTTATTGTTAGCGATCAGGTTGGCTATGTTTTATGGGGCATAATGTTGACCCTTCAAACAATGACATAATCATAAGCTAATAGTGACGGAGATGACATGTTCTGATGAATGTGTAACCTTACTAGAAAAGATAAGAGATCAAGAACGTAATGGTAAGGGTCAGATTGAAGGTAGTTAATATTATTAACAAATTTAAAAGGACAAGGCCTAGATAATTTGGACATATTAAGAGGAGATACTCAGACGTTCTAGTAAGAAGATGTGAGAAGATCGTACTCAAAAACTATAAGAGAAAAATAGGAAAGCCTAAAAAGAATTGGAGGGAGTTGATTAAGAAGGATATGACAATGTTAGAAATTACCGAGGCATAATCTGTAATGAAAAACTTTGGCATATTAGGATTCAGATAATCGATCCCGCGTAAAGAGATTCTTGTAGTTCTTCTTGTAGTTAACATAAACTTGTAAATATGTAGTTCTTACCTTTAGGAATTTAGCTTATTATTGTTGTTGTTGTCGTCGCCGTCGCCGTCATTATGATTATGATTATGATTATTATTATTATTATGATGATGATGATGATGATGATGAAGAATATAATTATGATTATGATTATGATGATGATTATTATTATTATTATATTGTTAATAATAATATTACTACTACTATAACTATTAGAATTATGATTACTACTGTTGCTGCTGCTGCGACTATTACTATTATTATTACTTTTTTTAAAAAAATCAGGGGTAGTATGGTGGAGGGGATGGTTACCCTTATTTATTTAATATTAAAATTTCATGTAACAAGTATGAAGGGGACATTGACCTTACCTCATTAAGAAAATATATAGTAACGAATAACAAAAAACACTTGATAGAGTTTAAAGGAATTAGCAAAACCATCTAACGTAAGGAAAATGTTGTTTATTTAAAGTAAGAAGTCCTCCAATGCATCGTAGTAGGTTTTCAATGTTAGCCTCTGGAGAGCATTGTATTGAGCTTATTAGCCTCTGGAGAGCATCAGCAATGGAATTGACTTCTCTGTAGATATGAGTAAAGTTAAATTAAAAAAAACTGTAAAAGATGTATAAATTTCTTGCATAAGATCCTTATTTCGCCAAGGACAGGTCATTTTTCCTTTCACCAGTTGTACCGAAAGCAAAGAATCTATTTCAATACCTTTCCTTTGGATCCCTTTTACATGACAATATTGAAGCGCCACTTTGAGAGACATCATTTCAGAATATAAACTTATTCCATGTTGAACATATTTTGAGTCGGCGAAAATAAAACTACCATTTGAATCTATAACAGCATAGCCAATTCCACAAACACCTGGATTAACAAGACTTGATCTATCGATATTTAATTTCATCCATGATAGAGGAGGAGCCTTCCATATTTGAACTTTTCCTCGTAGTGTTTTTTAGGTATTAAACTACGAACCAAACCCGTTAAGACAAGTGGTACACATCTTGAAAGGTTTAATGATACTAGCATTATACAAATGTTTATGAACAAGTTGTATCACTGAACTTATCGTAGATTGTTGATCTTTAAAAAAGGATTTGATTCCAACACACCACAGATTCCAACAGAAGAAAATAAGGAGAAGTCTACATATTTCAATTGTTGCAGTAACCAGATATCCAAAGTTTCATATAACCCAATAGTCGGATCAATTTTTCTGATGTGTATTTTCTCTTCAAAGTAAGACCACACCTAGAGTGCTATATTGCAAGAAAAGAAGACATGGTCGATATCTTCAAGATTTTCACCAAAAAAAAAAAACATTTAGAGACCATGGCAAATCCCACCCATTTGAGAGTTTATTGTAGTGGGAACAAAACATTTAACATCCGCCAGAAAAAAATAGATATCTTTGGTGGTATTCTGGCATTCCATATATATTGTAATTGATGCTTTTTATTGTATCTCAATTTAATAAACTCATAAGTTGATTTAAAGGTGAAATGTCTAGAAGACAATGGCATCCATATAATCTAATCATGTTCTCCTCTAAAAACTGATTCCAAAGATATTAAAAATTCAACAATCTTTAACGATGGTAGATGTTTAACCCTATCAATATTATTGTGAATATTATTGACGAATTTTGATAAAGTAAAATAACATGGTAGCATATTTGATCCTTTATAACAGGAATGCATCATACCTTTACCTGACCAATTGTCCCACTGAAAAGAACTCGATCCATTCCCTATTATGATTTTAATGTGATTTGTAAAAAATTCAGAAGTATTCTTAAGGCATTTCCAATGCTAGCTTTTCTGTATTCGTCGTGGTTTAGTCTTTAATGTTTTCACCCAAATAGAATTTCCTTGATGTAACTTCCACCATAATTTACTAGCGACTATGTGATCCAAATCGATAAGTGAAGAAAATCTCAGTCCATTTTCATCTTTTGCAAGAGTAAGGCTCCTCCAATTTTGCCAATGTTTTTTATTCCTTTCTTTTGTATATCCCCAAAAAAATCTTGCAAATCATTATTCTAACTGGTGAATGACTATTTTGGGCAACTGGAAAGTAGAATGATCATATAATGGAATTGCAAACAAGACATGTTTAATGAGAATCATTTGACCATTTAGAGAAAGAAGTTTTTGATGCCAACCATTCAATCTCAATTCAATTTTACCTAGTATGTTCTGAAAATAAGACAGTCGTGGATGCCCCTTAAACAACATACATCTTGGGTATTTGAAAGGTAGCTGGTCTTTCTGAGTATTAGTGATAGACGTGATTAAATGTGAGTGAGATTGACTCGTGTGCTTCAAACCAACATACATTTTTTTTTGCCAAGTTGATTTTTTTGTCAGCTTATTTCCTCATATGTATGTAGAAAATTCATCAAATTATGAAGAGATCATCGATGCCCTTTAGTGAATATAATTATATCATTTGCAAAACTCAAATGCGTCACAGGAATACTACCTTTTGGTAATGCATAATTCTCTATCTTTCCTTCTATTTCCATGGCATTCAAACCTCTAAAAAGTGCTTCAGGAACAAGTATAAATAAATAAGGTGATATGAGGTCACCTTGTTTAATGCCACGTGTTGCTTTGAATTGGTCACTAGCTTGCCCATGGATCAAAACTGAAAACCAAGCTCCCTTTAAATTATTTAGAATCAAGTTACTGAAATAATCATTGAATCCCAATTTCCTCAATAGTTGTTCCAAGAAGAACCATGAAACTCTATCAAACGCCTTCATCATATCCAACTTAAAAACTGTTAGAAATCAAACTCTCATTCCCTTTTACGTGTGAGCTCCAAATGTATGGCTTTAAATAATTGCTTATTAGCTAAGAGTTGTAAGAGTAGTAAAGTTTGATTTGTCAAACTTTGAGTTTAAAACACACGTCCTATCATTTAATGCTTCCCCCCTTAACGTCGGTTTAAGCATGCCTTTATATAAAGGCTAGTCTACTTTTGTACTTTGAGTTCTTATGGTGAATAAAAGAGAGTGTAGCAGTATATTACATTAAAAGTGAGAGAAACATGAGAAGAAAAAAAAGAGTCGTAACTCCTGCAAGAAAGAAAAATCTTGTAAAATTTATTTGGAGCTCATCAAGCTTCCAACAAGTGGTATTAGAGACAGGTTCTTTTGTTTGTGAATTGGTGAAGCAATGGTCAACTTGATCCAACCTCAAGTTCCGAAATTAACAAAAACAAATTATGAGAATTGGAGCATCCAGATGAGAGTGATGCTTGGTTCTCATGATTTATGAGATATTGTTGATGATGGATATACTGAGCCCGTAGATGCAGCTGCCGAAGTAGTCTTGTTTGATGTTGAGAAAAAGACGTTGAAAGAAACTCGAAAGAAAGATAAGAAGGCGTTGTTCTTTATTTTTCAAGGTGTTGATGAATCCACATTCGAGAAAATTTCAGGCGCAAAGACTTCAAAAGAAGCATGGGAGATTCTGCAGAAATCTTTACAAGGAGTCAAAAAAACTAAAAAGCTGCGTCTTCAATCACTCAGATTTGAGTTCAATATGCTAAAAATGCAAAGCTCATAAAATATTGGTGATAATGTCACTCGTTTGAAAACGGTGGCTAATAAAATGAAAAGAAACGGTGAAGCTCTAGTCGATGTTCATGTAATGGAAAAGTTTTTGTGTTCGCTTACATACAAATTTGATTACGTTGTCATCGCAATTGAAGAATCGAGAGATTTATCAGAACTTTCGATTGATGAACTCGTTGGTTCTCTCCAAGCACATGAACAAAGAATGAACCAGAATGATAATACTGGCGACTTGGAGAAAGTCTTGCAAAGCAAATTATCAGTCGGTGAAAGTCAAGCAGGAGCCAAAGACAGGACAAAGGAAGTCAAGGTGGCTATAGAGGTGGCTACCAAATGGGACGTGGTTGATGGAGCAATCGAGGCGGATGTGGACGTGGCAGGCAATTTTTTGAAAGAGAAAATACAAATGAAGGAAAGCTGATATATTGTCGCGGAAGAGGTTATAGAGACAGAGGACGAGGCAAATTTCAACAAAGAAGAGATAAATCTCAAGTGCAGTGTTATAATTGCAATAAATATGGTCATTTTGGTTATGAGCGCAGATCAAATCCAAAGGTACAAGAAAGAAGTCATCTTGCAGCAGTAGAAGACAAGAAAGATAATGATGTTATGCTTCTTTCTTTACCAATATATGAGCAAAGTAATAATAATGTTTGGTATCTGGACATTGGTGCCAACAAACATATGTGTGGTCAAAAAGAGTTGTTCACAAACATGGATGAGACAGTTCGTGGTGAAGTTACATTTGGTAATTCAGTAAAGATTCTGATCAGAGGCAAAGGTAAAATTTCAATTACCTTGAAAAGTGGAGAAAAGACATATATTACTGATATCTATTATGTGCCTACTTTGAAAAGCAGCATCATCAACTTCGGTCAACTCTTAGAAAAGAAATATGTTATATTATTGAAAAATGGATATCTTACCATTTGGAATCAGAAGGGAGAATCGATAGTAAGAATAAAGATGACAAAGAATCGTCTTTTCACACTTGACGTACAAAATGAGCTGATAAATTACATGAAGTCAGTCATTGAAGATGAATCCTGGTTGTGGCATTTGAGGTTCGGTTATCTCAGTTTTACCATACTAAAATTATTATCAAAGTCAAAAATGGTGAACGGATTACCAGAAGTTGATCAACCAAATCAGTTAAGTGAAGCCTGCATCAAAGGAAAGCAACATAGACAACAGTTTGAAACTAGAAAATCATAGAGAGCCAGAAGGCCGCTAGAGATTGTCCACACAGATATTGCTGGTCCATTTGATGTGCCATCAGTTGGAGGAAATAGGTACTATTTAACTTTTATTGATGATTTTAGTAGAAAATATTGGGTGTATATTTTGAAAGAAAAATCAGAGGCTCTTGATAAGTTTAAAGAGTTCAAAGTGATAGTCGAAAAACAAAGTGGATAGTATCTGAAGATACTCAGATCTGATAAAGGAGGCGAGTACACCTTAAAATTGTTCAATAATTATTGTAAAAAGCATGGAGTCATTCATCAGCTGACAGCAAGATACACACCACAACAAAATGGTGTGGCAAAAAGGAAGAATCGCACAATTCTTGATATCGAGAGAAGCATGTTGAAAGAAAAGCACCTACCCAAGAATTTATGGGCTGAAGCTATTGTATATGCAATCTATTTGTTGAATCGGTGTCCAAAAAAAAGCGTCAAATTTATGACACCTAATGAAGCATGGAGTGGAAGCAAACCAGGTGTTGGACATCTCAGGATTTTTGGGTGCATTGCATATGCTCATATTCTTGACCAAAAAAGAAAGAAGTTGGATGACAAAGGGGAGAAATGCATTTTCATTGGTTACAACAACAGGAGTAAAGCATATAAATTGTACAACTCCTTAACCAAGAAGGTGATCATCTCAAGAGATGTTGAGTTCGATGAAGCAGACTACTGGAGATAGAGCAAAGAAGAAAAGAACATTCAAGGAATTTTTTTAATGATAAAGATGATGATGACCTAGATTTACAAGAATAACAAGATAATCAGTCTCCTCCACAAAGTCCACCAACAACACTTGCATCGACATCGTCAATGCCAAGTAATAGCAGCAGCAACAATTCAGGGGGAGCACCAATTAAAACAAGAAATCTTAGCGATCTCTATGATACTACTGAACGAATAGAATCATTTGACTATTCATTATTTTGTCTAATGGCTGCATATGATCCGGTGACATACGAAGAAGCCGCTGGAGACAAAAAGTGGGAAAAAGAAATGAATGAAGAAATTGGTGCCATCCAAAGAAATGATACATGGGAATTGACCAGTCTTCCAAAAGGACATAAACCAATTAGAGTCAAGTGGGTATATAAAACAAAAACCAATCAAGAAGGAAAGATGGAAAGATATAAGGCAAGGTTAGTCGCGAAAGGTTATAAGCAGAAATATGGAATTGATTATGAAGAAGTATTTGCTCCAGTTGCAGGAATTGATACAATCAGACTTTTTATAGCACTTGTAGCACAAAATAAATGGAAGATCTACCAGATGGAAATGAAGTCAGCTTTTCTGAATGGCTACTTAGAAGAAGAAGTTTATATTGGACAACCACCCGGATATGTCAAAAAAGGCCAGGAAGACAAAGTCTACAAATTGAAGAAAGCTCTTTATGGATTGAAGCAAGCTCCAAGGGCTTGGAATACAAGAATAGATGAGTGCTTTCAAAAAATCGACTTTGTGAAAAGACCTTATGAGCATGCGTTGTACACGAAGAAAAACAAACAAGGAGATATCATGATCGTGTGCTTATATATGGATGACATTATTTTTATAAGAAATAATCCAGGTATGTTTGATGATTTCAAAAAATCCATGACCAAAGACTTTGAGATAACTGATATAGGTAAAATGTCCTACTTCCTTGGAGTAGAAGTAAAACAAACAGGAGAAGGAATTTTCATTTCTCAAGTGAAGTATGCAGATGAAGTCTTAACGAAGTTCAAAATGAAAGATTGCAATCCAACAGCTACACCTGTTGAAGCAAGTATAAAGTTAAGAAGAGATTCAGACAAAAAAAACTATAGATCCAACATTATTCAAGAGTTTGGTTGGAAGTTTGAGGTATCTGACCTACACAAGATCAGATATTATGTATGCAGTTAGGCTAGTCAGCAGATATATAGAGAAGCCCAAACAAGATCACTTTGACACAACAAAAAGAATTTTGAGATATATTAAAGGTACAATTGACCAAGGATTATTCTATATACATTCTCAAAACTCGAAATTAATTGGTTATTCAAATAGTGATTTTGGTGGAGATGTGGATGATAGAAAAAGTACTTCTAGTTATGCCTTCATATTGGGTCAGCAGTAATTTCATGGTCATCAAAGAAGCAACAAACAGTTGCCCTTTCAACATGTGAGGCTAAGTATTTAGCTACAACAGCAAGTTCATGTCAAGCAATGTGGTTGAGATATATTTTAAGTGAGTTAAATCACGCGCAAGAAGGCCCAATAAAAATATATGTTGACAACAAGTCTGCCATATCACTTGGAAAAAATCCAGTAGCACACAGTTGAAGCAAACACATAAAATGTCATTTTATTCGATAGCATGTGAAAAACAAAATGGGGGAATTGGTGTCCTGTAGAACAAAAGATCAACTGGCAGATATTTTTACAAAATCACTAAATAATGAAGTGTTCTGCAGATTATGGGAAAAGCTTGGTATGCGAAGTTGAGTTTGAGGGGGAGTGTTAAAAATCAAACTCTCCTTCCCTTTTACGTGTGTAGCTCCAAATGTATGGCTCTAAATAATTGCTTATTAGCTAAGAGTTGTAGGAGTAGTAAAGTTTGATTTGTCAACCTTTGAGTTTAAAACACATGTCCTATCATTTAATGCTTCCCCCCTTAACGTCGGTTTAAGCATGCCTTTATATAAAGGCTAGTCCACTTTTGTACTTTAAGTTCCTAAGGTGAATAAAAGAGAGTGTAGCAGTATATTACATTAAAAGTGAGAGAAACGTGAGAAGAAAAAAAGAGCCGTAGCTCTTGCAAGAAAGAAAAATCTTGTAGAATTTATTTTGAGCTAATCAAGCTTCCAACAAAAACCACATTATGACCTCTGGTTTTCTTGTCAATAGATTGAATAAGTTCTTAGCCAATAACAAATTATTTAATATATCTCTGCCAGATGAAAATTTCGTTTGTTTAGCAAAAATTAATTTAGGTAATAAAGGCTTTATCCTGATAGTATTTTATTGGTAAAAGTGTATAGGCTAATAGGGAAAAAAACAGAAAATGTGGAAACGTTATCTTTCTTTGGAATCAACATTATGATTGTTGATTCCGTTCCACGTGGGATAGGTACACCCAAGAAAAATTCTTGAACTATTCTGTATACATCTGAAGCTATAATATCCAGAGTTATGTCTTCCGTACCGCACAAATTTATACCAGTTGTAAGGTACCATATCGATTGAAAAATAGTACAAACCTAGCCTTATGTGTAATGATCGTTGGTACCAGTGATTTCGGGCGGTATCGACCAATCCTATAGCACCCTCACCAACCACCGCATGCCATTGCACCACAAATCTCCACCGTCGAACCACCTGCTCACCCACTCCCTCCACCACTATCTCCATTCTAGTTGCCACTATCTCTACTCTCGCTCCTCATCGCCACCTACTACTATCGTAAACTTTGTCTGAAATGACCGTCTCTAGTGACAACTCAACAACGATTTTGTGGGTTTTATGATCGATAAATGCAATAATAAGAGATTGGCGAGGTGGGTTTCCATGATTTTGCTTTTCACTGAGGAAAGTACTGCTTGCTTGGAAAGGATCTTTAAGACCTACACAGTTAAAGGTAAAAGTGTGGTTGGAGGTTATACAGAACCTTTAAAATATTGTTTGAAGTTTTGAGTCTCCAACTTTTGACCAGTATTTCTTAGATTTACAATATATAATATATTCCTGAGATTACAAACAATCCTCATTTCTCAAGA
>JANVCQ010000008.1:22205908-22225875 GCA_025531925.1 Erythroxylum plowmanianum
TATCAAATTTTGCCTAAATCAAAAGTCAACCTTCAAGGGCCAAAAAGTCAAACTTTTTACAATTTTTCATATTTTCATACTTTCTCTCTTTATTTCTTAATTTTCAACTCTATTTCAATCAACTCATTCACTTGATCATTCATATTACTAAGTCGAATTGTCACTCAAAGTTCGGGGTCCAACAATATATTTTTACTATGCTTTTTGTTAGCTACTATGTCTATCTTAATAATTAACAACATCATTCCATTGATCTAACTAAAACATAACTACCTGTTTACATTAAACTTGGGGTTAATTTACTCTCTGTTCTATTATTTTTCTATATGATAATAAAAATATGTTAGATTGTATAAGTCATGAGATTATATAAAAATATGTGACATGTTAATGATTTCAGTCACCTTTAAAGGCTCAAGGTGAGTTTTGCAAATAAAGAAAAAATGATTTTGTTATGCCTTTTATCTTCTTCTTATGAACATTTGGTGATTACACTCACATTAGATAAGGAAATAGTTGGTGTAGAATCTCACTACTCTATTATTGGCTCATAAACAACAAAGACAAAACATTGGTAAAAACTCTCAAGTTGAATGGTTGTATATAAGGGGAAATCAAGATTATGGGAAAAAGAAAAATAAAGAGGACTCAACTAAAAGGAATTTTAGGTGTAAATCCAAAGACAGAAAGAATGTCTAGAGTTATAAGTTCAAGTAGATGAGACATATCAAGAGGTAATTTTCAAACAAAAAGAAAAAAAGTAATGAAAGAAAAATTAATGATTCATATAGGTCCACTAATATATTATAAAATCATGATTCATATTGTATGGATGAGGACATACTATATGTTTTAAAATTTTAATTCACATATTCGTTGATTTTGGATACGAGATGCTCCTTTCAAAATAAAGATGAATTATGTTATTGTTAGGACATTAGGTGATGTTAGGCATATGCCAAACTTGAGAAAGAAAATGGTTTCTTTAGGCACCTTATATGATAGTGATTTTGGTTATAGAATTGATAAGGACAACGCTAAGATGGTTAAGGGTGCATTTATTATGATGAAAGTGCCCTGTCTTATAGCAAACATATATAAACTTATAGGAAATATAGTTATAGGTAGAGAAGTTACAGTTATAAAACCAAATGATGATAGTATTGCTTAGTGGCACATGCAATTAGGTTTTCTTAATGGTGATTGTCAAATCTAACAAATGTAATCCTTCTCTAATCACAAATAAATTATATATAGGTATAAGTAGGGTTGAATCCATAGGGAGTAGTAAAGCTTATCTCTTTTGTCAAATTAACAAAACAAAATATAGGAAAGAGGGTTTTAAGATAGAAATTGAAATAAATTAAATGCAAAAATAGGTAAAATAAATAAAGAATATAATTTAATGAAATCAAATAACAATGAAAATTTAGTCCAAGGTATGATTTCAATTTTGATTTTTGAATTGATCATTGATGTAAATATAAACCCTTATATTCCTTAATAAACTAGATATGGTTGTGAACAAGTTTTAACAACCTATCTCTCCTTGCTTCCTCATTAACTAAGCTCTTTAATTAATTCTTTTATCATTAGTTAACCAAACTAGAGAGATCACCAATTTTAGCTAACAAACACATACCAGAACAATCAAATAATTATGGATTTAATCATTTCATTTGGCAATATATTATTTTGATAATTGAACAATAGGCATATTGTATCATTCAAATAAAGCAATAATGTTAATAATCTTAGAAAATATATAGATACTAAAGAATAAAAGAGTAAAGGGGAACAATTAGATCTTACAACTCTTGAAGAATCAAAATTTGATTAGACTTTGCTTAGAAAGAGAGTTTAGTTGCACGCGGTTCTCAGAGACAATGTAAAAGAAAAATAAAGACTTCCATTGGGATTATCCTAACACAACAAGTTTTTCCTAATTAAAACTCATAAATAGGATAAAACAAGGATGCAAACAGATGGAGTTGTTAACTTTAGAAAGACCTTATCCATTTAATCATGTTTATTTGTTGAAGTATCATGTTGACTAAGGTGTGGGCATGCTTTATTCTCAGACCTATTATGGAAATTTTTTTCTACAAGCTTCCATTCTTTTCCAAAATTTGCATCTTTGCTCCTTTGTTAAATCTCCAATTTTAAGCACATTTTGATCCAAATCTCTAATATATTCCATAAAGCATAAAATATATAATTGTAATCTATAATTATGAACATTTTATTAATAAAAATATAAGGAATTAATATAAAATACATGTACTTTATGCATGTTATCAAATTCCCCCGCACTTAGACAATGATTGCCCTTAAATATATATTAGTTCAGACTCATCAGCCTCTCTTTATACCCTTCTCTTTCACTTCTTAACTAGTCCCTTTATAACTTAAATCACTAGGTCTCATTAGTCAAAACCAAAACATAGGAAAATAAGTAATGAATAATATAAGTTCTCATAAACTACATAAATAAGCAATCATCTAAATAATCATTTTTAATTCAAATGTAATAGGAACTAATACCCTCCTATTGGTGTCACTCTATGCACTTAAAGTGTTTAGGTTATTAATGATTGTTCATGTCAATATAGATGATAAGTGGTGATTTAGTCATATTTTACTCCCTTTTTAAATACATTTTGTTTGTTTATTTAAGTTTATTTAATTGATTTAGGTACTTAAGTTGTTCACATTTTCTTTCTAGGTCTAATTCATTCACTTAAGTTAAAAAGCCAAATTCAAACAAGTTTGGAGTAATTTAGAGCTTTTTGGATTAAGTTTTAAAGTATAAGAAAATATAAATGATCGTGTAAGAGATTTTGGAGGTGTGTTGAGGATTTTTTAGTGTTCACACTTATATAGGCTAGCAACATACTAGTGTTGAATTATGAGAAGGTCATATTCATGAAACACACCTTATGTATGTGTTAGCTTAAAAAACTCTTAGCGCTAAATTTCAGCTACATATTCATCAACACACCCATGTCTACTCACTAAGTTTTTAGTACCATTGTTGGGGACAAGGATATTAGGAAAGCTTAATTAATTAATCTAGTCGTTTATTTTCATTTCATTTCATTTATTGTTTATTAATTTTTATAGCCTTCTGTCATGATCTTGTGTTGCCGTTTTTTTGTAGGAATTGGGTACGCATTATTATAGCCATTAAACATAATTTAGGGATGGAGAGGACAATGTTCTTATGGTGATTATGGTATGTCATCTCTTATGGTAGTTTTAGAAGCTCAGCAAACATCCATAATATGTTGTCACATTTATAAAGGAAACCACCCAAGTCATGAATGTCAGATATTAGGCCATATGTGGGGGCATCTAATTCATATAGAGAACTGGCTTCAAGATGCCTCATATGGGAATACTTAGAATCTAGAATGGAGTGATCATTATGTCTCATCTAGATTTATGCATGAATGGTAGTTAGAGGATATGTCTTTATGCAATTTGTTGCTTTAACTAAGGCTACACTCTAATGAACTAAAGAACTAGGTGTTAGGGAACACATGAATATGATAACATTATGGAATGGAGAAGAGCCAGACTTAGGAATAAAAGGAGTAAGTCATCGCTTAAGAAGAAGAGGATGATGTTGATCCCTTAGTTGAGGATTAAGTAGCCTATCTTGAGTTAACGAGCCCATAGTGCAGAGGAAGGAATTCGAGGAAATAAATAAGGGTAAAGAAACAAGGTTAAAACCCTCTATTAAAGATTCACCTATATTAGAACTAAGGAAACTACTTGATCTTCTAAAGTATTCATTTTTGGAGAAGGATTTGAAGTTATTGGTAATCATAACATCAAACTCAAAGGCAAACCGAAAAGAAAAATTATTGAAGACACTTAAAGAAAATAGGAGGGCTATAATATAAAAGTTCTCAGTTATTAAAAGGATCAACCCTTATTTTTGTACATATAAAATTTTAATTGATTAAAATTTTAAACCAGTGGTGTAACCTTAATATAGCCTAAACTTGAACATGAAGGAAGTTATAAAGGTAAAGGTAATTAAACTTCTTGATATAGGAATTATTTACCCTATTTTTTTATAGTTCTTAGGTGAGCCTAGGATAATGGTAGTGCCTAATGAGGGGATTGAATTGATCCTTACAAGGACCATTGATGGGTGGAGAGTGTATATAAGATATAGGAAGCTGAATGATGTTACTCAGAAAGATCATTTTCTCTTCCTTTATTTGATCAGATGCTAAAGCAGTTAGCTGCCCATATGTATTATTATTTTCTAAATGGCTTGTTGGGCTATTTTTGTATGGCCTTGGAGGACCAAGAGAAAAAAACATTCACTTGTCCAAATGTCACTTTAAAGTTGCAAAAAGGAGACCTTTGGTGACTAGATAAGGATATTATAGAGGTATTTATGGATGATTTTTTGTTTTTTATAGATTCATTAAATTTATGCCTCCCAAATTTAGAAAAATGCTCATATGATATAAGGAAACCAATTTGGTGCTAAACTAGGAAAAATGTCATTTTATGGTTAAAGAGGGCATAGTTTTCGGCTATAAAATCTCTTACAGAGGTGGAGAGATTGATAGAACAAAAGAGGAAACTATTAAGAAATTATGACCCCCTAATTTGGTTAAGGCTATCAGGAGTTTCCTATAATTTACATGTTTTATAGAAGATCATCAATGACTTTTCTAAAATTTCTAGGCCATTAATTAAATTGCTTGATAAGGAAGGATCTTTTATTAGCACCCAAGAGTGTTTGGATACATTTCCTCTCTTAAAAAAATTTGATTAATGCCCTAATTATGGTTTCCCCATATTGGAATCCTCCACTTAAAATGATGTGTGATGCAAGTGATTTTGCAGTAAGTTTAGTTTTTTGATAGAGGAGGTTAAGCATTTTTAGGCCATCTATTATGCTATCAGGACTTTGATGGATGCTTAAGAAAACTATACAACTATAAAAAGGAGTTGCTGGTAATGGCTTATGTTTGAAAATTTTAGATCTTATCTAATTTGTTCTAAATTTATTGTTTACACTTGGTCACTCTGCATTGAAATGTCTGTTGAATATGTTGGATGTGAACCCAAGATCAATTATATGGATTTTGTTATTGTACGAATTTGATCTAGAGATTCAAGATTAAAGATTGGGGGGGGGGGTCACATTGAATACCTGACAGTAGACAATTTATCATGTTTGGAAAATCCTAAATTGGATAAGCCTATAGAAAATGATATTAATTAAACATTTTCTCTAAGAGCATTTATACAATCTCGAAGAGGTTAATGAACTTGAACTTTCATGGTTTGGTGATATTGCTAACTATTTGGATGCTATGATTCTTCCTAAGGGGATTTTTCATCATCAAAATAAAAAATGCTTCTCTAACTTGAAAAATTACCTTTGGGAAGACACATATTTGTTTAAGATTTGTGTTCACTACATAGTTCAAAGATATGTTTTTTAGACAAAAGGGTGGAAGATTTTAAGTCACTACTATACTTGTCTAGCTGGAGGGCACTATAATGTAAATATAGTGATCAAGAAGGTTTTTCAATAAGGTTCCTATTGGCAAACATTATTTAGAGATGCCCAAATGTACATTCAACTTCATGATAAATGTCAATGGATAGATAATATTTCTTATCAAAATGAAATACCCAAAAAATTTTATTTTGGCTTGTAAAGTGTTCAATATTTGGAGCTTTCAAATAGATACATTTGGAAAGACTCATTTTCTTTTGCACTTATCATTAGTGTTGGGGTTCCAACTGCCATTTAAAAGGTTATAGATAGTTAAGAGAAGGATAGATGGATGAGTAATATGGTGGAAGAACTAGAGTCTCTACATAAGAACTAGGAGCTAGTTTAGCTTTTTGAAGGGAAGAGGCTTATAGTGTACAAATGGGTATACAAGAGGAAGCTGATAGTATTAGAGAAAAGAGGAAAAGTATAAGGTTTGCTAAGTAACAAAAGGGTATTTGAAACAGAAGAGGGTTGACTATGATAAGATTTCTCTTTTGTGGTTAGACATAAATCTATTGAGAGAATGATGACATTAATAGTCAGTTTAGATATAAACTTAAGTAAGCTAAGACCACTTTTTATTATGGTGATTTAGAGGAACATATTTACATGGAGTAGCTAGAAAGGTTTATTTAACCTAGAGAGGAGCATTTGGTTTATAAATTAGGAAAGTCACTTTATGGGTTAAAGTAGTCTCTACCATAATATTACAAATGATTAGACTCTTACATGATTTGAGTTGGCTATAATAGATGTGATAATAATTATTGTGTGTATGTTAAGAGCCTTGCTGATGGTCCTTTTATTTTCTTGCTACTCTATATGAATGATATATTAATTGTTGCTACAACTAAGTTTAATGTAAATAAACCAAAGACTTTATTACGAAAGAAATTTAATATGAAGGATTTAGGTATTGCCAATAAGATTTTTGAAATAAAGATCTATAATGAAATTCAAAAAATAAATTCATTGCCTTAGTTGTTACCTATGTCTCCCTTATCTTAATAGTTGCTTTTCTCCATCTGCTACTATGCTGCCTCTAAATCAATCAGTAAATAAGTTTGACATATTTTGTTTCACTTATCACAAGAGCTAAATTCTAAATGACTAATTTGTTTCTTATCATCATTTGATTTTGATTTGAGCAATTTAGAATTTGGTTCCAATAACATCAATTTGTTTTTGCCTAATGCATTCGATATACAAATAGTAAAAGGCATATCATCTTTTTTATGTTTTGGTTCCTAAAAATGGGACACTAGTTTTATTCCTCAATGTAACTTGAAAATGGAGATAAAAATATGAATTTAGGTTAGTAGGAATTTGTTAGAGTTGACCTAACTCGATCGAGCTTCATGACTACCCAAGCCTGAACAAACTCTAACATAGGCTTGATTAGGCCTTGGTTGAGCCTAGGATAAAAATTACAAGTTTAAGTTAGGTTTAGGCCACAGGTTTCTAGGCCCCTAACTTGGATATTGTTAAGCTCAATTGGCAACGTTGGATAATAAAGATATCAAAATGATGGGGAAGAAAATGAGTTGAACTTGACACCATATTTTAATAAGAGTAAGAGTAATAATTTGGAGGAGAGAGATATATGTATTGAGAGTATTCATGAATGTACAAAACAATGTCATTTTGTTTACATAAATAAAACAACTTTATTTTATATATATAAGAGGTTTAGACTTTTGAACAAGTCGAGTTGTGAAGCTCAAGCCTTTAACCTCAACTTTAAACCTAAACTTTTTAAAAAGCCAAAGATGTATCAAATATGGTCAACTCTAATCGAATATGTTGACTTTAGGTTGGATCCTTTTGGTGACCTTAAAGTTTATATTGATTTTTATATTTGTTTATAATTTGATGTAACTATGTTTTTATTATACTAAAAAAGACAATTACTTTGCTTCTAAAAATGTAGACACATCATTTATTGATGAAAAGTCATCAAATTTTTTTATTCTTTTTTTCTTCTTTCATTCTATTTTTGTTATATATTTTTCAACAATTAGCATTTGTAGTTTATCTATTTATGTGTTGTTTGAATCCTTTTTTAGATTGATAGCAATAAAATTGTGTCATATATATGAATGAATGAATGAATGCGTGTGTGAATAAACAATTTATTGTAGGGCAATTGAACAAAATAATGCTAGTACACTAGTAATGTGAGTATTCAACTTAATTAGATGATTAAAGGCCTAATCTTTCAACCTAGGAAATTATCATTTATTGAGCATCATCGTAAGATTATTGATGTCTCTTTTATTACTTGGCTTTAAAATTTGCAATTTAAAACCTCAACCTTGATCACAAATATCTAGACGCTTGGCATTGAAATAAGCTAGCTTAAAAATTTATGTTTAGGCCCAAGCTTGGCTTAATTAATTTTTTATTTAAAATTTTAAAACAATATTATTTAACTTAAAATAACATCATTTTACTTGATATGTTTAGACTTCAACTCGGGCTGAATTGAGCAATCTCAACCAGAGCTCGATTTAAAGCTTAGAAATAAAAAAAGGTTGAACTCTACTCGAAGCCTAATCAACTCAAGTTAAACTCATTAACTTTGGGTCGATCGAGCTATGCGAACAAATTGCCATCCTTATATATACTAATCGATTCCTCATTAGATGACTTATTTAATAAGTAAGATAATGGTTGCACTAGTTAACCTAGATGGCCAACAGTGGATGATTGGCTCTTCTGATGCTATAAGAAGTTGTATTCAAAATACATGTTTATGAGAACATAGACCTTGTTGTATCAAGAGTCATGAGAATAGAGACTAGATGACATAATGTTTCCCCACCTTAGGAGACCTGAGTGAGGTTGTTGATTTTAATGCTTGGAAGAAGAAATTTTGAAGATCTTCTCAAGTCATTTAAACAATATAAGATAATGAAATTTTTATATTCTTAAGTTAGTACTTTTATTTAGGTAACACTAGCTAAAACTATCACAAGCAATAATAAAGTACTTAAATTTTCAATTTGTCACAAAGATATCCTACTATTAACTATATGGTTAATGGTGCTGATGTGATAAATGTATTTAACTTATTGCATCCAAGTGGAAATAATAAGAGATGATAGATTCTTGAATTAAAAAAAACATAAGGCAACCTAGCCTTCCAAATCTAAATTTATCACTAATCACTTATGTTGATTTCGTCAAGTTGATTTTCTTTTCATTTGCAAATCTAAAATAAAAAAACATCAGCATCATTTTCATTGATTTCCTTTAACAAAATAGCTTCAAAAAATGAGAAAATATAAGTGAAATCCTTCTTATCTCTTTCTCTACTAAGGTATGATTGCTTTCTCGTTTAGTTTAAGAGCCAATTATATTGATTTTGATTTTGATTGTGATTTTAATTTTAATTTCTATTCTTAGGTTTATGTTTCTTTGATAGGTTTACAATTATTTTTATTAATTTGATTGACTTCTACATCCATACTTTTTATGTATTCATACTTCTTTGGTTAAAATTATTGTCGTGTTCTGTTATATCATTATTTTGTTGATTTGTTACTTTGTTGACTATTTTGGTCTTTTGTATGGGTTTATTATCATGCAATGATGTACTATTATTGTTTCATTTGGTTACCACTTGGTGAAGCGTATGTTTTGTCATCATTTTTCAATATATTTTAAATAGATATGATGGGTATAGTTTCATGCTTCATTATTTAAAGTTACTTTTGAATGTGAACTACAGATCATATTGACCTTGTCTAAGAGAACGTCTATGTACGCTTGGTGAAGTAAAAGGGATTTATATATTTCTTTACTAAATTAAGTTGGAAATTTACTTTAGGATATAACATGAGACAACTGTAATTTATAAAAGTTCATTTATGATCCGAAGTTCTATACAAACCAAGTTCTATACAAACCATTCCTTTTGATCCCTAACAAACTTTGTCCTTTTTTCGTTTATAACTTGAATAAGATTTGACTATATTCCTTATGCTTCTTAATAAGTAGACATAATTAAATTAGGTGTTGCATGCAAAATTCAAAAAAAAAAAAAGGAAGGCTATGTATGTAAATTATCTTTTTCCTTTGGCGATGCATATGGTTATCTACATTATTTTGATTTGACAAAGCATGTGTGTATTTGTTGTTTTTAATTATCTTGCTTATGAAGATAAGGTAATATAATTATGAGAAATATAGGTAGAAACAAAGTATATGTGGCTTTTTCTATTTATGTACCTGGTATATACTTTACATGGGAAGAGTGCAAAGGTGTCATAAATGGATTCAAGAATGTTACTCTTTGTTGTTTCGACAGTTTAACATAAGTTGAAAAGGTATATTCTTAATTTTATAGAGATAAGGAATTTTGTTCATTGTTAAAATAAATTAGTAATTTCTATTTTCATTATTGGAGTTTATTGATTATATTTAAATTATATTGTTATCTAGTCCCCTTTTTATATGTGTCAAATTCCCTATTTAACTACTTTTATTATAATGATAAGATAAATCTACATATATCAAAAGCTAAGCCTAATATTTGATAACATTTTTATCAATGAATTAATACAAAAGTGAACATATCAATTGTGGTTTTAACGATGACCTTATTATATAACTTATCAATGAATATTCAAATTATAAGTGCTATATAGATATTCAGTCTTAATATATGAGTTGAAAGTTTATTCCTATCATAAATTTTTATATACATCAATTGTGCATTAGGTAATAATCTTATCATAAGATGCATTGTTGCTTGCAAGAGGGAAGTTTGGGCAATAATTCATAAAAATTTAAATTTTGTAATAAGTGTAATATTTGTTTTTTTTATCTTAATATTATAAGTCCCATGTTATATGTCTTGAGCATCTGAGGTATCTAACTCCAATGTGAACACAATTTTAGTTGGAATATAAGGATTTTACCATTTTAAACTTTACGCATTTGATCATATAATTTCACTTATTAAAGGTGAAATGATTATAAATTGACTCAAAGAAATATATGTTGAAGAAATGCCAATGTCTTTGTTTCATCAGATCTTCATAGAATATTTGGTTACTATAGTTTCTAAAAAATGTTAAATGAAAGTATTATTGTTTTGTATGAGAATTAAGTGGTTAACGTACATAAGAAAACATATGATGCAGCCACTAGACATACACTTATATTTTTGGAAGCCACTAACATACATAAGAAAGAATTATTATTTCATATGATAATTGGGTCACTAATTCTAGAATGATAACTCCATTTTAAGAATATACAATGATCACCAATTGATATATCAATATGCAGTAATCACTTCATTTATTCCATACATCAAAATGTAATAAGTTCAACATAGCATTGTTCAAAGTCCCAACTAAATTACAACAAACATATGATCTAATATGTAGTAGATTCAACATTAACATCTTGAAAGTTTTCTGGATTTGATCTTTTTCCATCAACTTAAACCTCCTCCTATTTTAAGTATTTGTTTATGCATTTGTATTTATAATTGTACTTTTTATTATTCTTTGGAGGTATAAACATTTAAAATTGACTTTCACCCATTTACAGTACATCATAAACACAAAGTACATTGTTATCATTAAGGATTTAATTACATATAATTGGGACAAATGTATTTTATGTAACAAACCATAAAATAAGTTTTCCTACTAAGTTCTTTAAATGTTACTCCATATCCTTGAGCTACCAGTAGAAATCTAAATTATTATGAAATTGAATAATTTAATGTTAATTAGGAAATAAATGTGAATATTAACTAGCCACTCTCTTCCCACTTCTTAAGCTAGACAATGCAGTGTCTTACCTTATAGATCATGATTATTTAGGTATTCTAATTAGATAAATACAAATATTGAATGTAGATGATTTTTTAATGACGTTCGTTATTTTTGTTATGTTATACATGTATAGTATATAATGAACAGTTTGACATTTTAAACAAAATTTGAAATCAGTGTGAATAAAAATAAGTATATAATCACCTTAATAACTTCAAGTTGTCTTGAAGTTAATCTTTATTTTTGCATCCTCTTTTATTGTGATGAACTTCATAATCTTATAATTACTCCTACCTTACTTAATCTATTTGGATTTTTTAGTTTTTCACCTTTATCCCTTCTTCTAGTTTTTTAGGTCTTTTGAGCAACTTATTTATCAAAAAAGGTAACAAGGGTTGTAGGTTTTTAGTCTTCAAGCAAATTAGACCACTAATGAGCTCCATAATATATTTTGATATCTCTTTAAATAGTATTCATAGTTTGAGTATTATATTACATAAGCATAGATTTCTTCCTTTTGATAAGATACATAAGCCATTGCATACTTAGATAGGTTCCCTATTAAATCCTAAAGTCTACATTGATATGTTCTTGTTTGTGACTCAATAAAGACCTTGCCTATAAAATGTGTCACTTTAAATTTTAAATTCTCATTAGTTTTGGTGATACAGTGCCTTACATCTTATATCTTCTTTCCCAACCTTGATATATATCGTTAATTAGATTTGATCATCACTTCCATTTTGTATGATAATCTTTAGCGTATTGATCAAGTTTTTTGCATATGTTTCAAAAAAGAATTCATTACATAACTTTGATATGCTATTGTGAACATGTTTACATTTTGTTCTTATGCTCACAATTAACATTAAAAAGTCTCAATTTCACTTACTTTAAAGTCATCACATTCCTTCTCTGATAAATTTTTTAAATTTCTCTATTATTTCATTGAACTCTCCTTTTATTGTGTCACTCACTACTTGCTAAAATAAACTCTTACATTTGTAGCCTTTATGAAGTTTAGGCCAATTTACATTGATATGTTAGGTGCATTTTCTATGCTCAACTTCTAGAAAGAGATTTTTTAATATTTCCTATAAACCTTAAGAATGAGAAAAAGAAAGGAGAAAGTAATGTAATAGAAGTATAATAATACGTATCATATGTAGAAATGAACATAAACAATAGGAATACTTTAAAATAACCTTTTGCTGATTGCTTACAGAAGTCCATAGATTGCCACTTATATTTAGATCTTCAATAAAAAGATTCAAATACAATGCCAAGATTGGTAATTCTCTCCCTTAAACACAACCCAAGCTATAGGGAACATCTAATTCTTTTTATTATAATTTACTTTAGCTAATAAAGCACCTTTAGAGAAAGCATCCATCAAGCCCAACTATTTTCATATCATTAACAAGAAAATCATACTTTAATGCACTTAATGTCCTATAAAACCTTTTAAATATTAGTTCTCTAGACTTTTTATCAAGTTATGTTTGAGTAATTAATTTCCCTTCTTTATTAGATCATCATAACTCATGTCCATAAGACTATAAATTCATATAATAACTTTGCAAAGATCTCTGTATGTTGGCCCCTGAATTTTTTTTATAAATAAGCATGATTAAATTAATCTTGGGGTCTCGCTAGATTAATATATGTTGGAATTAATTAGTTTGCTAATGTGGGTAAGATAATATGACCTAGGTTAAGGGAATTGAAGTATTAAAGTAGTAAGAGTGTGTAAGGGCAAATTTGGCAAGTTACATAAGTTTAGAAACCATAAGGTTTTAAATGAAGGGCAAAATGGACATTGTGCAATCATTAAGGGTATAAAAGGAGATGATGAAGGGTGGGCTTGAGTTGGAAGAAGCCAAAAACGTGATTGAAGAAAAGAGAGAAGAGAGAAGCACAAAAAAAGAGAAAAAGAAGAGAAAGAAGAGAGTTATGCTAGGTTTTGATTTTTCTTAGTCTTAAAGAGTGATTTTGAAGTTGAACAAGAAGGGAAAAAGGAAGAGGAAGATTAGAGCCTTCTTTTGATCCAAAAAAGTCATTAAGTGGTAAAGATTCGAGGTAAGTTGATGTTAAATCTTTTGGAGTCTTGGAAAGGTTTTGGTACAAAGAGCTTAGAAAATGCATAGGTTTAAGTATTCTAGGACCGATTTTATGCATATGTTTCTTTGGGTTCTCATTTGGAATTCCTATTGATTTGGGATTTGTATCAATGTTGAAGAAAATCAAGGGAGGCAAGAGGAGCAAGAGGAGGGGCACATTTGAGCAAGTTATAAGCAAGAAATTCAAGGTAGGTTTTACTTTTATAATTAAGTAATAAGCCATTAAAGTTTCTTCCAAGAAATGGCAATAAATAATTTTCAACTACTTTATTCTTTTGCATTTATTGTTTTTGTAAATGTTGTAAGAATGTGCTACATGGTTGTATATGAATTGTATTAATTGTTGATGATTGATGAAAAGACTCTAAAAAGGATTTCTCTTTGAAAAGATACAAGTTTATGAAATCATGCTTTCGAGAATGGTTTTCAAAATATATCAAGTATATGAAAAGCAAGTTTTCAAAAAGTGCCATTTTGGGCAACAAGTTTACAAATTATGAAATATGTATTATGTGAGTTTGTGGTAGTCCCTCAAGAATCGTCACGTGCACGTTAACCAAGTTATAGGTTTCTCCCGCCTGCCCGTTAGTGATACGAAGCTCCTTCATGGACTTCCTCAAGTTTACGACTACACAGGACCATTATGTGGAAATGTGTAGTGCGTCATGTTTATGGATCTACCCAAACCATTTTGATATGCTATGTGTTCATGATAAGTGGATAACAGTGATGCATACACATTTTGCATAAACGTGAATTTCTGCATTGGAAATGACTTTATAAATGGTTTTGCTTGTTACCAATTATAAAATTGTTACTCACGGGCTTTAAGCTCACCCCTCATTCTCCTCCCCCATATCCAGGTGATGAGCAAGATATCAAGTAGTCAATGGTCAAGGCATCACTCTGATTTTTGTTTATTTTGTATTTGAAACCAATCCTGTAAAAGCAAGGCGTTAGTTGCATTTTGAGCAACTCATGATTCATGTATCATTTGTATTTTAGGATTTTATGATATTAATGTATTTGTGGCTTGAAATGCCCACTAAAGCTTTGTAAAACTCTTATCTTTTGATGCAAATGGAATATAATTGCATTTTTGCTCATGACTCTCTCTCTCAAGTTTGTTCATTGCATTTTTAAGTTTTCATAAGGAAAAAGTTCATAATCGGGCGTCAGGGGAAGATCTGGATTAATCTAGGCTAAATTAGGCAAATGTGCCTTCTAAAGAGTTGTAGATCCTTCTTTTATATTTCGAACGGTATATAGTATAGAATATTTGGATAACTGAGTCGAAAGTTATGGTCCTTAGAAGGGGAGATGCTTAGGAGTATAGGAGTATAAAGTGGTATCATCTGTGATGACATCATATCGTCTATAAAATTGTATCGTCTGTGATGACATCATTCGTCTTAAGAGTTGCATCGTCTTAACTTGACTTTGCTTCTTCTTAAGTTGACTCTACTTCGTCTTAAGAGTTGCATCGTCTTAAGTTGACTTTGCTTCATCTTAAGTTGACTCCGCTTCGTCTTAAGAGTTGCATCATCTTAAGTTGACCTTGTTTCGTCTTAAGTTGACTTTGCTTCATCTTAAGTTGACTTTGCTTCGTCTTAAGTTGACTCTGATTCGTCTGCTTTTTGCTTCATCTGCTTTTTACTTCGTTTGCTTTCTACTTATGTAGCGTAAACTTCTTCTTCTATACACTATCCGTCTAATCATATCGTCTGCTCCATTTTTGTCCCTTCAAACAATAGAATCTATCTTCAAGGTCTCATAAAAGTTGTAGATCTCAAAGTTCCTATCAAAACATCCTAAGATGATCTTAATCTGATATCCCAAATGCCAGTTATGCTAATTTCCCCAAGACAGGTGAAATGTGATTGAGGTCAAAACCCTGTTTGATTCTTTCAGCCATAACTTTGTTATAGGATCTCCAAATGAGATAATTCATGTCTCAAAATAAACTAGAGACATAAAACCACAAATGTCCTGAACAAGTCATATTGAAATTCCCATTTTTGGTTTCCCAAAATCTGTTCGGAAATAGGAGAAGTGAGTTGTTTTGAGGCATGTTCTGGTGTGGGCTTGCCACCCTATATGGAACACCCGTTCAGATGTCATTTAGGATGTCAGGCACGTGAACCATGAGGGCGGGGTGTCCAAAACTTATGATATCAGAGCGACTAGGTTTAGGAGTATCCTAGTCATGAAGTGGGTAATCTAAAACATGAAATGAACATGCATTGTTTTAAACTGAATAACTTGCATTGTTTTGAATTGTTTTACAAGATTTGAAATTGTTTTATTTCATTTAAATTGTTTTACATGATTTGAAACTTTTTTGCATAAAATAAAGATTTTCAACAGTTTTAAATTGAAGAAGTGGAAAATGCCACCTTGAAAGAGAACTTGAGTAGCTATGACTCGATCTAGCTCTCACCAAAGGAGGAAGGATGAATCCTATGTCCCGCAAGATGCTTAGACACAACCTGATACTAATTCCGAGGAACCTAGTGTGCAACATGAAGTGCCACTACCTCCTCCTCCTATGCCTACTATGGACCCGTGGTTCTTTTAAGCCTTTGCTCAGGCTTTCACTTATGTCATGGGCCAAGGGTCACAAGTTCCAGTGCTAGCTCTAGTGGAGAGAAGTGGGCAGTATGACAAGCTCCGCAAGTATGGAGTTGTAGATTTTAACGGAACTACGAATCCAGAAGAGGCTGAAGTTTGGTTAAAGAGGACTGAGAAGGTTCTGATTCAGATGAAGTGCTCTAATGAAGAGAAGCTAGACTATGCAGTTAGCTTGTTGTAAGGAGATGCACTTCATCGCTGGGAATCAGTGCCCCACAGTCAAGTTATACCTCTGGTGTTATCATGGACAGACTTTATGGAAGTGTTTAGGAAGAAATACCTCTCCAGGGTTTATGTTCAAGAGAAGGCCAGGGAGTTTCTAAATCTCACATAGAGGGACATGAGTGTGAGTGAGTATGAGCTGAAGTTCACCAAGCTTTCCCAATATGTGGCTAATATTGTTGCAAATGAGGAGGATAAGTGACGCAAGTTTGAAAGAGGTCTCCATTTGGGGATTAAGGAGAAAGTCTTGATCCACAATTTCTGTGACTACTAGTAGTTAGTAGATGCTGCACTCCAAGCTAAGAAGTTGGAGAATATGAGAAATGAAGTGAGTGGGAAGAGAAAGAACAGGGAACAATTTTCCAAGAAAGGGGTGAGTGCTTTGACACCTGAGAAGGGTAGGAAGAGCTTACACACATATAGTGAAGTGGGGAGTAGTGCCTCTACTAGGAACAAGTAACCAAGGGCAGTTTTAGTATAAGCCTCTACTACAGGGGACAACAGTTGAGTGGAGAGGAGCAAGAATATGAATCCCTAATGTGAGCATTGTGGGAAGCTTCATAGGGGAGAGTGTTTCAAGTTACTTAGGGCATGTTTCCGATGCGGAGAGAAGGGACACCTGATCAGAGACTTTCCCTAAGCAATGAGGCAAGAGGGGTCCCAGTTGTAAACCCCAAGGGGACTGAAATAGTGGGAACCTAGCCAACCACTGAAGTGGGCAGTTTTGGAGCTGCAAAGAAGGCTATTCCTCCAGGAAGGCCAAGGGATCAGGCACAGACAAGAGTGTTTGCCATGACAAGGGAGGAAGTAATAGTTGCACCAGAGGTCGTCACGGGTATGGCCCAGTTATTTGATTCAATAGTATATTTACTAATTGATTCTGGTTCCATGCATTTTTTTGTTTTTGCAAGTATGATTTTGCATGGTGTGAATGTAGTGCCTTTGAGTAGTACTTTGCTTGTTAGTACACCTCTAGGGAGGAATGTGGTAATCAGTCAAGTATATAAAAGCTGTAAGCTCTTCATTGATGGTGCTAGATTGGTAGTGGAATTACTACCTCTAGACCTAAAAGGCTTATATGTTATACTTGGAATGGATGTTATGAAAAAATATCATGCGAAGTTGGATTGTGGTCTTAAGGAAGTGGAATTTGATCTGGGCAAGAGTGAGAAAGTGATTTTCAGAGGGGACAGGAAAATACCATCGCTAAGAATTATTTCGGCTTTACTGGCTAACAGAATGATGGGAAAGGGGTGTGAAGCCTTCTTGGCGCATGTTATGGACACTAGTGTGAATGAAGGGAAGTTAAAGGATTTTTCATTTGTGAGAAAATTTCCAAACGTGTTTCCAGAAGAATTACTTGGTTTACCATCGGTGAGGGAAATCAAGTTTGCCACCGACTTCGTTCCCGAAACTGCACCCATTTTTATACCACCCTATAGAATGGCCCTAGTGGAGCTGAAGGAGCTTAAGGAACAATTGGAAGAATTGCTAGAGAAGGGGTACATAAGGCTGAGTTCATCAACATGGAGAATGCCAGTTCTGTTTGTTAAGAAGAAGGATGGAACATGGCACATGTGCATTGATTATCGGAGACTCAACAAGGTGACTATTAAGAACAAGTATCCTTTACCTCAGATTGATGATCTATTTGACTAGCTACAGGTAGCAAGGATCTTTTCCAAAATTGATCTCAGGTCAGGCTATCATCAGCTCAGAATCAAGAAGTCCAATGTAAGCAACACAACCTTCAGAACACGGTATGGGCACTCCAATGTAAGCAACACAACCTTCAGAACACGGTATGGGCACTACAAGTTTCTAGTTATGCCTTTTGGATTGACCGATGCTCTAGCTGCTATTATGGATCTTATGAATAGGGCCTTCAAGGAATATCTAGATTAGGTTGTCATAGTGTTTATCGATGACATTCTAGTATATTCTAAGAGTGAAGGGGAACATGAGGAGCATCTCAGGACTGTGTTGTAGACATTGAGGGAGAGGGAACTTTATGCCAAATTCAACAAATGTGAGCTTTGGCTTCACGAAGTGATTTTCCTTGGGCATGTGATTTCGAAAGGTGGGGTATATGTTGATCCAAAGAAGGTTAAAGTTGTGGTGAATTGGGATGCACCTAAAAGAGTGACAGAGGTGAGGAGTTTTCTGGGTTTGGCAAGATATTATAAGAGATTTATTAAGGGATTTTCTATGATAACAACTCTGATGACTAAGTTATTGAGGAAGAATCAGAAATTTATCTAGAGTGAGGAATGTCAGAAAAGCTTTGAGGAGCTCAAGCGCAGATTGACAAGTGCTCCAGTTTTGATTTTGCTTACTACAGATGAGGGTTATATCATGTGCAGTGATGCCTCAAGAAAGGGTCTGGGTTGTGTATTAATGCAGGAAGATAGGGTGATAGCTTATGCTTCATGGCAACTAAAGCCTTATGAGTTAAATTATCTGACCTATGATTTGGAATTGGCAGTAGTGATTTTTGTCTTGAAGATTTGAAGACACTATCTATATGAAGTTCAAACGAGGATTTTTACAGATCATTAAAGTCTTAAGTATTTGTTGAGCCAAAAGCAATTGAATTTGAGACAGAGAAGGTGGCTAGAGTTGCTCAAGGATTATGACCTATTGATTAAGTACCATCCAGGAAAGGTGAATATGGTAGCGGATGCCTTGAGCAGGAAATCCTCTATAACTCATGTTCAAATAGTTTATCTGTCGTTATTGGAAGAAATGGCTAAGCTTAGAATACTTTTGAAATAGGAGGAACCTGAATGTATTGTTGCTACTTTCAGAGTGAGATCGATACTCATAGAGAAGGTTAGGGAGTTACAAGCACAGGATGCATAATTGAGTAAGCTCCGAGAAGAAATTCAAAATGGTAGAATCTAAAGTGGTAGTGAGGGATGATGGACTTATGGTTGTAGGAAATAGACTTTATATCCCGAATGTCAAGCAAGTAAAGGATGAGATATTGGATGAGGCACACAATGCGCCTTATGTTATGCACCCAGGTAGCACCAGGATGTACAGAGATTTGAGAGAGCATTTCTGGTGGAAAGGCATGAAGAAGAATGTAGCAGAGTATGCAAGTAAGTGTCTAGTGTATCAACAAGTCAAGGTTGAACACCAGGCACCTTCAGGCAAGTTAAGGCCATTATCTGTTCCCGAATGGAAGTGGCAAAGAGTGACTATGGACTTTTTGATCGGTTTGCCCAAGACCAGTAGGAAGTATGATGTTATATGTGTTATTGTGGATCGGTTGACGAAGTCAGCCCATTTTTCGGCAATTAAATAGACTGATTCTTTGCATGTGTTAGCAAGGAAGTACATTGATGAGATAGTCAGATTACATAGGATTCTAGATTCTATAGTTTCTGACAGGTATCCTCGGTTTACTTTGAGATTTTGGGGAAGCTTACAAGAGGCTCTAGGAACCAAGTTGAATTTTAGCACAGCCTTTCACTCCCAGATAGATGGTCAATCTGAGAGGATCATTCAGACCCTTGAGGGAATGCCCAGGGCATGTGTGATGGATTTCAAAGGAGTTTGGGACGAGCATTTGTCATTAGTCGAATTTGCTTATAATAATTTGTACCATTCGAGCATTCAGATGGCTCCATATGAAGCACTGTATGGAAGGAGATGTAG
>JANVCQ010000008.1:22229565-22245052 GCA_025531925.1 Erythroxylum plowmanianum
GGGTTGAGTCATAAAAAATGGATATGGATATGGGTAGAGTAAAACCCGAACCGAACCCTACCCATTGCCATCCCTACTTTTGTCAACTCTGATATGGCTAATCTGAATCAATTATCTAGGATGTTTCCTTAAGGGTTTGCAGAGACTTCAACATCATCCCTGAAAAAAAGAAAAACCATCCCTAATTAGGTAATCCATTTATTGATTTCTTGCTCTTTCCTTTCCTTTCCTTGAGAAGAACTTCACATGTTAACCACTGTATGATCAGTAGTTCATTGATAGAGAAACAAACTTCTTGTTGTGTTCCACTTGCTTGTTTGTGATGTGCGTAGTTTATACATGGTGAATTGAATAGCTATGTTCTGGGTTAAAAAGTGAACTGTGATTGAGCTTAGTCCTTGCATAGATGATTGAGTAGCTATTTCATTTAGGCCGAGATATCTAGTGCTATATTCTCCATACATTAGCCAATCTCCTACTGCAGAAGAGGTTTAACTGATTGATAATCAGTTGCTCCCTGATGCTGGCAGCAGTGAGATCTAAGAGAGAGGACACTAAAGTAGAATGGTCTTTGAATCTTCTATTGTTTCTCTCCTTCCAGATCACTTGGACACATGAGGCCACCAAGAGTAGAATTATAGCCTGATCATATTTAGAAATTGTCAACTCAGGAATCTCTTATATAATTTCAGTAAGTTTTTCATATAAAAAGTTAGGGGCACATAGGGTAAAGATCTTTGCCTATATTCCTCTGGAGAAACCACATTCAAAGAAGAGGTGGTCTCTGGATTCATCAACTAAACTGCATAGGATACAACGCTTAGAGTAATTTAGGAATTTCAGCCTATCCATAGTGCTCAATCTATCCCTTATTGCTAACCAAAGCAAAAAACTTGCATTTGGTCTAAGAGCCTTATTCCATATCAAAACATCACACCCAACTTTATTTTCTGGCCTTTCCCTCAAATTTCTGACTTCCTTTACATTAATTCCCGAAATTGGAATTCCCTTCCATAAATAATTATCTCTCTCCCCATAACTTCTGAATTGAGGAATGTGTAGGAGAGTAATCTCATCTGAGGATAGGGTCTAGTTACCATTCCTTATTATTTCTTGGAGTTTAGCTTCCTTAGGGAATCTATTTAAAAGGGAATTAGCCATCTGATTTAAAATCAAAGGACCATTTCCTGACCAGTTATCATACCATAAAAAGAAATTGTCTCCAACCCCAATTTGATAAGTCAAGTCCTGGTAGATCTCCTCTCTCATCTTTAGAATTTGGTTTAGAAATCAGGTATAACTGACCTTGGATTTTAAAGCCCATAAACTCCTACCCTTTAATATATACGAATGGATCCATTTTGTCTACATTGATTTTTTATCATTAAGAATTCTCCAAATCCTCTTTTATCATAAGACATCTGTTTTTAGTAGAGATTGACTCTAGTCCTAACGCACCTTCCTCTTTCGGTTGGCATATTGTCTTCCAACTCACTTTGGCTATTCCTTTCTCTCCATTCTTTTTTTCCCATAAAAACTGTTTCATCAATTTCTCTATTGCTTTAATCAGCCATTTAGAAAAGAAGAGGTATGAACACAAGTAAGTGTTTATAGACATGATAACTGATTTCAGTAACTGAATTTTTCCTCGATAAAAAAGTGCTTTATTGGACCAAGACCTCAATTTTTTGAATCTTTTCTATCAAAGGAAAACATTCACAGTGATAGGTGATGTTAGTGACAAGTGGAAGTAGCTTTAGAGACACTTTTACAGTTACAGAGAAGAATAGAATAGAAGAGTCTATGATTGTTTTTGATTTTTAAGTTTAATAATTTGATATATCTCTTAGCAGACACATGTCAAATAATTTTGTTGATGCGATCATCACTATTAAATATATAATTTTACAACAAATTAAAATTAAAATATTTATTATTATTTTTCATAATTCTCAATAATATTACCAAATTAAATAAATTTAATAGTCCCATTTACATGCAAATGACAAAACACAACCTAAATAGAACTAAGTAGGGGGTATCATAGTCCTTCTCAAATGACATTAGATAAAAAGTAATTTTGCTTTTTAAAAAGAGGATTATGGATGGCAAATGGACTAGGCCCGGGCTAGGCCAGGTTGATCGAACTTTGGGTTCAACCGCTGCTTAGGTTCGCCCAACCCAAGGCTCCTTTCTTTTCGCTGAAAACAGCAGGAGAGGGCCTCTCGCGCTCGAGTTCGGCTCGTTACCATCCCTAAAGGGTATGACTGACTTGCCTTCGTTCTCCAACGAGTGTAGGTGAAGGTGGAGCCGCCAAATCCCGACAAAAGACCATCACTCCGGAATCAATGGGGATTATAAAAATAGCGCCACGTGTTTTATTCTGACTATTCGATCCCAAATTCATGCGTGATTTCTCAGCTCAGGTAAAGCTCCACAGTACAGACTGTTCTTCCCCGCAGTGTACAGGCACACACAATCAAACCTACTAAATCAGTAAACATACATTGGCTTTAACGTGGGACGAAAAGGCAAATGGCCACCGAAATGAAGGTAGTGAAAGGGAACGCTGGTTATGTACTTGAAGATGTGCCACACTTATCCGATAACATTCATGATCTTCCAGTAAGCGTCATTCATTTTCTTTTTCCTTTATTTTGCATTATCTCTGTGTGCGGTGTGCTAGCTAGATATGTGTATGTGTAGTCGAGTCTTCTTTATTATTCGATTGGTTGATTTACTACTATGCAATTAAAAGTTCTTTTCTTTTTATGAAAATCTGAAGGTTTAAAATTGTCGTTTTATGAGCGATGTGCACTGACTCTAACTTCGGTTTTGTTAGCATTAGTTATCGATCTAAAGTAACAAACCACTTGTGGTACAGAAATCACTATTTCAGTTCTTGCTTAATTAGATCAATAAGAACTGTTGTACCCTGGTATTGAATTTTATGAATTTGAACTTACGTTAATGTTTGTTGTATTGTGTGTGGCAGACGTATCCAAACCCATTGCAAGATAATCCTGCCTATTCTGTCGTCAAGTAAGTGGTGAATAGATTTATGTTCTATCATTGCTGTTTTCGTCTTTCCTATGCTGATTTAGTCTGTGGTTTTCTCTGACTTCAGGCAGTACTTTGTTAATGCGGACGATACTGTTCCCCAAAATGTTAGTTCTGCAGTCTACTATCTAAAACTGAATACCCTTCTTCACGGTTATACTAATAACATATTTTCGTGTGCTACTGCTTTTCCAAATGGCTCCTTTCTCCGTTGTTTAAGTTATACATAGATATCTCTAGTAATGTTTGAAGTGCCCCTGAAGTAATTTTCTGTAATATTGTGGGCAAATGACTGGTCAAAATGCAACTTGAGGTAATAATAATTGGGAGGTCAACTTGATTTAAAAGATTGAATATAAAGTTTATTGTATTGCATGTTATCTCGCCAAAACTCCTTGGATGCTTTTGATAAATGAGTGTGGTGTTATTTCTTTCATAATAGGAAAATTAGTTCTCTAAAATTTTTTTTTTTATATTCTCCAAGTCATAATTGGGATCATTTACTTAGTACATTGTCTATTATAATTTCTAGGTTGTCGTTCACAAAGATGGTCCCAGAGGAATTCACTTTCGTCGTGCTGGACCTCGTCAGAGGGTATGTTTGCTTTTTGGTTTCATGAAAGACTTGAAATATATTAATTTTAAGATATAGTCCTAGTATTACAATCATGCGCTTAGAACAATGCTGAAATTCTTACTTATTGGTTCTCAGGTTTACTTTGAGTCAGATGAAGTGCATGCTTGCATTGTTACATGTGGTGGGCTGTGTCCTGGACTCAACACAGTTATAAGGGAAATTGTTTGTGGCCTTTATCATATGTATGGTGCGAACAAAGTCCTCGGAATTGACGTAAGTGGACATTCTTTACACCTTTCAAGTCCAATGTAGCTTAGTCTAGGATCTACTAGTTTGTGACTGGAAATTGTTGTTTTCGAGTGGATACCTGTTGTTATGAATGTAGTGAAAGTGTTACTTAAACCAGTTGAATATGGTCAAATTGTAAGTTTAAACTGTAATTTCTCACGAGTGATTATTTAGGTTACGAAAAGCAAAACCCTGAAACCCTGTGAACTCCCACAACCAAAAAAGTAACTGTGACACAGTCTTTTTGGTAAATAATTTATCGTGATATTAATGCCTGTTTTGTTGAAAATGCAATTACAGCTTAGTTATCTCACCAACATATGTGGTTTATTTCCTTTGTAGGGAGGTTACAGGGGTTTCTATTCCAAAAATACTATTACTTTAACTCCTAAGGTTGTAAATGACATCCATAAACGAGGTGGCACTGTCCTGGGGACATCTCGAGGTGGCCATGATACATCAAAAATAGTTGATAGCATTCAGGATCGCGGAATCAATCAGGTCAGTATGGGGAAAATGTTTTTTTATTGATTTAAATGGAGAAGAAAGATTCTTGCTGCTCCTCTGTTAATTTTTACCATTGGCATTCAACGGCAACAATTAGGGTTAAATTCCCCATCCATTGTCCAGGTTTATATAATTGGAGGCGATGGAACTCAAAAGGGAGCAGCAGCTATTTATGAGGTAACTTTTATGAATGGTCCTGGAGAGAATTAAAAAGATGATGATCGAAGTGGTTGTCATTGGCTGCAAACATAAGCAGGACATCAAGGATATAAACAATTATTAATGCATGCAAAATTTAGCATTACTTTTTGCTGTTTGCTGTTTGCTGTTTTCTGTTTTCTTCTTGTTTTACATTGTCTTAATCTGATCTGAATAATTATTTTTTGAAACTGCTACATATTTTCCTGATATTTGACTATGTAAATTAAATTTTTGACAAGTATCCAAACTGTTACAGTTCTTTTGGCTCCCTTTTCGATACTTTCTCTCCATGTTTATGTACAGTTACTATTTGCAGATATAGGAAACTTATGGATTTCATTTTCAGTGAAGGTGGTAGTTTGGATAAACATCACCTATTAAAATCTTCGTAGACTGTTGATGAATGCTCCATCTATTGATGTTTCAAATGGGGTTATATTGAACTTCTTGCACCATTTCCTTTGTAGATTGTTATGTTTAAACCCTCTGTGAACATGCAGGAAATCAAAAGGCGTGGCCTGAAAGTTGCCATTGCTGGAATTCCAAAAACCATTGACAATGACATTCCGGTACTTATTCCACCCTTCTGGTTGATTTGGCTATTCTCTATTCTGTTATTTAAAATATTCATGCGGAGATGCTTACATGAGCTCTGCTATGATTTTTCTTCTTCTGCAAATTAGGCAATAAGAGGTTTACTTGTTTTTGATATTGCAGTGGATCTTTTGATCTTTGTAGTTGATTCACGTTATTCCTTTGCTTGTGCTCCAGATTATTGACAAGTCCTTTGGTTTTGATACTGCATATGAAGAGGCTCAACGAGCCATTAATGCTGCACATGTTGAAGCTGAAAGTGCAGAGAATGGTATTGGTCTCGTGAAGCTAATGGGGCGCGATAGTGGTGAGTCAAATCATGAGCAGATAGAATCACTAAACTCCATAGTGTCATATGTTAAACCCTTTGATGTTTGCTTTTACTTGTATGATTTCTGTGTCACTGTCACTCAGCCTTTCTGCAATTTTCTGGGAATTAAATTCAGGTTTCATTGCGATGTATGCCACCCTTGCTAGCCGAGATGTTGACTGTTGTTTGATTCCAGAATCACCCTTCTATCTCGAAGGAAAAGGTGGGCTTTTTGAGTACATTGAAAAACAACTCAAAGAAAATGGACACATGGTTATCGTTATTGCGGAAGGAGCAGGACAGGATCTTATTTCAGAGAGCCTGCAATCCAATGATCGGCAAGATGCTTCAGGAAACAAGCTTCTCAAGGATGTAGGCCTGTGGATATCTCAGAGGATCAAGGTATTTCTTACCACATAGAATAAGTGAAAATTGACATCTCATTCTTAATCAAAATTTGTTTGATCTGATTCCATGGTTACTAAAGACCCATATCATTCTTAAGAACATTGATTGCATTGTTGAAGATTGAAGTTTAGTGATAAGTTCTCCTTTTGTATCCATAAAGACTAACACGTGACAGAAAGAGCGTAGATCAATTCCAATTGTTTAGAATTTTGCTTTCCTATAGAGAAGTAGTCCATCATGAGTCAGGATATGAGGAATAAGTTTCTCTCATCCAACAAAGAGCCATCAAATCGAGTTGATTTATACAAGTTGCTTTTTGTTGTCTCTATGGTGAAAATTACGGTGACTAATATATCTGTGAATTTGATTCGGCTGCATAGATAAGTTGTGATTTGTTATATTGCAGGATCATTTTGCAAAAGAAACTAAAATGAGTATCACTCTCAAGTATATAGGTATAAGCAATACCCTTAATTTTTATTCTTTTCCCACTTATTGTTTGACGCATGTGCAAGCTATAACCAAAAATATCTTGCAGATCCCACGTACATGATCCGTGCCATTCCGGGCAATGCGTCCGATAATGTCTACTGCACGCTACTTGCTCAAAGCGCAGTTCATGGAGCAATGGCAGGATATACCGGCTTCACTGTTGGACTTGTTAATACACGACATACTTACATTCCTTTCAATGTATGTTTCTCGACAGAAAATTGATTAGTTTAGTGTCACGACTTGAGTCGATATTTATTTTTGTTCCACTTCTGCTTTCCCTGTCTGTCTCCTTGGAACTTTTTTCGTAGAAATGTTAGCTATGGCTTGCTTTTGTTTGCAGCGCATAACCGAGAAGCAAAACAAGGTTGTCATTACTGACAGGATGTGGGCAAGGCTTCTGTCCTCAACGAACCAACCCAGCTTCACGAACCCCAAAGTTGCGACTGAAGTAGACGAAGAGCAAAAGCCGACGACGCAGTTGTTGGATGGTGTCAATTGAGAAGACATGAAATTAAGAGACAAAGACAAAGCCTAGCATGTCAAACTGCGGAATTCATCAACAATTGCTACCACCTGCACCGACCAACTCAAATCCCAGATCGGAGATTGAGACCATGTAATTTGGCTGTCGTTCGTGTAATTTTCAGTTAGTTGTGTTTTTTGCCTGTGGGTTATCCTCTTTTGGTAATGCACCGACTCCCAACAATTAAACACGAAATAACTGATACTATGTACTCTAGTCTTTTCTCCGTTCTCTCCATTGGACATTTCTATAGCTTCCTTAATCTTCGATTAGCTCAACACTCCATTGTTGTAGATTGAATACTATAGATTTCACAGCAGAATTACCTTGTATAGTCGAACCAATAAATCCTAAAACTAACCCTTTATTATTTCATTTTTTGTACTAAATGTACAAAAAAATGCAATATGTATCGAAAATAGGGACGACAATTATAACTTGAAATGATTCGGTTCTAAAGTTCAATTTCTTTCAAATTTGAGTCTAAAATTGTTTTCCAATTTAGATTATGTAGTTCGATTGAGTCCAATTTAAAGTTCAAATCTTTCATATATCACACAAATTCGTTTTTTTGTAGAATAAAACGATGTTTTGTGTGAATAAAAACTTTAAAATATGTATATGTTTTATTTATGGCCATTTTTTCGCTGCTATCATCTCTTTTTTTTTTTTTTTGGTTACTTACGAGATGTCCTAGGAGGATCTCAATTATAGGAAAACACCTTTAAACTATTCATTCCCAGACTAATCTCCGCTCAAGCTGGATAGGTCCCTTGCAGGAGGCAAAGCTCTGATTCCAAGTTTTAAACGACTGCATACATGAGGGTGGTTCGAATCCGCGACCTTACTTAAGCTAGGAGAGCCCCTTATCAACTCACCTGCGTCTTGAGGTTTCACATCTTTTTTTCTTCTTTATTAGTTTTGTACAACTCTCATATCCTTTTTTTTTCTCTAGTTCTCTCTTGTTTTTATTCTCTCATCATTTTCTGTGTTGCTTATTCTACAACACTTCATTATTTTTTGTTGGTTCATATCTTTTCCTATATTTTTCATTTCAATTGCTTTCCTTGATTGGGAAAATAAGGGTATCAAAGGCTTCATCATCACTGGCTTATAAAAGACCTAAAAAGTTAAAAGTTTAATATCAACAATTTTAGAGTTGAGGCAGTAAATTGTGAAATGATTTTGAAGTCATTAGGATTTGGTTATTCTTATATTTGTTTCTTAATGATTTTGAAGTCATTAGGATTTGGTTACCCTTATATTTGTTTCTTTGTGATTTTGTTTCTCCAGACATTACCTACTTTATCATTTGCTTCTCTTATTTTTGACCAATTTGTGTTTTGTGTGCTTTTTTCTTTTGTTTTTAAAGGTTTCGTGATGGATGAAGAGAAGAGGAAGTTCTAAGAAGTTGAGAAGTTAATTATATGTTTAGGTTTCAGATAGACTTTGGACACTTTAAAACTCATTCAAGCTTAGACTTAGGCCGAACACCCAAAGTTTAGGATAAGAAAAAAAAATTGAATTGAGTTTGGACCACAAATGAGTTATGTCTAATATGACCCATTGTCATCTCAAATGTTAATTAGGGAAATAAGAGTGACTAACAAAAATAATCAATTAAATTATTCAATTATTTTTTAAAAATTAAATAATATATTATACCAATGCTATGTTGTAACATTATAAAAGAATACAATCCTAAGAAGCATAAAACTAATCTTGGAAACAAAAACAAAGCTAAAACCTGCCTAATAAAAAAACCAACTCTTATGTAAGGACTACAACCAAGATGATAAAGAGTAGGTTGTAAAGCAACTAACGCTCGCTACAAAAGCTAAGAGAACTAAGAATTCTGTAGGAAGTAAACTGTTTGAGATAGTTAAAAGTGAAGATCAAGCATATGCTAAACTCTTAGAGATTCCATTTGGAGGCCATTCCAGGTGATAATGGTAAGTAATCTCCTTGATTCATGAGCATTTCTCTTATCATACTAATGCTTCTAAGTTTTATGGAGTTAACATCCTGACTATTATTCTTAAAATCTCTTTGGTTCCTTTCCTACCAATTTGGAAAAGCTTTACATTATCCTTACTTAATATCTACGGGCCTAAGGCCCATTTAATTATTTCATTCTAGTCATTAGCTCCACATTTAAGCCCATATATATTTTAAACATCACTTTATAACTACTTTAAAAAGGGACATCTAAAGAAAAAATGGTTTATAGATTCAGGATCATAGTTACATAATTTGCATGAGGGATTAATATAAAAAAGAGATGTCCATTAATCATATCCGTCTTAGTTAGGCATTCCTTAATGGTAGCCTCATCATAAATGAACTATTAAGAGCTAAGAATCTATTCCAAACCAACTTGTACTAGCAGACCTTAGGAACTAAGCTTGTTATTAGGTCTTTATATGATTTGTTTGAGAATAGGCTTGTAGAATATGCTATCTATCATTCTTTATCCTTTATAGTAGGGTTAGGCAAATAATTTGGAAAGCAAATATATAATGAGCCTGAGTACATTCATGTGCACACCTAATTACCCTCATTAATCATAGTACTTACCCTAGAATTGATAAGGAAAAAAACACCTTAAGTTGGAAAAGCTAGGAATTAGATACAAGGGACTAAAAGGACTCAAATTGTCACTCCAGAGCTAGAGAATTTCCCAATTGCCAATGGACATTTTAATAGCGGGTTTGAAGTATCTTCAGTAATTTGTAACATATTTGAAGAGGAGTCATGTCTTGCTTTGATTGTCAAGAACCTTTTACCTCTTAAATGGACTTCTCATTTCACCTCAAAGAGGACTTGTCATTAATAATTCTCTATAATATTTTAGCTAGAAATGCTTTGTTTATAAGTTGCATATAAAAAAAGGAGCAAGTTATTCCAACTTATTTTGGAATAAGAGCAATATTACCATCCTTAAACCATAGAACAAAATTTTAATAGATTTTTTATATGCCTATTTATCCTTTTAGGAAGTAGTAGGTGAGTAGAAAATAGACATAGAGGATGTTAAGGACTGAGATAATGAATTGTAGTCTACCTATAAAGAATAGACATTTGTTAGTCCAACTCCTTATTCTTCTATTAATCAAATCAAACAGTGGTTAGCAATTAGTTTAAGAGGTTCTTCTCAATGTTATAAATATACCTAGGGACAAGAAGGGAGGGGCTTTTAGTGATAATCATGTCATAGTACTTAACTTATGAGCTAAGTGAGAGCCATTTTAAAAACCCACCAATAACCTTTTATCCTTGTTAGTGTAAAATTTAATAGACAACTAAATACCTCTAATGAGCTTATAAGGCAGGATATTGAATTGGGATAAGCACTGTAGAACATAAGATCATTTTCAAAGGCTAGATGAGAGATCACACTTCTTATGGCACCTAAAGATTAATGTTCATTTATATGATTCTAGTTAGAACTTCAGTGCAAATTATAAAAGGAAAAGGGAGAAACGATCCCCTTGCCTAATTCCTCTAACATCTAAAAATATTTTCGAAGCTCTCATTCATAAAACATCGAAAGTAGTTGAAATACATTAGTTAATTTAAATGAATTATTCTAAAAAACCAAAAGCCCTTAATGTGTGAGTGATGAAGCACCAATCTACTATGTCAAAGGATTTATGTATGTTAATTTTTAAAAAATAATTCTTCTTTGACCCCTTAAGATGGTAATTCATCAGTAAGTCTAGAGCAATTAAAACAATATCACTAATCCTCCTTCCTTCAATAAAGGCAACCTATGCATGATTCTTAATATCTAGAAGAACCAATTTTAACGTGTTAGTAAGGATTTTAGAGATTTTTATAAAAGATATTGCATCAGGATATGGACCTCAGGGAAGAAGGATCGAAAGACTTGGTCATCAAACATAAATGGGTATTATTCAGGCCCTAAACATTTTGGAATTGGAGAAGAATTCCATAATAGCTTAACATACATGAATTTCGAGGCGATCTTAAGATTTTTGATAAAATAAGGCATTGAATCCATCTGGCCATGTAGCTTTATCTAGATTAAAGATGAAAACCACCTTTTAGATTTTAGCACAAGTAACAAGTTTAACTAGAAGCTCCTTCAAATGTTTTGTGATTACTTTTGCAATGGTTGAGCTAATATAATCTTCTAAGGCATTACCACTTTTAGGGTTCCCTATGATTCTTTGAAAATAATCCCTAGCTAGGATTAGTAAATTCGTTTGTTCCATGAGAACAATTCCTTCCTTATTCACCAAAGTAAAGAATTCTATTTCTTCTAACTAGGAGTGCTTTATGGAAAAACTTAAAGTTGGATTTTCCATCCTTAAGCCATAATACTCTTAACTTTTGCATAATGAGCGAGTTATGATTCTCTAGGGCATTGGTGTACTCCCTTAGGGCCAACCTCTCTAATAACCTTTTGAAGTTATCTATAGAAATGTTATACACTTCTTACTGTCTTTTCTTTAGTATCTCCCTAGCTTAAATATGATCCCACATAAGTTACTAATGGAGCTTTTATTAAGCTTTTTTAACTCATCTTTGATAGCATAAATCACTTGAAGAATTTAAAAGAGTCATAACCTTGGATATTCATGGATAGACTTCTCATCTTGAAATCCATCATGCTTGCTTTGGTGGTTCAAAAACCTAAAAGGAGAAATTCTTCTCTAGTCAAATGAAAGCCCTTTATTTCAATAGTTGAGTGGTTCGAACATAAGCAATTATTAACATTTTCTCTATTGTATTGAAATCTTCTCAGCCAATAAGTTCACTAGTGCCTTGTCATTTTTTTCCTTTATAAGCCAATCCCCTTCTATTACTCCAAGTGAGATAGCCTCCTTCTTCTTTGAGACCCGTAACTTCTAGGTTAAGGAGGCAAGACTTGAGATCTTTGTTATGATGAAGTACTAGATGCAACAAGGAGATCATATTTGGTCACAATTACCTAAGATTTCTCAATTTCTTTGCTAGTTGAACTGTATTCAATTCTTGAGGGAAATTGGATCAAATTGTACTGCATAGGATCATAACTATACTTAACTAGCTCATTTATTTTCCTAACTTTAGTTCGAGCTTTTTGATATAGAGGAGACCATTAGGTTGAGGAGCATCCCTCCCTAGTTCTTTAAGCTTCTTAGAACATCCCTCCAACTGGTTCCCTACAACAGAGGAATAATATGGGAAAAGCTCATCTTTCTCTTTCTCTAATGCCATCAGCTCCTCAAAGTTTCCTTTGACAAACCTCCTTCTAGTTGGTCTCTAGGCTTTATCTTATTGAAGCAAAGATGGTCTTTACTAAAAGATGCCTTTATTGAATCCTCAACTAAGGTATCAATCTCCTTTAGCCTGAGTAAAGGAACTTTTTAAGGAAGGTCCTGACTGATGTCCACATTAATAGATAGATAAATGCATTGCCCACTATCTTCTTAGTAAAGGTTGCCTCATCCATACATACAAACTTACCAATAAAGTTGGCTAACATACTCAAGCCTTAGTTAGCCAATATTCAAGAAAAATCTTATAAAAGTTGATCCAGATAGGAACCAATTTCTACTTTATGTCCTCTAGTTTAATACCAAGTTTTCACATTTGCTAGAAGTTGGGAAGGTTATTATAAACCCAAGAACCATATTAGATACTTGCAAAGCTCTCTCCTTAATGGAAAACATGAATGGGAATAATTAATCCTCATTAAGTGACCTCATGCAATCCCCCACTTTTTTATTGCTCCAAATCCCTAAGTTTAATAATTTATAAAGGTGGCCTTTTACCCAAGAAAAATCCTACCATCATTGAGAGGATAGTAATAAAGAATAAAGGAGGAAGACTCGCATAGGGTGAATTTCCAATTGAGTTTAGGTAATGAGGATTCTAGGGACTTCCTTGAATTGGGAGAAAGAGCAGTGGTAGAAGGGGGTTAGGAGGTGGCTTAGGGGCTCCAAGTTGGGCTAAGGTTCTAGAGGGTAGTAGGAGAAAATAAGAATTAGGTCCTTACTTAATGTCAGAGGGAGTTGGATCCATAGATAAAGGAGAAAATTTGTAGCGAATTAGTAGGTTTTTAAAAATAGTTACCAAAAATGGCAACTTTTGTAACAAGAAATATGAAAACCTTAAAATGCCCTTAAGAGAAATTCTACTAATAATAAAGAAAACTAGAGAGGCAGGGTAAGGAGGAGTTGGGGTCAAGAGTTATCGGGGTAAAGCAGGAGAACTAGGAGTGGAGGACTTGAAAAAGACGAGGATCAAGATGAGGAAGGGAGAAGGAATCCGACATGAACACCATACATAGAGGAAGACTATTTAGAGCTTCTAACTTCTCTCTCTAGCTTTTTAAAACATTAGATGCAATCGAACTTTAAATTATTGCGTAAGATAAAATTTTAAATTAGACTTTAGCCATAAAAAAATTTACTAACATCCTTACTTACTAAACAAAATTAAATCAATTCAAAACCATGAAATAAAGATAATTATTAATATATGATCAGTAAACTAACCAAAAGATCCTTAGTCAATTTAAGACAAATGTCTTTCAACCCAATAAAATTTTTTAAGTCATTGTATCTAACCAATATTGAAGGTCCTGCATTTAACCATATCTAGCCTAATTCATTAATTAAAAGATGTCCAACCTAAATAAAAAGTCCAACACTCAATCAAACCAAATATGCAAATTAGTAAGTCTAGCCTAATAAGACAAATCAAGTCCTATCTCATTCCAAATCTTAGGTCTAGAATCATGTTTAACTAAAGTTAGAATTCACTACCCATTCAAATCCAAAATTCTAAAATCAACAAGAGGCAAGTATAATCTATAGGAAGAAGTTATTGTTAATACGTTCTAAGTAAAATAGATAAAGAATTAGGGGATAATGAATTAAAAAGTGTAAAATCATTTAAAATTTTTATTTCAATGTCTAACCTTTTAAAGTGTTTAATTAAATGTCTAAAATTTTAAAAATCTAATAATTTAGTTTAAAAGATTGTCTTTATTAATATTTTGTTGATGGAGAAGATAAGAAGGGTTGTGACTTTTCGTCTTTGCCAATATAGTTTTTGAATCTCTTATGACAAACATTGGTGGTTATATATTTGAAATGTATTCAGTTGTTTGATACTCAAAAATAATATAAGGAAGAAGATCACACAGTCCCTCTAAATGTTAGTCTTTATGTTATTCTGTAAGCTATTTTAAAAGTTTGGACACTTAATTAATATTTTAAAAAGATTAGATGTTGAAATAAAATAATCTGAAAAGGTTTGTAAGTTTATAGTGTAAATTACAATAAAATTTCTAAAATTTGTCTAATTTTGTAATACAAGATAAAACTACTAAAAGTAATATTCAAACTTTCAATTTGTTGCAATATTAGCTCGCACTTAACCATATACATAGCTCGCACTTTACCAAACTTTCAAAATAAATGCAGATACATAGTTTCTGTTTGGGGATTTGTTTGCGTTCTTCATGTGCATTTGCATTTGAAGTCTACCGCAAGGGTTCTTCAGGGAATATGTTTGCTGGGTTGGCGAGAATGCCGGTGACGGATTTCATGGGAAGGTGTTTACTGGAGCGTTACTTGAGCTTTTTGAGTTATAGGTTACGAGATGTGAAAGATGGTCGGAATGGAATTATCAATGTCTCGGTGAGAATGGAACCAACTAGAAGCTGGTCCACCCAGAGGAAGAAGAAGATGCATGAAACGTCGTCGTCCTCCTCCTCTTGTACCTCGAAGACATTGGCCATGCCGAGTGGTGAGCGTGAGCACTCTACCGCCGTTGCTTCCTACTGTGGCATTTGTTTCTGTCGGGTTTGAAGAGTGCATGACATGTTTCCATCAGGTAGTGTTGTTTATGCCCTTTTCCATTTTCCACTCTTCAGTTGGTTTAGGATAAGCTGCATTACGTCAACAACGACTTCACATCATAAGGTATGTAACGATAAGCTTTCTTTTCTTTCTTTTGGGCGAGCTAAATGATTGTTGATAAATGTCATAGTCCTTGGCCATCTACCTGAGTGGCACGTCCATTTCTGGGGGTAAGGTGTAACACCCCACTCCCGCATGACCCGAATCCGACATCAATGGTGATATCTGAATGCATGCCCCGCGAGGGTGGCGTGCTACATCACTAAACTCAGTATAAATTTTTTTTTTCACAAACACACATACTATGCGGTAGGCAATTATCGCATATAGTCAATAATAATTTCAATGACCACGTGGGCCCTTTTATAACACAAATCAATTATTCATTTATACACATTTCGGAATACACAATTTATACAGAAATAAGAAGAAGACACTAATGCAGACGTGAACTGATCCCCGACTTTTTCTCTCACTCACATGCAGTTGCTATACGCTCGTTGCCTAACGGGGTATTCTTCTGAGTCCTGAAAAAATAATTGTAAATTTTGGGTGAGTTTTGTGAACTCAGTGAGTGACCATCATCGATGGTTCACCCAGTCACATAACACAATATTCATACATCTCACTTTATTTCATAGTGC
>JANVCQ010000008.1:22245152-22275320 GCA_025531925.1 Erythroxylum plowmanianum
TTCACAACCTCTGTACGCTTTAGCAACTTTTCTAGTTTTGCTCTTTTTTGGTTTCTCTCTAGCAGTGTACGTTTCGGTTAACGTGATAACCTTCTTAGTCCGCGTCCTGTAGCATGCATTTTTTTTAATGCACTTTCAGTCAGGCCTTAGTTTCCATGCAATCTTTCTTCTAAACGTATTTACAATCTCCTCGTTTAGCTTTTATTATTAGCCATATCACCCTTTTTTTCTATTAATAATTTCGTGTATTTTTAATTAAATAATTACCTAAATTTATTTATTTATTTATTATTATTATTATATATTTATTATTTTTTTACTATTATTTTATTGCGTTGTCTAACCCCTAGTTTTGTGGTTTTACTATTTTTGGTTATTAGTGTTCTTATCAGTTTTCTTTAGTGCTTTTATTTCTCCTTTACTTGTTTTTTTATTTATTTTACGTTTTCTGTATTGTTTTTGTTACTTGCATCATTCATATATTGTCTCATTTACATGTGGGTCTACCGAAAATAGCCTCTCTACTATGTAGGGGTAAGGCTGCGTACTATCGGACCTCCCTAGACCCTGCTTCATCACGGGATTTTCAGAGTAGGTGATGATGATGATGACTTAACCATATAGTTAATGGTACTAACATATTGGACCCTTCGATATGTTAGAATATATGTGATAAATAATATTATACGTTAACCTTTTTCAAAAATTAGAAAGTAATGAAATAACCTTTTTTGTTCAGTTTCATGGTTCTTTTGCCAATTTTTTTGGTCTTGTACTACTTTCTTTATGGCTTGTTTCTTGTAGCAAATAAATTTTTATGGCGACCTAATTACTAGCAACATGAAAGCAATAAAAAATAAATTGTTTCTTGAAGAATATCTTGAGATCTTTCTTTTTTTTATATTTACATAATTTATGTTATAGGCGTTCTGGATGTAAATGAAGGGGATTTTATTGGTAATAAGTTTCTAGTGATATTTAAATTGTAAGGTCAATTGAGCTCTCAAGTAGGAATTAATGATTGTAAGAGTAGAAACGCCTTATAGTAGAAAAAATTAATGAATATGTATTCTTTTAACATAAAATTAGTGAAAGGTTAATAGGGCTAACTTCCATTTTACTATTTTTAATATTTACGAAATGTTGACGTGTAATAATAGGCTATAGGGTTAACAATGGACTAGTTTTGCACAAATTAAAAGTTCAAGCATTTTATTGTTAGTTTTGGTAATTCTGACTAGTATTGTAAAATCACACGAAGTTTAAAATTTTAAAAGTAATTTACCCTATAATATATTATTCGAAGAATTAGTTAAGCCTGAAATTTATGTTTTAATATAGCAAACAAAGATAAAGTTTTTTAAGAAACTACAAGTGTAAGAAGGTTTGAAACATTCTTTAACTTATTCATTTACCAAAACTTAGTTTTATTTTCCTTTTAAGTCAATTCTCTTTTGTATTTTGATAATTTATCTTATTCTTTAAATTTAGTTTTGTTAATCAAAAATCATTTTCTAATTGAGGTCTTAAAGTCAAATTCAAGAAAAGTATCAATTCCTTAGTTTCGCTTATTTTATTTTATTTAATCAATGAATAAGGTCTATTCTAAATCCTTGTTCTTAAAACTTTAGGTCATCTATCATAAATGCCTAAACAATCACTCTTAAATTTTCCTTACAAATTATAAGATCAATCCAATCCATTGTCAAGTCATTTAATTTAAGTTTTTGGAATGATTAGTTTGTTCGTTCTTTTTAAGTCCTAACTTGTCCAATAAATGCACAATCAATAGGATTTGATGTAATTACTTAACCTAATATGTTAATGCATCTAACATTTTCCTATTTTAAAATTATACTTTTAACTCTTTATGTTAGATTAAGATTGTTAGCTCCTTTTCTTATAGGTTTTCTTATCTTTTCTTAAATTATACATGTGACAATTCAATTGATCCAAATCAATACTTTAGTAATATCTTTTTTTTTCAACGTACTTTGAAGCATTCATGGCATGTCAATGATAATTGTATAATTGTAGTAAATTTATTATTCTAAAAGACATTCAAAAGGGATGGATTAATGGAATTTTGTAGCTCTTTAACAAATAAAGGAATATAATATGTTTAAATGCATACAATATACAAGCTTATATAGTTGTAATCAATTCACTTTGATATATAAAATAATAACAATGGAGTAGGAAAGTAATATAACAAGGTTGTAAGGTTAGGGATACAGCAAGTTCACTATCAATTTCTTCTAAAATGACTGAGGAGAACAATAATCTCTTTGAAGTGTTTACAACACTCACAACTAACTTGAAATACTCTGAAACAATTATACTAATGCAATAAAATGATGACTTATATGTGTCAATGTCAACATTTTTCTAGAAAAAAATGAAAGCTCTGTACATGTGTAACTAAGATTAATCATGTGGCCTAATTATCACAATACCATTAATAGATTCAATGATCACTCTTTTTTATTCTCAAATAATTTTTCTATCTATAAAAATTCAATTGGAACTAATTAATTACCATTTGATGTCACAAACTAGCCATTAAAATCTTGCTCAGATAAAATTCGTTCAATTATATGAAATTTAGTTGATTAATTTTAGCAAACTTTTAATAAAAGGAGACAAAAATTCAAATAACCTAGTAAATTCAAGCAACCTATATAGTTATCTAAAATTTCGTAAGATGACTATATTATATGATTCATTTTCAACTAATTTTTGAACTACTTAAAAATCTAATAAAAATATTTTGATTTCCTTGTAAAAACTTGATTATAAGTCTTATTTAGTGAGCTGTATGTACTTTGAAAAAAGTATATCATAAATTTCAATCCCCTAATTCATCTATAGTTAGAGAATGAATTACAAAGACAACTAATTTGATAGTTCTTAATTGATCTTGTTTGATTTTTCTTTACTTTCATTTTAACAATCTTTTTAATATCTTGTCCTAACATTTTTTATTTAATTTATTTGCATGTTTATACAATATTCTTAAATCAATGATAAATATTACTTTATAACATAATGTCGATAACATTAGTAGTAGTGTTGTGTTTGTTATAATCAAAATTATAAATTGGAACTCTTTTTATTCAAAAATTTATTTACAATGTCAAATATTTGAAAAAAGGTAATTTTTCACCCTTAATATTACACCAAAATTTAGTTTAGAATATAATCTTTTAAAAATATAAATGATTTAGGGGGGAAGAACAAGGTTTTGAATAATCAAGTTCTAACAATGGCTCTAGTTCTCACTAAACATAAATCTGGCCCTTTAACTAATATAGGTGCCAGCTTTACCAATCCTCAATAAGAGTTGCTTCTATGATTACCAACCATCACATGTTATTAATAGGAGCAAGTTATAATCTAGTAGCCTCATTATTTCAAGCCTTTCCCTGATTATTGGCAATTGTTCTCCTTGCCTACCTCCTTGGCTTTAAGCTATTATGAAATAAGCTATCTGAATGAGGAATATTCCACATATTAACAATCTATAAACTAAAGTGGATCTCTTAATCCCTTACCATTATAATTTCCCATATCCATCTTACATTGTTATGATTTAAGGATTTTAGATTATGTACGGTATTTTTAAGTATTTTAGCATATCTTTCTTTTCAAATTGCATAGATCAAGCAATAAAATGCAATTTCAAAAGACTATGTAACCACTACTGCTAATTTGTCTTTTTGAGGAGCATGTTTTGGTTATTTTAGGCATAAACAAACTACAAATGAGTTGGGGGAAGCACCTTTCACAAATTAAAGGGTTGTTGAGAGACTTGAAAAGCTAAAGAGTACATAAATGTATTGCATAGCATGTATTAAGCCTTTGTTTATCAATGTGAGTAAAAGATGGATGTTTTGAGTTATATAATTCCGCAATTATTGTAACGCCCCAACACATACCTTGGAAGTATTATAGCATGTCTAAGTTGTATTAAAAAGTGAGCATAGTGAATTAAGTACATAAAAATATAGTAAGAGATATAATGGTATTTAATATAAAAGATAAGGGTAAATGGATAATTTGTTCACTTCGACATTGGCATACATACTTAGATGTGAAATATGTATGGAAATTTTTGAAATGTTTGCTTGGATTTATGAACGTGGTGTGAGGGGAATTGATAAAAGAAGTATTCATAAATGGGATGTTTTTGGTTAAATTTGATGTATTTTTGTGTTGCTCTTGCATGATAAGATCGAAGTTAGTTGATTTAGGATGTGTACCTTACTAAATGGATAGGTTCTACCAAACAAACTTCTGTAATTTGGCCATATCTTGGCCTGTAGACCTTTAAATTGGATAATTTCAATTTGAGATTAAACTAGAGACATAGCTTTAAAACTTTCATGAAGGAACCAAAATTTGATTCTGTCTCTAAGAGTTTTGAATTCTATTTTGAAGTTGAGTTCTGGCTACTATCGTTGTTTTCGAACAACTTGTAGTTTTTGGGGTATAACTCCCGATATAATTAACCAAGTTGCATGAAATTTATGCCATTAGAAACTTAAAACATAGGGGAATGAAATAAATTGACAAGATTATAAGCTAATATGGGAATTAAAGGAAGAAGAAGGAACCATGGTACAATTTTCCTAAAGTCAACTCATGGACCAATATGATTTAAGTATGTGTCAAATAGAATTGTAATACATGGTCCAATAGAATTGTAACACATGTTTCAATAGAATTGAAATGCATGGTCTAATAGAATTGTAACACGTGGCCCAATGGGATTATAACACATGGTTCAATAGGATTGTGACATATGGTTCAATGGGATTGAAACATGTGTCTAAGACTAGAAAATTCATGACAAGGCATATGAAGAGGGGAGATGGATGACACTTTGATGGATTAACTTCAGATTTTTCTCCTCTCTATTTCACCTTGTTCATCCGATCATTTTTCACTTGGTGATTCAAGCAAAGCCAAAAAGCAAGGGAAGGAAAGGCAATAGAAGACCTACTTTGTCAATTTTGAGGTTTGGGACAACACTTAATTACTTTATGTATTTGTGTATTTTGAATGTGTAAGAAGATTCATTTGGATGTGGAATGGTTGTTGGGATGATGCTTTGGTGCTATTATGGTGTTATCTTGTATATAATTGGTTGAATATGACAAGAGATTATGGTGTAGTGGAATTATGTCGTTTGTTAAATCAGTCACATTATATAGGTCATAAATGAGCCTACAAACCTCTAAATTTGGTGATTTTAGTTGCATATGAAAACTAAGAAATAGAAATATATAGAAGAGATTCGGACTTATTATGGCTTTATGATGTTGGAAATTGGGATAGAAAATGATGACCTGATGCTACCCTTATTTTGGAGCAATGTGTGATAATTGATCTATAACTCATGTATTAGAAGTTCGAATGGCCTGATCTTTGGTGTTTAGAAACTAGAGACACATATAGACAAATGTCTAGAAGACCATGAAAGCCATTTCTGACTTTTTCTATACAAATATTAAGGAACAACTAGACTCTGTCACGTGATTTGTTCTTGGACTGAAAGTTTGCCTATTTTTAGACCACTTTGGGGTTTAACTCAAATTGCACTATTTTGAATTTGTTTCCATTTCTGATTTTTATCGAATCTTATACGAACCTTTATAAATGTGTATAAAAATTTTCAATCACTTAGAAATAAATGAAATAGGACTTAGCATATGCGAATTAGGTGATTGAACATTGGAATTTAAGATTGAGCATAATGCATTCCAAAGAAAACTTACATGTATATAAATGATTTGTATGTATATTTATTGCTCATATGTGTATAACATGATTATACAAGTGTAATTTTGACACCATTCTAATGGTGATTAGTTATGACTTGCATGTATGAACACATTTTATGACTTGAAATACGTATCATATGACTTGTCAATATATAAATTGTGAAATTGGCAAATGGTTAAAGGAAATGTTGCAGTGCCTGTTATATTATCTTGGTGGTGGATAGATGGGCATTCTTAAAGGGTTATAGTGCAACTGTTATAGTTTGACACCACCAGTGTCCACAGTTCGATACCTATGTGTATCTACATTTTGATACCTTCGGGTATCCACAGTTCGATAACTTCAGGAATCCATAGTTTGATATCTTTGGATATCAACAGTACTCGTTATCCACACCTATAGAAAATGTGTTGGCTTAACACAAAAAGAAAACTTAACAATCATAAATAAGAAATATAATATGACAACATTAATAATTGGTATTGATGACCATTTGCATTTGTATTGATAATTTGTATCAATAAGTGTTGAATATCAATAATTGGCTTATAGATGTGCATTTTCGGATAATAAGTTGAAACATATTTGCATTATGTACTTTGCTTAAGTATGCCATCATTATTTACATGAGCATTGAATATCAATATTTGGTTCATGAATGTGAATTTATAGTATATGAGTTGTGATATTTCTGAATGTGTGTGCTTGACAGATAACTGTTGTAATGGTCATCCGAACTAAGTGTTTTCCCCACTAAGCTTTCAAGCTTAACATAAGCGTTAATCCGTGCAAGTCCAAGTTATATGAGTGAGGTATAGGGAATATTTGTACGAACCAAGGCCAACAAATAGAAAAAAGAAGTACTTATGAAAGGTGTTTTTAGTTGTACATGTAATGGTTAAAGAAAATTGTATGTTTTCTTTTGGATTACCATGTAAATATAAAGGTGTATTACTACTTTTAAATGATAATGTTAAGCATTGGGGAGTTTTGTAATGTATATATGTATAGCATTGAACCAAAATGTATGTTGTGAATGTATATACAAGAAATTGATTACCTTGTATGTGGATAGTTGTAGCTTCCATATAGGAGATGTTACAATTATTGCAATTGAGAAAATTATTTTGAATATACTTTATGAGATTTTTTTTTACCTTGAATAAGATTTGCAAAGAATTTCTCTTTACATGTGACAAAATAAGATGTTTATAAGGATTCATCTTCATTCGTGACAAAGTAGATATTGTATGAAGGGTTCCTTTTAATCCATTGATAGAAGTTTAACTAAACTACTAAAAATAGACTTTATCTCTCTCTTTTCCTACTCTTTTTAATATTAATGTGTTTGTCTCTTAATTAATGAAAATATTTCATAGTTTAGAAACGAAGTAAAAAATGAACACACATAATTCACATATCCTCTTGTATGTCTTTCCTACTCATATGTTAAACATGAGAAGGTGAAGAATATTCATACAAATTTCTTAAAAATCATTGGAAAAAATATTATAATTGAGGTTGTAATAAGGTTTTTTCTTTTGGAAAGTGAGCTTGACAAAAGTTTTGTGTAACTTTCTTATAATATTATTTCGTAGATAAGCAATGGAGGGTTTAGATTTATTTTTTAATTATAAATAACCGATTTTTATAATTATAACCAAACTAAATTATTTAAAAATTAAAATTCTACTAACTTAAAATAGATGTGACTTAAATTTAGGTTATAAATATTTTTTAAATTTTAGTAATTCATTATTATAAATTTATAAAATTACAATAAATAATTTTTTAATGAATAAAAAATTAATTTTAAATAATATTTGTGAAAAACAAAAGTGAGATTTGTGTTAGGTTATGATAAAAATAATTAATACTTAGTATCAAATTTTTAATATATGAATAAAACCTTATGCAAGTGAAAAACTAACACAACACTATAAATTGGTTTGTCCAGTGCTAGTTGTAATTAGAGGTCAACAGAGGATAGAAGTTGAGGTTAAAAAATGCAAATTGGGTGTATAATTTTATTTGTAGTTTTAATAATTTATTACGGAAATTTATGAAAAGAGTCCATGTCGTATTTATTGAAATAAAGCTTGGATGAAAATAAAAAAAATCGTTATAAATTATAATTGAATTAGTGGTTTAAACAAAAAAAAATTCTTATAAAATATTTTATGAATATTTTCCTATGTATTTTATACTAAAACATGTTGTAATTATCCTTTTTACGCTATCTGTTATTCTTAGGATGTCTTCTTAATCAAATCTTGTATTTCATACATCGACAGAAAAAGAAATGATCTTTTTTTTATTTGGCTCGAATAATATCTCAAAGGTAAACACATCAAATTCTCTATTTCAATTATTCTGTTCCAATCTTGTTCTATTAAATTTTATTCATATATTTATATGAGTCCACATAAATGTATATATAAGATTTAATTAAATATGATAAAAATATCATAATTGAAACAAAAGATCTGATCCCAAAAATAGAGGTACTCAAATTGGATAATGCTCAAGGCTCTAGGCTAGGGCAGCAAGAGTAATTTTTTATTTTGCTATTTTTTATTGTTATAACAACTATAATAAAAATGAAAATAAAAGGTTTTAAGTTGTTTGTTTAAAAATAAAAATAAAAATATAAGTAAAATCAAATTATTGAAAGTAATTATTTTTAGCAAACTATAGGCAAGTCGGTCTTAGTCTCTTAGACCTATTGAGATTTTTGATCCATATTTGGGTTATACAATAAAGAGGGCATTTGTCTAAAAAGGTCCAAGCCCATTAATTGTCAATGGATCCGACAACACAAGCCTAACCTAATTTTATTTGAAGCCATCCTCCTCGCGCATTTATATCGCCACCCTCTCATTTTTTGTTACTTGTTCAAGTTTCTCCTACTCCCGCATCTGCTCAGCCGCTCCTCAAGTTCTTCCACCGTTTCAGGTGAGTTCAGTTTGACTTTACTGTTTGTTCTTCTTAAACAGTTAAACTGTTAATTTTGTTTCTTTTGGGGTTAGATTAGAAAATGATGATCTAAAGTTGGCCTGCTAGTTTAGGCCATGATTAGTGTTAAACTCCGTTTTTGTATGCGTCGGTTTTCATTGGGAAATATGAGGGTATTGGTTATTCCGAAGAAGAGGAATGGAACCCAAGAATGGTTCCAGGTAAAAGTTAGGCAATTCATTTCGAGTAGCTGGTGCTAAGCCAACGGATTTAGGGGATATTACTAATTTCAGCAAGATATAGTTGGTACTGGGTCTGTGCTATTTCACAATGACTTCTTATTTCAACTTTGTGGTGCGACGTACCGGAAAGCATCAAACACATACAGAAATGGACTGGGATGGGCTAAGAACAATGTTTTTCACCAGTGGCATTTAATGTCGTGTAATACTTTTATTAGGCGTATGCAACATATAAAGTATGTGGGAGCAGATGAGTTTTCCTTACGAAGTTTATGTTTATGTTATTTTTTGTTACTGAGCTAAAGGGTTTAGTGACTATGTGATATTTGGTTCTTAATTGATATGGCAATCGTATGTCATTTTTTTAATATGTGTTGCAATTTATGACTATTAATGCTGTTTTGGCTTTTATTTCTTATTTTTGATCAATATTGGGTTTAATACATGGGAGATTTGTTAATATATGAGGTTTTTCTTGGAGAATGATTTTTAGCATTACTGAATGTTTATGCTGTCTACGTTATGGTATTCCTGTAGAAGGAGAACTGAGCTGTGATTCATGTTTAATTTATTTAGTTTAATGAATGCTTCTTGTGTATTAAATATCTGTCGTGTTATCATTTTGGAATTCAGGAAACATGGGTAAATTTGTAACATTCCTATGCTTTTGCAGGTAAGAGATGGTCAAGCACAACAACGTTGTGCCCAATGGGCACTTCAAGAAACATTGGCAAAACTATGTGAAGACATGGTTTAACCAACCAGCACGGAAGACAAGAAGGCGCATTGGCAAGTATTTTAAAACTGAGTTTCCATTCCTATTGGTCCTTGACCCTTGTGCATTTTTTAAGATCTTTTGCTGCATGTAGTTGCACAAGGATATTAACAAGTGAAAGGAAACTATTTTCAGTTCCACATATGGATGCTATGTTATATTATTCAATTGAAAATAGTATTAGCTTGCAATGTTTGGACTGACTTTTAGTATTTCTACTCTATGTATGATACTTGCCAGCTCGGCAGAAGAAGGCCGTCAAGATCTTTCCTAGGCCTACAGCAGGGCCTCTTCGTCCCATAGTCCATGGACAAACATTGAAATATAACATGAAAGTGAGGGCTGGCAGAGGGTTTTCATTGGAAGAACTTAAGGTTTTCAGCTTTAGTTCCCTTGAAATCTCAATCTTCTTTTGCCTTACCTTAATTGTTAACATCTATTGAATTTACCAGGCTGCAGGTATTCCCAAGAAACTTGCCCCAACCATTGGAATAGCAGTTGATCACCGAAGGAAAAACCGTTCTTTGGAGGGTTTGCAGGCCAATGTTCAGAGGTTGAAGACCTACAAGACCAAATTGGTTGTATTCCCAAGACGTGCTCGCAAATTTAAGGTAAGTTTGAATATACAGTGTCCTGTAACCAGTCATTTTGTACTTGCGTTGATCAACATTTTCATACTAAGCATTTTATTTGCCCAGACTGGTGATTCAACTCCCGAGGAACTGGCCACAGCAACCCAAGTCCAGGGCCAGTACCTGCCAATTATGCGAGAGAGCCCTCCTGTGGAGCTCGTTAAGGTTACTGAGGAGATGAAGTCATTCAAAGCTTATGATAAGCTGCGGGTGGAGCGCATGAACAAGAAACACATTGGTGTCAGGATGAAAAAGGCTGCAGAAGCTGAGAAAGAGGAGAAGAAGTAGGAAGCTTAACATTGTTGGTGAACCTTGCAAATGGATTTTCTTTTTGGTCGTTCTTCTGGGTTTCTAGTAGATTGTCCTTATTTGATTTTATCTCATACTTTCACTCCTACCTCTAGAGTTTTAAGTTACTATATTTGAACCAAAAAATGTGAGACATACATATCTACAGTTTTGGATTTGGTGTCTGTTGTTGCACTGATGGAGCTCAGAGATAGGCTTGATAACATGTCTCGTTAAGATTTATGCGTGTTCCACATCATTTCTCCAGCTCTCAGATATTATAGGCTTGATAACATGTCTCGTTAAGGTATATGCGTATGCCTCACCTAACTCTCAGATATTATCACTGTTTTAAAAACCAAACCGGACCGGACCGGCTGGTTTGACCGGTAACTGGTCAGCTATTTGGTCCGGTTCACTTCTAAAAATCAGTTCTTAATTGAACCAGTAGGAATCGGTCAAAATCGGTCAATTGACCGGTTGAACTGGTCTGGTTCGATCATTGGTTTAATATATTTTTTATTTTTATTTTTTAAATATTTTTTATATTATTTAGTATATTTTGTATTTTTTAATATTATTAATATTATATATAATTAAATATAATTATTGCATAATTATGACGTCATACTGTTTCGACCGATGGTTGAACCGATCAAATCGGTGATCAATAAGGCCTTCGATTCGATGTCCGATACGGGTTTCAAAATATTGGATATTATCTTTTTACTCACATACTGCACGTTGAGGCATAATTATAGGAGTATGGTTTTAGTTTTTTAGTTTGTTAAAAAAAAATTTGGTTGATTATAGTTTATTAAATATTAAATAAAAGTGAGGCGAATTAATTAAGTGATTAAGTTTTATTTTAATTTTATTAACAAACTTATTATATTTTGTTTAAAATAAATGATCAAATAATATGAATTTTATTATGAATTATTTTATTTAATAAATAATTATTTTATCTAAAAAGCTGAAGCTTAAGAAACAAAAGACAGGTCTAATAATTTTGATGAATTTTGGATTTAGAATTTAAAACTACAAATTCAAAATTTTTAATTAAAAAATGGTTTAAGAATTTTGGTTGAACTTGAGCATAAAGCCTGAGTTTAGGTTAGATCGATTATAAGACTCTAATTGGACTTTGCTATATGTTGAACATAGTTTTCTTTTTTTTTATAATTTTGATTGTGGATTTAACTTGAATTTGGTTTGTGAGTTTAAGATTGATTTTAGATGGACTTGGATTTAACCATATATGGGGTTTAGGAATTGGCTTAAAATTAAATTTGCTTCATAAGACATTAGCATTTTCGTTTTAAGATTTACAAAGTGAGGTCTTTATTCAATTTTCCTTTATATGTAAAGAGATATAAGTTTAGCCTAATTTATCCATTTGGCTAATTGTTATCCTAATATATATAATTATTTTCTTAACTCAATCAATTATGTAGTTATCCCAAAGATTTGCGTTAAGCCTTTTAGGACAAAATACTTCTCAAAATTTTGGAATCTACCCCCTTAAGACTAAAATTGAGACCAATTTTTATTAATTTTTAAGAACCATGAACATAACTTAAAAACAATGTCCAAGATTAAAACACTTTCATACATGATTTTACATAAATATAACACAAACAAAGTTAAAGACAAATTGCGAAGGGTTAAGCCCATTTCAACATTCTTTAGGCTTTTATATTCCTATTGGTTAGATGTTTGTTTCTTAAACTTTGCATTTATCTTGACTTTTAAAGGAAGTTGAAATGAGGTTAGAAGTAGAAGAAGAGATGAATCCTTCCTTAGCCTACTTGTATATATGACATGTTAGCTTTAAAATAATTAAGCAAAATATAAAACTATGTTGAAATAATTGAATTAAATATAACTATTATGAAACTAACTCATTCATATGTAATGATTTGAGTAATGCAAATTGAATGTTCAATTTGAAAAATATATGAAAGAAAGGACAACAATTGTCATTATTTTACTATATTGGATCTTTTTGACCTTCCAAAGATACAATAAAAGAAATTTGTTACTTGTATCAAAATATGACTTCCAAGAATCATTTATTACATAGAGCATTATTTTTCTAGACTTGTAACATAATCATAGTAAACTTTTATCATGATTAACATATATTTATTTGATAAACATATGTCATTCTTAAGGCTAACTCATAATATAAGCAACATAGTTCTATCACTATTATGTAATAACTTCAATTGTGGCAAACCTAATATTGTTAGAAATACTATGTAAGAAAAGAATTAAGCGTCTCTTAGTTTGGTAAAGCATGAAAGAACTAAACAATAAATAGAGACAACAACTATAATAAAAATGGAAAGAAAGTTAAGAAAAGGTTTGAAGTTAACTCAAAACTATGCAAAGTTGATGAGTAATATGAAGAGTAAAGCTCATATGGGAACGACGTGAAGAGATAAAGAGGATTTTGCCTTTTGTTTTTCTATTTTCCTATATCTATTTTCCAAAAATATTTTAGGGGTGTTGGTGATGTAATTTCTTATTAAAGATTGTTCAGTGCTCATCAAAGTAAGACAGAGAGTAAAAATGATAAAAATGACTAGGGCAATGAAAGGGTGAGGGGAAGGCGAACTAAGGTTCTTAGAAAATCTAAAGGTAATAAATCTTTTTTTAATCATAATATTTACAATCAGACTCTAACATTTGACATCCAATTTAAACCTTTTAATGATGATCCTTAACTTCTCAGAATTTTGTCAATTAAGTACAGGACCCACCTATAACACGTGGATTACACATGCTAGAGGTAGGTTTATCATAATATATACTCTAATTTTAGATTTTCCTCCAATCTCAAATGACATTACTCTAAGCCTTAACCATTTTCATTAATCTCCTCAAAAAATTTGTAATAAGATTTTGGCTTAGAGTTAAGGTACAAAAAAAAAGATGGAAATACTCAAGATTAATGGCATAAAAGAAGAATTAATGAAGAAAAAGAATTCATGGGATTATTGAGTTTTTCTATAATCTTATTCAAGATCATTGCCTACTCTCTTTATTTCTCTCTCCATATTTCATTTTTTCATTCTTTACATCTTGGTCATGAACTTTGTTTCTCTCTTGGTTGTTTTTTGAGCTTCCATCTCCTTTTGCTTATCTTTTGTTCACTCTCTCTCTCCCCCTCCCTTCTTATATGTGTGTGTGTGTGTGTGTATTATCCTTTTTTGTTGCTCCCTATATTTTGTTTCCTTTTTGGTTCTTTGGTGACATCGCGAACTTTTGGCTTCTCAATTCTCTTCTTCTAGATAACCTCAAAGGCGGCATTAATTATGGACTTGAAGTATGGCTTCTTAGTGGCACATTTTCTCTTCTTTATTATTTCACCAACAATATCCTTCTTATGTTGCCTCCTATATATGGCTATCCATGTAAACTTAAAGGGCTTCAACCTGTTATAAAATTAACTCTTTATTTTGAAGTGGAAAAAAAACTCCTTGAAATTAAGAATCAAAACCCATAAATTTAATGTGTCTCTTAAGATAAATATGAAAATAGGGATTTTTTAGTAGAGAAAATTTGAAAATAAGATTTATGATGCGAGTGAAGCCCACCTCCATCACATGTTAAAGAGGTGAGTTATACACACATAGGGGAATTTAAAAGAATTGCCATGTCAGCCATAAAATTTCTTATAAAATTTTGTTAGGCGTTCACAAAGTAAAAAGGGGAGCATAAATGAGAGAAGCGATTAGGGAAATAAAAGGTTGAAGGAAAGGTGAATTAAGGTTCTTAGAAATTTCAAAGGCAAAACGTTCCTTTTGAACCCTAACATTTACAACCAAATATAAGTCATATCGTAACATTTTTAAAATGTACTAAAGGAACCCCATTATTTCAAATTTAATTTAAATATTTGATAGAACCTTTAACATGTTAGAGTTTCATTAGTTAAATGTCGAGTCAGCGTTGATGTGTTAAAAGTTTTAGTTTTAATCTTTATGTGGGACCCACCTCTCGCATTTGGACTACATATGGCAAAGATGGGTCTCAGTTAGGGATGCTAATGATCCGATCCCATCATTGATGTAGTTTGACTCAACCCCTATACCGTGGTCTAAGTTCGATTTGAAGTCTAGTTGGGCTTAAGTCGTACAAATCTAGTCTATTTAGATCATCTAAAATGACGTCATTCATGGTGAAAGTTAGGCCACGTAGATTGTTTAGGACTCTCAATGAATTGATGAAGGAGAATAAGCTATGGGATAATTGAGTTTTTCTATAATCTTATTCAAAGTCATTGCATACTCCCTCCCTCCCTCTCTCTTTCTCTCTCCCCTCTCTCTTCTTTTATTTTGCATTCCTTACCTCTTGCTTATGGACTTTGCCACTATTTTGGTTGTTTTTTTGTGCTTCCCTTTCCTTTCTCTTATCTTTTGTTCATTCTCCCTCTATTTTTATGTTACCATTTTTTTCATTCCTTTTGTATTTTTATTTCCTTCTCGTGATTTATCCAAAAACAAAATCCTTGGTAGCATAAAAAACTTTTAGCTGTTTAGTTCTCCTATTATGGATAGCCTCAAAGGTGGCATCGTCTATGGACTTAGAGTATGCCTTTTTGGTGGCACTTCTTTTCTTCTTTATTGTCTTTTTGACAATATCCTTCTTATACTATGTATTGTACATAATTATCCATATAAGCTTAAGGGGCTTTAATTTGTTACAAAAGTACCTCTTTATTTTGAATTGGCAAAAAACTCTAAGAAAATTGATAATCAAAACCCATAAATTTGATGCCTCTACAGGAATAAATCTCAAAATAAGTATTCAAACTGAAAATTTTTTAATTACGATTTATGTTGTGATAGCGACCTAGTTGGATCCCACATAAAGAATAAAATTTAAAAAAATTGTCATGTCAATAATGAAATTTCTTATGAAAAATTAGTAGGTGTTCATCAAAGTAAAAGATAGAGTATAATGAGAGAAACAATTAAGGTAACAAGAGGGTGAGAGGAAGGTGAGTTAAGGTTCTTAAAAAATCCAAAGGCAAAAATTCCTTTTTGAATCTTGATGTTTGTACTGAGATACAAGTCAGACATAACATTTTAGAGTGTACAAAGATCTATAATATTTCAAATGTAATTAAACCTTTGATTGTTAAAACCCCCAACTATATCAGGGTTCCATCAGTTAGTGTCATGTTAAAACTGATGTGACAATCTTTTTTTTAATTCTTTGTATAGGACCTACCTTTATCACATGGACTATATATTGCAGATATGGTCCGATTCATAAAATAAACCCTAATTTTAAATTTTATTGAAATTTGAAATAACATGACTTCAACTATTGGGCATTCCCAAATTGGTCTTCTTAAAATTTTTGAACTAATAAGATAATTAGCTAGGTTACCTTCCCAATCAGTTAAAGCAAGATTCTATCTATTTGATTAGACACTCTTTGGGCTTATTCAATAATAAGTCAGGTTACCAAGTCTATGGGAATCTCTCTCCTACAATCCACTAAAAAAATATGGTATGGAACAATAGTGCCTCCCCTAAACTCACTATCATAGAGTGACTTGCCATTAAAAATAAACTCTCCACTCTTTATAGGATTAAAAAGTTTTTATCCTATCCCACCTATTTGTCAACTTTGCTATAATGAAAATAAAACTAGATATCACCTCTTCTTTAAATGTAAATTCTCTAAATTTTTATAAAGCTCTATCCAACAATAAAATACTTATACTTGTAATGCGGAAGCTCAGGAACCATTGATCTCTTGGTCATCTCAGAAGCAACACTTGAGTGACCAAGATTTCTTTATTTTCAAGATTTTTTTTTATACTACCATTTATGCTTTATGGAAAGGAATAAGCATATCTTCAAAGGTAAAGTACCATATAGGAGTGCCTTCTATCTCAAAACACTAGAATGGATTTAAGGTATCATTAAATCAAATATTAATACTATCTTAATCTTACTTCCTATAGCTTCTAGATGGTGACTTAGCTAAAAGAAAAGGAATTCATTAGGGAGCTCTTCTATCATATATCCCTCAAGAGAGGAATGGTAGGGATGTGAGATCTTGCTTTTAATTATTATTGTTGGTTTTGTGATTTTTGGTTTTTACTTATAACAAGTTGCTATTTATTATTAACTCGTATCTATCACTTGTTTCACTCTAGAGCATAGCATTGTTGGTCTCATGCTGCACTAGTATTCTTGTAGTCCTTTATGTTGTAACTCCTTTAGAAACATTTTATTAATCTAATTTATTTATTTATTTTCAAAAAATAATTTTTAGCTTAGGGGTAAGGCACAACAAAAAAATGTCAACAATCAAGATTATTATGGGCTTACTAACATAAAAGATGAATTAATGAAGGAAAAGAAGTCATGAGATTATTTAATTTTTCTACAATCTTATTCAAGGTCATTGCCTGGCCTCTCTCTCTATGTTCCTTTTTTTTTAATTTTGCTTTTCTTACCTCTTTCTCGTGTACTTTGCCTTTCTATTAGCTGTTCGTTGAGCTTTCCTCTCTTTCCTCTTATCTTATTCATTCTCGTTATGTTTTTATGTTGTTAATGTTTCATTCCTCCTATATTTATGTTTCCTTCCGATAATGTATTGAAGAGCAGCTTCCTTAGCAGCATCATGAACTTTCAACTTCTCAATTCTCCTCTTTTATATAACCTTAAAGGTGTCATTGATTGTGAACCTAGAGTCTGACTTTTTTGGTGGCACAACTTCTGTTCTTTATTATCTGTTAAGCAATATCCTTCTATCAATAAAAGCTTGGAGGGCTTTAACCTGTTATAGAAGTACCTCTTCATTTTGATTGAAAAAGTTCTAGACAATTTGAGAAATAGAACTTATAAATCTAATTCCTTTACCAGGATAAATATGAATGGAAATTTCAAATTGGATAAAAATATGAAAATAGGGTTTAGTGGATCCTACCTTTGCCATGTTTAGTCTATAAAGTGGGTCCCACAAAAGAATAAAATGAAAATATCGTGTCAACATTGACATAGTGCTTAATAGATGTAACCTTGATAGAGTTAAGAGTTCCATCAATTGGGAGTTTATAATTAGATGGTTTTGAAATATTAGAATTTATTTTGTACAACCAAAACAATAAGTTTTAATCTGCATGTTGATGTAAATATTAGAGTTTAAAAGAAACTTTTGACGAAATCTGAAAGGATGGGGGTGTACTATAAATTCTATGAATGAAAGAGAGAGAGAGAGAGGCAAATTTTTGCCAAAAAAAGATTAAATTATGGAGGTATGCTATAAATCCTGTGGATGTGTACTATTAAATAAACCCAAAATTTGAAATGGTAGAGGTGTTCTATAAATGTTATGGAGGTGTACATAATGTCAAAAAATTTAAATTATATAATTGAATACAAATTGTCTATAATTGACTTTATATTCATTAAATGGATATAATTTGTTCCTTAATTTAACCTAGTTATCCTGTAAAACTTTTTAAATCTCTCTCATTAAGTCTAACTTACCTCAAACACCTTTCCTTAAATACCCTTAATTCCTAAAATAAATCTATTTAGACATAATTAAACCTATATTAAGTTTAATTTACCTATATAAAGAATAAAACGAATAAGAAAAACCTACTTAAATCTTAAACCAAAAGAGATACAATGAGTATCAAATTAAAGGTAATTTAGCTCAATTAACAAATTAATTTAGTCTAATTGAGACCTATTTATCTGTCCATATGTTTTATAATAGTTTTATCATTAACTATTAGGTCTTATTTGTTCATTTGCATGCTTTCTGTTGATAATATCTATAAAATTAATATTTATCTTAGTATAAATTTCCTTATTCATCAAAATATGGGTAAGATTTAGATTTAATTAATTTAGTATAAATTACAGAGGAATTGCAATTTTTGAAGAATTTTATATTTATAAGAAAAATATCTATATTTTACTTTATCAAAATATTATTTTATTTATATCATATTTGAAAAAATTCCTTGTTGAAGGTAGAATTTTTCATAAAATATACCGAGTGATATATAAATTAATGAGAATATGTTAGACTTGAAGAATCAAAAGAAACATATTGAAACATCATTTGTTAAGCAATTTGAACAAATGCAAAAGATTATTAAAGTCATTTAATACCTGAACTTAATTCCATTAGAGCTTACTTTAAACAAAGTTTAACATTTCATGTTAAACATGAATCAGAGTGCTCCAAAAATTAAGAAAATATTCTTTAAGTTTTTACAATTTTTATTGACCATATTAAGACTATTAATGTTTTAGTCTAGGAGAAAACTCCTAAATTAAAAAATAATTTACATATTGTTGAGTATTTTATCAATTTAGTTACTCTTAATACAGACGTATCCATTAAAGAGGGAAGGGCTAGTCTTTTTCCTAATAGTGATGATAAGGCGATGGAGAATGTGGTGGGGAATGTTGATGATGAAATAAGGAGTGCTATTTTCAGCATGAAGCAAATGGAGGCTCTAAGACTAGACGAAATAAGTCTCATATTCTTCCAAAAATGTTGGAGTGTGGTAGGTCGATCTATTTGTCACTTCGTGCAGGAGATTTTTAGAACTCAAAAAATTCCGAAAGAGTTGAACAAAACTTTACTAATACTAAAGAAGGAGAATGTTGATTCTATAAAGTTTTTTTTTCGTCCTATCAGTCTATGTAATGTTATTTACAAGACAATTTTAAAGTGATTGTTAATAGATTAAAAGGTGTGCTTCCTTCGATTATAGGATCAACACAGACGGGTTTTGTGCCTGGATGACAAATAACGGATAATATCATCCTTACCTAAGAAGTTATTCATTCTATGAGGTGAAACACTCGGAGAAAGGGTTTTATGGCAATTAAGGTGGATCTAGCAAAAGTGTACGACATGCTTTAATGGGATTTCGTACATGACATCTTAAGTAAAGCAAGACTTCTTGCATATTTGATAAATATAATTATGGAATGTGTGACGTCATCAATTATGAGATTTTTTATTAATGGCGAAGTTTCTAATTTTTATGTTCCGTGAAAAGGAATTCGTTAAGGTGATCTTATATCGCTATATCTTTCTGTATTATGTATTGAGAAACTGACGCAAACAATGGTTTAGGCAGTGGAGAATAGACAAGGGAATCCTTTGCACTTTAATAGTAACAGCCTCCTATTTCTTATCTTTTTTTTTAATTGATGATTTTTTGATTTGTGTTGAAGCCTCCAAGGAGAAAGCAAGGATTGTTAAGAAGTTAGTGGAGCAGTTTTGTACCCAATCAGGGCAGAGAGTCAACACTGCTAAAACAATAGTCTTTTTTTCAAGAAATGTTAAGCAATAGTCAAAAGCAGAGCTAACTAAAAGGCTCGATTTTCAGCCTACAGATGATATAAGTCGTTACTTGGGCATGCCAATTTTGCATGGTAGAATCACCAAGAGAACCTATACAAGAATTTTGGAGCAAGATCATAAGAGGCTCTCGGGTTGGACTATCGTTGGTAGGTGATGTTATGTTAGCAAAGATGGTGTTGTAGAGTCTTCCTTTCTTTGCCATGCAAACGACTAAATTGTCATATTTTATTTGTGATAAGATTGAACAACATGTTTGTCAATTTATCTAAGGTTCTTGTCATAGTACTCAAAATATAAGTTTAGTGGCATGAGATGTGATAGCACATCATAACGTTAATCAAAATAAAATAACTAGACTACTATTATAGTAGTAGTGAGTCTAGGTCGATCCAATTGAGAGTGTGTGTAAAATTGTTGAAATGAAATCAATCAGTGTTTAGGTTTAGGGGGTTTTGGTTTTAGAAACAAGAAAATAAAATGAAACTAGACTAATAAAACAAATTAAAGAAAACATGCGAAAATGATAAAAGTGTGAAATTCGATAGGGACCCAGTTCTTTGGTTCAATCTCGACCTACTGTAGCATCCCATTACCCATGTTAAGGTTAAAATTGTAAATATGAGAGATTCACTAAGAGGTTAGAAATGTGTTTCATGCCCATGCATTATGTGATATGCTCATGCACTTGAATATTGAATATTGAATCATTGCATAAGAAAATGACTGTACATGCATTCATTGACATTCCAGGTATAATTGTTTATAAATGTGAGTATATTAAGAAATGTTAGCCCCCAAGAATTTCTACTTGGTGAGTAAGTATGATTTGCATTAATTATGAGGTCCTTATGAAATTTTGAAGAAAGATTATATGATATAGGCTGATTGGAATAAAGTGTAAAGGTTATAAGAATGTTAAAAGGGTGTTTTTGGCAAGACACTTAAGGTTAAAAAGAACATAAGCCTATAAGGAAGGGTAAAAGGGGCTTTTTGGGCTCATTAAGGATAGAAATGGAAGAAAGAAATGTAGTCTTGCTTTATAAGAAGGGGAAAACATGAATTGAGAGAGAGAAAGAGGAGTTAAGAAAGAAAAAGAAGAGAATTTCGGTGGTTGAGAGAAAAGAAAAGAGTTAAGCTAGGGTTTCAGCACGTCTTAGTCTTGAGAGAGATTTTGAAGTGGGTCAAGAAGAGAAAAAGAAAGAAGGAGAGACGAGCTTCAAATTGAGCTAAAGATCTCTTCATTTGGTGAAGAATCAAGATAAGATCATTTGAATCTTTTGAAATTTTTGGAAGAGTTTTATACCATGGAGTTAGGAAATATATAGGTTTAAGTATTCTAGAACCAATTTTAGTGATTGGGAGTTGTGGGATTTTTCTATTTGAAAACCTTATTGAGTTGAGGTTTAAGAGTTAAATGAAGTCAAATTGGTAACTGGATGGTTATACTCAGGATTTTCCAAATTTGCACAGTGCAAAATTTCAAGTCTTTGTTAGGGATAAATTTTGTGTTCTGAATTCAGGGAAAAAATTGGTTTAATCTAGGCTAAATTAGACAAAGATGTCTTTTGGAAAGTTGTAGCTTATTTTTCTAGCTTTCCAACGGTATATAATATGAAATTTTTGGACATCGGAGTCGAAAGTTATGGTTTTTATGAGTGGAGATGCTCAGGAGTGTAATATGCTTCATCTTAAGAGTCACTTCGTCTTAAGTTGACTCTACTTCGTCTTAAGTTAACTCTGTTTTGTCTTAAGAGTCACTTTGTCTTAAGTTGACTCTACTTCGTCTTAAGATGACTCTGCTTTGTCCTAAGAGTCACTTCGTCTTAAGTTGACTCTACTTCGTCTTAAGTTGACTTTGCTTTATCTTAAAAGTTATTTCGTCTTAAGTTGACTTTACTTCATCTTAAGATGACTGTGCTTCATCTTAAGAGTCACTTCGTCTTAAGTTGACTCTATTTCATCTTAAGTTGACTGTGCTTCGTCTTAAGAGTCACTTCATCTTAAGTTGACTCTTCTTCGTCTTAAGTTGACTCAGCTTCGTCTTAAGAGTCACTTGGTCTTAAGTTGACTCTACTTCGTCTTAAGTTGACTTTGTTTCGTCCTAAGTTGACTTTGTTTCGTCCTAAGTTGACTCTGCTTCGTCTTAAGTTGACCATCTGTTTCTTCTTAGGTTGACTTTCTGCTTCATCTTATGTTGACTGAAACTCTTTTTGGTCCAAGTTTTACCCCTTATATGATATAATTTATCTTTGAGGTCTTCATGAAAGTTGTAGATCTCGAAGTCTCTTCAAAATCATCTAAAGAAACCGTTGATCCGATAACTATAGCGAAAGTTATACTAGTTGGCCCAAAATAGATTCAATATGATTGAGGACAAAATCTTGTTTGGTTCTTTCAGCCATAACTCTGTCATCCGATCTCCAAATGGAGTGATTCTTAGACCAATATATTACTAACACATATGTCTATCTCTCCATGAAAATATGTAGCATTTTGAATTGATTTGAAAATTTTTGATTGAAAGAAAGTGAGGAAATCTATTGGAATAATATGAACTGGTATGATTTCACTAAACATGCTCGGGTATTTCGGTTATGTCTTGATCTATAGACATCCAAATGACATGCTCTTTGATTTGGCATAAACTAGAGATATAGGGATACAAATAATATGAAGAAGTAGAACTGTGATTCAATCTTTAAGATGTTTAATTTTTGGAAAGAAGTTGTGTATAGTATACTATTTTGGATAAGAGTAGTCCGAAAGTGTTTGAGGCATATCTGCCAAATTATTGAACCAAATTGAGGGATTTTGAAGTTAATGGAAAGATAAGAGATAGAGGGACACTTTTCTAGAAGAGAGTATGACCAAATTACATCAGTTTTGCTTTCTAATTGAATGTGAACAGTAGACCTGAAAGTATGTCTTGGAAAAATCTGAAGTGAGTCAATGAGAAAGGAATAGAGATTTTAATGGTTTTATTGAGGCATAAACATAAGTATAAATTATACTTAAATGAGTTTTGATATGAGATTGATTTTGTGATGAAAAGAAAAGTACCCGAAATTGTCATGAACATGCATTGTACATAGTCCATATACACACGTATGCATAAATGAATGCTTATAATTGTGCAAAGTTATTAATGTGTGTGCAACATGCGTATTGCATAATTGTGATGTGTAGGATAAACGTTCGCATTCAGACATTTCCAGATGCTAAACTGGAGCATACTGTAAGTAGACTGAGATGGTCTCATTTCATTGTTTGTTCTGTTTTGAATTTTGTATTGATTGACTATTGAAGTGCTACTTATATGTGAATGAGATGAAATAAGTATGCATAATATGATTGTTAAATGCTGGACCCCAGTTCGATGACAAATGTGTTTTGAATGTACGTTTGCATGTAAATGAAAAGTGATACTCAACTCTAATGTTGAATGCCAGATTACGATCTGATGATATGTGAATGTGAGTGAATGTGGATTATGCAAATGTGACTGATGTATTTCATTTCATGAATGTATGAAACAAAATGGCTGTTGTGATCAAAGTAGTCACCGATCAGAACTTAAAGTTCAACAAGTGAAAATGAGCTTCGAGCTCAAAGGTGATTTAGAGCCTCAGGCTCAACGTTTAATGAATCCTGTATCCCCCAAACGGATAAGGGACAGTTATCAATGAGCCCTATATGGGACAGTTTAGGCACTCAGTCACAACAAAGTAACAAATGAAAAGTAGGTCTCATGTGCATTACATATGCATAATATGAATGATTATATCTATTGAATATGAAGTGTGAAATGTTATGAATGTGATTATGTGTTATGTGATTGGGTGAGTCATCGATGATGATCACTCATTAAGTTCACAAAACTCACCCAAAATTTGTAAATATTTTTTCAGGACTCAGAAGAATACCCTGCTAGGCAAACGGGAGTAAAATTACTGCATGTAAGGGAAAGATAGAGGTCGAGATCAATACGCGTATGCATTAGTGTTATCCTATTCTTGTATAAATTTGTATTCCGCAATTTCTGTAAAATAGTGTTTTGTATTTGTAATGGGCCCCACTTGGCTATTAAAATCCTATTGATTGTAATGTGTTTATTGAAGATGTTTAGTAATGAAAGTGGGCCCTATGTGATGATTGACTTCCGCATATGTTGATGTTCAAAAAAAAATTTATATCAAGTTTTGACTGATTGAGTGTTCTAACACGCCATCCTCTTGGGACACGGACTCGGATATCCCTCAAGATGTTGGCCACGTGTCTCTAAGGAGTGGGGTGCTACACCTACACCTTAATTAAACATATTTTATTAATTTGTTGTTCTCAAATCTCTCCTAGAAACTATTAATCGTGGGTTAGTAATTAGCAGGAGTTTTTCCTTAGTAGTGTTTAATCAAGATACAATCGTTAATTAAACTTAACTACAAATAACCTAGGATATGATCTCTAGATTCAATTGGGTAGTAGCATTATGAATTAGGAAAACTAATTAATCAAGGCAACAACCACATACAATGCGTCATTTAACCTAGGTTATGTTATCCCTAATGATTATGAATCATTAGTTGTTACACATGAATTTCAACATAACAATTATCGATTATATCGAAATTCTAGTAATGAATTTGCAAACAAATGATTCAATGAACATATTAAAATCATCTTTTCACAATACCTAATGGGTTCATACACAAATAACCGAATAATAATGAGAATATGATTATCCATATACAAAACCCAAATCAATTAACATAGGATAACACAATCAATTTCTAATGAGAGAAAGAAACAACAAAAATAATGAAATACAATTAACCCAGGTTGTTAGCATCGATGTCACCTCCAAATCAACGTCAAGACGTCTAACCCTTTATGAGTCTCTCCCAAAAAGATATTTCAGCCCCTATGTTATAACCCAACTGAAACCCTCATATTCTCATCGCTACCGCACCTCCCTTTTCTCTGTGTTGTTGTTCTCTATTTTGTTAATTAACTCTTGGCCACTTTACTATTCACACCTTAAAAACCTCTCCACGTCAACTTCCCAAATGACTATTTTTATCTCCTGTCCAACATCTGCATTTTGCCTCTACTGTTGCATTTTAGCTCCTTGATGTGCTGCATTTTGTTTGCTCCCTATTTCTCATTTAAATGTTGGTCCACCCTCATTATTCATCCTTCACGCTACCACTAATGCCCTTTTGTTATTGACCAAATGTCTACGCTTCATGCATAACATTTGCGTAAAATGCAAATGTGGTTTGCGTTTACTATAGAATGGACTACGTTTTGGCTTCCCAACTACTGTCACTTTCGTCTACTCACGTTGTCATTTCCTTGCTTCTGCACTGTGTTTCATTCCCTTAGTTGCGTGTTTTGATGCTCCTTACCTATCAATGTCTGCGTTGTACGTCATTGTATTCATGTTTTGGGCTGCGGCGTTGCTTCTTTTCTATGCTACCTCTTGGATTGTCGTTTTGTCATCCTTGCTTCCAACTTGCTTGTCCATGTGTCTTGGTGTTTTATCCGAACAGCTACTGTTTCCTTGGTGTTGTTTTATCATTGTCCATCATCCTTTAAATTCACATTCTTGCATGGCATGCATAGTGCAGATTTTCTACTTCATAAAATAGCTCAAATATCATGTTTTCGAATCACTTTAACTTCTCTGCTTCTAAATTGTGCCTAAAATCACATACGAGTCAAAGTGAGTATCTTAAGGAATTTATTATCCTTAATCGCTAAGTGCTATGAAATAATTAAATAATCAATTAAGCACCTATCAGGATGATATATGTTGAAGCAAAGAGAATGGCAGCTTGAGTTTAAGGAAGCTTTGAGTGATGAATGAATCTTTTATTATGAAAGCTAGATGGCAGTTAATTAATTCCATAGATAAGCTATAGATTCAAGCTTTAAGGGCAAAATATGGAATTTAGGAAGTCATGCCGTTTGAGATTAAGAAGAAAGGCTCTCCTTTTTGGAAAGCTATTAGCTCTGTGTGGGCTAAACTTTATGATGGCTTAGATTGGACTCTTGGCAATGGCCATATTGCTAGATGTTGGACTGGATTGACAAATGGTCGATCAATGTGAATCCTCTAGTTGATTATGTGAATTGCAAAATTCCAGAAAATAGTTTGAACAAGTCAGTTAGTGATTTTGTGAAATTGGATGGAAGATGACATTGGAGTAAGTTTGAATCGTAGCTTCCTAATGGTATCCTTATGAATCAAAATTTTGATCCAGTTCCTCAATCCAGGGAAGGTGATGACAAGTTTTATTGGAGACATTCTATTAATGGACTTTTCTCCATTAGCTCAATGTAAACAATCTTAATGGAGGATGAAGAGCATGCAAAAAGCAATGAGTGGAAGCGAATTTGGAAGTGGAAGGGTCCCGAGAGGATTAAAACTTTTCTTTGGTTAGCATCAAAAGACAGTCTCCTTACAAGGTGGGAGCTAGCTAGAAGGCATATGGCTCATGATACTCGTTGCCAAAGATGTGAAGAGGGCGAGGAGACATTGATTCATGCTTTAAGGGATTGTAGATGGGCAATATTAATGTGGAATCAGTTAGTGCTTGTGGATTACCAGAATGAATTTTTTCTTTGCCTTTTAAAGCTTGGCTAAAGGAAAACTTGAGAAATAAATGGGGATTCAATGTGTTTGGTGAATGGGATACTTGTTTTAGGGTTGCAGCTTGAAGCATATGGAATTGGAGGAACATGAATATTTTCCAGAAAAAGGAATCGATCCCCTCTGTTAAAGTCAAAGACATTATGAATAGAGTTTATGAAATTAATATAGTCCATAAGGAATGCTCCATTAGTCAGACTAGTGTGTAGCAAGATAGGGAAAGAAAATGGTAACCTCTTCCTCGCGATTGTTTGAAAGTGAATATCAATGGAGCAGTCAACTTAAATAATGGTTTATCTACTGTTGGTAGTTTGATGAGAGACCATAATGGCTTTTGGATTAAGGGTTTTGCTATGAATATTGGCAAAGGCTCAATTCTTAAAACTGAGCTTATGGGAATTTTTCAAAGATTGCTTTTTTCTTAGAGTCAGGGGATAAGGAATGTCTTGGTGGAGTCTGATTGCAAATTAGACATCAATCAAGCTCTAAATGGAGAAGCTATGGACAACAATGGGCATTTATTAAACAGTATTCAGAAACTTCTTTGTCAAGATTGGAGGGTGAGCATCCAGTACGTGCCAGGGAGACTAACTAGTATGCGGACTTTATTGCAAAATATGCTCGTTGTCTTATGAATGGTTCTCATGTTTTGCTCTATCCGCTGCTTGGATTGGGGGAGATTTTGATGTACAATATTTGAATTCCTCATAATGTTGGCTAGTTTCTAGGCTTGTTCCTCTAGGCTAGGTTATAATGGAGTAAGTAATATTGAAGTTGAGTCCACTGGTAATAAAAATTTAATTATAAGAATATTTTTTATTTTGCCCATCAACTTGAATTAGAACTTGTATTGGTGATAAAGAGTCATGATCAAATTACTTCACATTTATACTTGATTGCTAATTTGATAATGTGATAGTATCAAAATAATCAAGTTGATAAAGTTTATTGAATTCTTACAAAATGTGAGGTTTTAATAAGAAAATATTTGAATTAAGATATTAATAAAAAAGGCTAATGAAACACATTAGAGACAAAATTATGGTTCACTAATTGGTTTAATCATAATGTTTTATTCCATAGTCTGTGTATAGAAATTATCTTAGAAGATAATATTAATGTAGAGCAAATTGGAGAAAGATTAAGACATTGTTCATATGATAAATAAGTAGTTAAACAATGCTTATAATTGTAAGGAATGACGAGTTCGAATCTTCTCAAGATAATGTGTTTAGAGTTGATGTATTTTATGTTGTGATTAACTTACAACTTTAAGAGTTTAATAAAAGATTACTTTTTTTTGTTTCTTATTCGAGTCCCAGTGATTAGGCTAGTAAAAGGTAATTCGTCTTACTTAAGTTTATTTATTATATATTTTATAATTGATCTTTACATTATTAATATAAGATATACTAAAGAGTATATAAATTTAAAAGATATTGATAATCTTTCTTAAAAGTTAATAAAGATAAAGAAATTTGTTATATATTCTCTGGTAAATATATTTTTAAAGTTGACTTTATTATTACCATCTGCATAACATCAATTTAAAAAAATATTTTTTATTATAAGATTTGTGAATAATTTCTTTTGAAAGCAAATGAAGAATAACTGTTTGAGTACTTGAATTGAAAAATATATATTTTATAGTATTAACAATAAAAGATTATGGATCAACTTCAAATAAATACTTCTCTAAGTCAGTTATAATACATATCAATTTAGTTTTTTTTTTAAATTATTTTTCTATAGAAATTTGTATAAATTTTATTTTCATTGAGTCAATTTCTAACTTTGATTTAAAGTAACAACATCAAAATAAAATAATATTTTATTATGCCTTAAAGGATTTTTTGTACACGAGATTAGACCTAATTAAAAAATAAAACATTGACATAATTAAAGAAGTTTAGGTTCAACTTTATGTTAAATGATCATTACTATTAATAAACCAACAAAATAAATGAAAATCAAATATATGAGATTCAACCAATTGTTGAAACTTAGACATTTCATTTATCCCCATATCAAACATAGAGTAAATTAAGGAAGAAATACCTAGATTTGGTTTGATAACTAGCTTTAAGTTATCCCCCTAATACGCAATCTTGCTTTTGTGCAGTTGAGGAACATAATACCTATTAAGTCGAAAGTGTCTATACTTATTCAAGATGGTGAATGGCATGACAACTTTAGGGGTTTCGCCACACTAATAGAATATCTTCCATAACTAGGAGAAATAGGATTATAGGATAACATCTATTGGAGTCTTCATCCTCAAGGCCTCTTCACTAATCAATCTTGTCGTCGGATTTTCAGGGCTGAAATAATGGAGGTTCCATGGTATAATCTCACCTAAAAAAAGTCTTTAAATCCCAAAGTCGCGTTTATTACTTGGTCAGCTATCAAGAACTGATTAAGGACTAAGTGTAGGTGGTTTAGGACGAATGAAACAACATGTGTTTTATGCCATAATGTTAATGAGGATCAGAATCACTTGTTTTTTTAATGTACTTATTCCAAAGCCATATAGAGCAAGATTCAATGTATGCTAGAGATAACTAACTTGACTTGCGAATGGGAGCTTACCTTGAGGTGGTTCATCAACTATTCCATTATGGGCAAAGTGCATGTATTCTTATGAAAAGTGACATTCATTACTACCATATACATAATATGGAAGGAGAGATATAGTTGAATCTACAAACAAATGGAGGTAAATAAATATTAACTAGCTGGTAATATTGTGAACTGGAATAGAACTGCTATTCTAACAAAAAATGTTGGCCATCTTCTCACCAATATATGAAGGGCTAGTGGTAGTAGTTAATGTGGTGTCTATTGCTTTATTTCTAAATTCTTTGTAATTGAACTACAAATCTTGTCTGTAATTCCTAGGAAGAGTACAATAGATTATCCTTTTAAATTATGAAATTTGTAATAGATGTTGAAAAATTGAGTCGCGATCTTATCTAAATTGCAGCGGAATAATCACAAAACTTTTTCGTGATTTTTGATTTTTCAAAAATCAAGATCTATTTAATTCTATAAAATGATTAACTCAAATCATAATAAAGCAAAAATTTAATTCGTACCTTATTCCGAAGATTGATCTTTATCTTGATGCATCCCTCGAACCATTTCTGAAATCGATCCATCTCAACCATCGTAGCCGTACAAGTGTCCGACCTCTAACGGTATCCACAGAATAGGTTAAGTGAACTCTGTAACCTTTACAAAGAAGGTTAAGTATGAAGTACTAGCTCCATAGAGCTGAAGCCTATTTACAATAATTTTTGGACATTTTGGTAATTTAATTGAAATTAAATACTAATTTCAATTAAACTTTAATTAGAATTACAAATAGTTCTAATTAAATAACAATTTTGCCCAAATAAGATTCAATATCTTATACTGATCCTTATTTATTAAATATCTCATATTTAATCATAAAGTTTCTCAAACTTT
>JANVCQ010000008.1:22292650-22313123 GCA_025531925.1 Erythroxylum plowmanianum
TGATTATAAATTGTTTAATTGGAGAATTAAAGATAAATTAAAAGGAGTTTTAATTTATCTAATTCTAATTATGAATTCTAATTAGATTTTATAATCATTACTAACATATTTGGAAACCTAATGGGTCTCAATATAGAATGGGTTAGAGAGAGCAAAGTTAATTTAATTAAGTTGGACTTGATTATAAAGTTTGAGAAAATATATGATTAAATATGAGATATTTAATAAATAAGGATCAGTATAAGATATTGAATCTTATTTGGGCAAATTTGGTATTTAATTAGAATTATTTGTAATTTTAATTAAAGTTTCATTGAAATTAGTATTTAATTTCAATTAAATTACTAAAACATCCAAAGCTTATTATAAATAGGTTTGAGCTCTATGGAGCTAGCACTTCATGATTAACCCTTTCTGTAAAAGTTACAGAGTTCTCTCAACCTATTATATGGATAATGTTAGAGGCTGAACACTTGTGCAGCTTTAGTAGTTGAGACGAATTGATTTTAAAAACGGTTCGAGGGATGCATCAAGATAAAGATCAAACTTTGAAATAAAATACGAATTAAATTTCCGCTTTATTATGATTCGAGTTAATCATTGTATAAAATTAAATAGATCTTGGTTTTTGAAAAATCAAAAATCGTGAAAAAATTTTGTGATTATTCTGCTATGGTTCGGATTGGATCCCAACTCGATTCTCCAACAGTGGTATAAAAGCTAGATTTTAATTCTATTATTTGGTTAAATTGATTGATTGTTATTGGTTACAATTTTGGAATTGAATCACAAAAGGTTTGTGACTTTAATCTGAAAAGGTTTCAGATTAACACCAGATAAACCCTAATTCCCTTATTAATGCTTGCACTTGTTCTTGTCCCTATATTCTGGAAAGTGTACATTGCAATACCTTTAGTCGACACAGTAAGAATATTAAACACTACACAACTAGAACTACTTGGTGAGCCTTTTGAAGGCATACACAAGCACGAACTTGTCATGTAGAGATGAACATAGTAGAGAGCTAAGATGGTTAGTACTTTGTCATAAAAAGAGAAGTGCAGTACTTTCCATCAGACATGTAACATTGTTGTTAATTCCATTTTGCTTGCTCGGTTGGTCATGGAGAAGACTCCTCATATGTTCGATGGAGCTGAGGCTTTTGCAAGGAAGCAAGTAAGCACCGTCTTTTGACGTAGTTGGAAAGGTGGCATTAACATGGAGGCTAGGTTTTTTTTTTATGTTTTTAGGTTAGTGAAGAGTAGGGTGTGTTTGGCTAGATGGTTGACTGGAAGAAGATCATCTGAAGCAATAACGTGAGATTAAGGGAGACGTGAATAGTGGTCTGTGAATAGTAGAGTGGACCATTATGTTTAATTGTCACGTCATGCACAGTAAATTAGAATAAGGGATTGTGTGGAGAAGTAAATGAAAGGTGCTTTTTATTATTTAGAAAAATGTTTTCAAGGGTTAATTCTATTAATAATGTTTTAGAAGTTAATTTAATTTTTCAAGTTGTTGAATTATTAAATTAAATTAATCATCAAATCAATTCTAAAATTAGCATAATTATTTTTCTTAATTTGATTAAGACTAATAATTAAATTGAAATCAAGATAATATCCTTTCTAATAAATCAAGAAACTTATTATTTATAAATAAATAAACAATTTCTAAATAAATAAAATAACAATTCTGTAAACAAATAAAATTTAAGATTTTAATTTATCTCAATCAAATTGAAACAAATATATTTAATTAAGAAACATCTTTCTTAATTATTTAAGAAAACATTTTTCTTAATTTCAAGAAGCCTAATTAATTAATTTCAATCTAATTAAAAATAATTAATTCTAATTTTAGAAACAACTTTTCTAATGAATGAATTTCAATCTAATTGAAACTAATTAATTCTAATTTTAAAAACTACTTTTCTAAAATTAATTAATTTTAATATAGTTTAAACTAATTAATTCTAATTTTAGAAACTGCTTTTCTAAAATTAATTAAGAATCAATTTAATTATTAATCTTAATCAAATTAAGAAAAATAATTATGCTAATTTTGGAATTGATTTAATGATTAATTTAATTTAATAATTCAACAGCTTGAAAAATTAAATTAACTTCTAAAACGTTCTTAATAAAATTAACCATTGAAAACGTTTTTCTAAATAATCAAAAAACACCTTTCATTTACTTCTCCGCACAATCCCTTATTCTAATTTACTATGCATGACGTGACAATTAAACATAGTGATCCACTCCACTATTCACAGACCACTATTCACGTCTCCCTTAATCTCACGTTACTGCTTCAGATGATCTTCTTCCACTCAAACATCTAGCCAAACACACCCTACTCTTCAATAACCCAAAAACATAAAGAAAACGTAGCCTCAATGATGACGCTATCGTTGCAACTGCATCAAGAGACGCTACTTACTTGCTCCCTTGCAAAAGCCTCAGCTCCATCGAACATATGAGGAGTCTTCTCCATGACCAACCGAGCAAGTGAAATGGGATTAACAACAGTGCTCACATGTCTGATGGAAAGTACTACACTTCTCTCTTTATGACAGAGTACTAGCCATCTTAGCTCTCTACTATGTTCATCTCTACATGTCAAGTTCGTGCTTATGTATGCCTTTAAAAGACTCGACAAGTAGTTATAGTTGTGTAGTGTTTAATATTCTTAATGTGTCGGTTAAAGGTATTGCAATATACACTTTCCAGAATACAAGAACAAGAATAAATGCAAGCATCGATAAGGGTATTAGGGTTTATCTGGTATTAATCTGAAACCTTTTTCATATTTAAGTCACAAAATTTTTGTGATTCAATTCCAAAATTGTAACCAATAACAATCAATCAATTTATTCAAATCATAGAATTAAAATCTAGCTTTGATACCATTATTGGAAAATCAGGTCGGGATTTGATCCGAACCGCAGCGAAATAATCACAAAACTTTTTCGTGGTTTTTGATTTCCTAAAAATCATTAATTCTATAGAATGATTAACTCAAATCATAATAAAGCGGAAATTTAATTCGTATCTTATTTTAAAGCTTGATCTTTATCTTAATGCATCCCTCAAACTATTCTAAAATCGATCCGTCTCAACCATCACAGTCGCACAAATGTTCGGCCTCTAACGGTATCCACAGAACAGGTTGAGAAAACTCTGTAACTTTTACAGAGAGAGTTAAGTATGAAGTACTAGCTCCATAGAGTTTAAGCCTATTTATAATAAGCTTTGGACGTTTTAGTAATTTAATTAAAATTAAATACTAATTTCAATTAAACTTTAATTAGAATTACAAATAATTCTAATTAAATACCAATTATGTCCAAATAAGATTCAATATTTTATACTGATCTTTATTTATTAAATATCTCATATTTAATCATAAAGTTTCTTAAACTTTATAATCAAGTCCAACTTGATTAAGTTAACTTTACTCTCTCTAACCCATTCTATATGTAAGACCCATTAGATTCTCAAATATGTTGGTAATAATTATAAAATATAATTATAATTCATATTTAGAATTAGATAAATTAAAACTCTTTTTTAATTTATCTTTAATTCTTCAATTAAATAATTTATAATCATAGATCAAGATTAGCGTCTAGCAATGCATCATGACCACCCAAATATTTAGAAATGTCAAAATGATTTTGACTAACCTTTCTGTGCATGATTTTTTCGTATAATTCAATCATTTCATCAACCAATGTTCCAATTAGACATAAAGTATAGAATTAATGTCTATTCTATTTTAAGTCCAATTATATTAGTTCTCCGTCATTAGCTATTGATTCAATTTATGATATTTGCAAACTATTTATAAAATACCATTCCACCTTGGTCAAGGATTTCCTGAATCAATATTAATTGAGAACAACAAAATATTCTCCCTAATTACTTTAAAATGATGAATCATATCTTGATCATTCAACTATCTCCATATAGTTCATGCTACATCCAATGACTACCGTTTAAACGATCTTTGATAAAATAGATCACGAGTAGTATCAAAATAGAACAATCCCCACACAAGATAACTTTGATGATCTCAATTCAATGGATCACTTATACAATCATTACAATGAGAATTCCATAGACATACAACTAATGTTCCAAATAGATTTCTTACATCGGGTCTATTCATTGAACTTGTTCTCTAGCAAGCACTCATATGTTTGTTTAAGTATCTCTATACTTTAGCCTATGAGATCGACTATTTCCTTCGTAAGGAAAAACAAAACATGTGCTAATCTTTTTCCATTCTATTAATATATAATCTTAATAGAACAATGATTAGAAACATTTAGGAATAATAAATAAATGCAATATGAATCTCATAATTATAATCTCATTATAATTTCATTTGCCATAAACAATTATCTTATGGACTTTATCATATATATCTAAACATGTACAAAATAAAGAATATTTTTAAATAGTTTGTTACTAAACTACAACCACAACAATTGGCTATAAAGTATAAACTTATAATAGCTTTTGCTATTATTCATTCATTTCTATAAAAAAAAAAGATGCAACATGCCTAATCCAATAGGATTTAGTATCAAAATAGAACCATGAATGTTGAAAAAATAAATAAAGAAACTAGACCGACTCCTTCGTGAAAAAAATAAATAAAGAAACAGGACCAACTCCTTGGTGAAGTATATCTTTTCAAGGGTTACAAACCAAGCGCTTCGAGTCGATTTAGGACTACGAGCATTGAGATTGTTGTTTTACGAAAGTAGAACAAGCGAGAAGAAAGTCTTAGCAATGTACTATCTTTACATGTCTCGATGAATCCAGCACCGGATACATATGCAAGTGGGCCTACTGAGGCGCTCCTGAGTCCTGACGCAGGCACCTTGGGCTCCGCAGACCCACTCGTCTCCCTCTCTCGTAAGGCATTCCTGTTCCTATTCCTACCCCTCTCTTTCGCTCTCCTCCTCTCCCCTCTGACTTTCCCCAACCCTAATTGATTACCGTACACCATCCCTCTGCCTGAAATTAAAGGGACAAGGAAGAGGAAAAGCATTATTACGTCCATTTCGTTAACCTCTAGCTCGTTTCTCCAAGGGAATTCAACCTGCTGATTCAATTTCTCTTGTATTTCCTGTTCTCGGGAGAGTTGCTAGCTGTATCGGGATGAGACCGGAGAAGGAGGTGGTGTGTGGTGGTAATAACTATAGGCAGATAGAATGAGTAGACTGTCATTCAGGCCACGGCCTCTTGACATTCACAAGAAGCTTCCAATTGTTAAATCTGTAAAGGATTTTGAAGAAGATGACACTTCCACTTCTACTCGCAACTCTCAGCTCCTGCGCCTAGCTGCTGCTGAGACCGACAATGAGGTGCATGCCTCTGCCAATTTTATGTGTGGGATTTTGAATCGCTCTTCTAGTTCTATTTTTTGAGTCTCTTCTTTCTAGGTACACCTCATTCCCACCAAGAAGCTAGCTCCTGAAATTCCCACTCCTCAGTTTTTGGTTGTGGATACATATGAACGCGACTATGGGCGCACTTTCACTCAACCTACAACATATCTTCGTGCTCGGGGAGGTCTGTCTCCCCTGTTCATATTAATCTCTGCTTCTGCTTCTTCTTCTTATTCACATGCTCAAACTCTCTCACTTGTCTGCAGCTCGAGCAGAACTTGGAGATTTTGTTGAGTATGATATCGACAATGAAGATGAGGACTGGCTTGTCGACTTCAACAATGAAAGAAAGAATCTTTCACCTGAAAAGTACTTGTTTCTGTTAATGTTTTATTGTTTGATTTCAGTTTATTGAACCTACTAGCATATCATAAATTATTTGTCATGGCTTTTCGTATTCTCAGTTATCTTTTTACTCAATTTATATCATTTACGATATATTTGCAGCTTTGAGATACTATGCCTTCAGACCTGTCCCGTGGCTCTTAACTTTTGCATAGAACATATATAGGAAATTTCATGGCTTATATTGTCAAAATTTTACTTCATTGACGTTGTCAAGGTTTCATTCCACATTATCCTTCACACTTTAAAAATTGTTGATTTGTTACTATCTTTTTCCCTGCTCGTGTTGTAATCATATAGATAGTTTTTAATTCAGATTTGAAGCTCTTATGTTCAAGTTAGAGGTACTGGATCATAAAGCTCGGGAAAGAGCTGGGGTTATAGTACCTACACTTGGTTCACCAATCCCTGTACTTCTGCAACTTGACACTGCCATTGAGGTGAAACTTTCTTTCCTTCTGATTAGTAATTGCCAATCTCAATGCTCAATTTTGCTCTAAAATCAACTCCAGTTGCAAATTCGAATTGAAGCAAATGCTGGATTATCTGTCATAACTTTTGGGGAGGAGGAACCAATTTCTGGTTTTTTTGTAGTTCATGTCAAAAGTCTCTTCTTTTTTATCTGATATATCTGTCATGAACTTTTGTTGAAGTGGGAATTGAAGCAAGTACTAGTTTATCTGTCATAAATTTTGGGAAGGAGATGTAGTTGCTTGCTTTTTATGTAGTTCAATGTTAAAAGTCCCTTCCTTTGTATTTTATGTATATGTCATGAGCTTTAGGTGAAGTGGGACTTGACAATCTGACGAGTTTGATGATTTTGACAATTGACTAGTTGGGTATATATTTCATGTTTGAACCTTATTTTTCAATTATTTGTTTGACTATCTATTGCATAAAGGATATCAAGTTGGATTATTACAAATTTTTCTTTTGTTTTTCTTATTCAATGGTAGGCCTTGCAAGCTCAAGCTCAGTTCGTCCATATCCAGTCTGTTTATAATTATTGGAGAGAGAAGGTATAGAATACACTAGATTTTGGGATACTTTCTGTATTATGATTTACCCAAATCTACGATATTCTTCTTTCCAGTTTTGATGTTAATAATATTAAACTAAATTTGTTCACTTCCTTCTCACTATATGTTTCCAACAGGAGTATAACCAATTTAAAAAGTTAAATCTTCTAGAAGTAAGGAATTTACAAGTTTGTAGCTATATGAGTGTGTTAAAAGAACTCTTCCCTAATGAATTAATACTATTCAAAAGCATTGGAGAAGTAAAAAATCTGTCTTCCCTTGCATGCTTATTCATTCCAGTTTTCTCCTAATTCTTGTATAAGGGAATCAAGGAAATGTGGGATAAAAGATTAGGTGCATTATAAGAAGGAAGAACTAACATGTTTTGGAGTTAAAATGAGGGTGAGATATCGAAGATGGATTAATCATGTTCATAAACTATGTTACTGGGGAAATCAAGAAAGCAAAGTGAAGAAATGTTTAAACTATGCTAGATGGCATCGACTCAAAGGGATGTAATTGATCACAAAGAAAGGGAAGTAGAAAAAGGATTTATACTTCTAAACTGATTTAGTATGGGAAACTTGACGTAATGGCCTTGAGTATATGATGTAGGAGCATTCTATAATTTTAATTGGTTTATTAAGCTTTTCCCTTTTTAGCTTGCTTATCTTACTTAACTTCTATATTTAGCTTTCTTATTCTTGAATTCCTATTAAGTACTATTATAGTTGACAATTAGGCTTTCAATTAGGAGTAAAGAATTTATATCCTTGAATCTAAGTATCTATGGTTTTGATATATATGACCTTGCTATAGTGAAGCTTTCAAATATCTCAAAATCTTGAGAAATTGCATCCCAATGGCTAGTTCATGGAGACTTCATAAACTAACTCACTATGCTTGTAGTAAATGAGAAAGTCTAGAATATATTTTAGCTAAGGATGGGAGGTCTACTTCTTCAAGGATCTGTCTTCATATGGGCTCAAACTCAAGTTTCAATCTTGCTAGATAGATTATTATGGTCATTAAGTGCTCCTTTTGGATTTGCATCTCCTTAACATCAAATGTAATGCATAGCAGAGAATTTAATTTTTTAAATGCACGTTTCACTTTTCCAACGTATTCAATCAAATTTTATTGTTGTCTAGACTGAAACAACTCAACAAAGATATCATACATGCAAAGCATATTGTTGGAATAAAGAAGCTTAGTGCTAAGCTTGCTTACAAGTACTAACATGAGAGAACAAGATTGATATTTTTTTAAAAAAAAATTCTAGCAATTGAGCATATTCAACTTGTCAATTTTCCAATATTTTATGATCATTTGGGGGATCAGATGTGAGGTGTGACAACTTTCTCTAACCTTTGAAGAACAATTCTACCTTCTTAGACCAGAAAGAATAGTTATTACTATTTAAACATTGTTTGGTGATTCACCATTGTTGAGATAGTTGTTGGGACACTCGTCATTGACTTACTGCTGGAGTCTGACATACTCCTGGTATATTTGACATATTTGTTGACTAACGAACATTAGTAACACTGCTGATGATGCTTCAGAACAGATGATAGACTATGATAATGACAAAATACTTAGGTTCTAGTTAGATTTAACATAAAACAAGACCACAACCCCGTTCATGATGGAAAGGCAAGCTATCAAAATGTCTTGCTGGTGATTGTCAGATGATGGTGTGTGATACCTATACGCTTGTACGTGGATGATTTTTCAATGACACCATCGGTACTGTGTTGGTCGCCATCACCTCATGGTTGCTTTTGTGTGTTTGGGTTTGGTTCTGGTGGATGGAGGTAAGGGTTTGAGACAGGTCTGAAGGTTTTAGGATTTTATGGTAAGGGAGGTAAGGGTTTTAGGTTTTAGATGTGGAAGAGAGGTTTTGATGGTCTGAGATTAACCTTACTTTGATACCATGTTAAAGACAATATTAGAGAATGCCAATTGAGGGCTTGATACCATCTTAAGACCGTCGTAGCCTTTATATAATAGTAAGAATCGATTACATAAAGAAAGTTGATATAGGTATGATTTTTCCTAATGACCGTGAACAATGTAAACTTATTACACTAAACCATATCTATACCTGCATGTTGAGTTTTTCTGAGAGAAGTGCTTGATATTCATCCCACTTACAAAAGGGGCTAAAAAGCTAATGTCAAATCAATCAGTCCTTAACCTTTGAGGAGTCCATTGTGAGTGAACAAATCAAGTCTGAATTAGATGTGTTTATAGAAGAAGTGGCCCTTCTAGCAGCCCTTATATAAATAGTTTAAGAACTGTTTCTGGAGAGGTTTATCTAGACCCAATTAGAATTGTATCTATTGATAAGCAAGCTGAGGACCTCCTTATTGATCCATAAAATGAGGAATGATTGTTGATGCCACTAGAACTTTATGGAGATATGCAAACAAATACACGGTTAGAAAAGGCATTTGCTCTTTTGTTTGAAGGAGGACATCATATGGGTGTGATAAAATGAAAATTAGACATAGTTTGAGAGCAAAGGACCCTTAACAAAGGATTGAGTAAGAAAAGAAAAAGTATCTATTTGGAGAAGGCAAATATTTTTCTTTTGATGCCATCAAACTCGAGCAGGAATCACGCAAAATGGAAGTATAAAGGGCATCATTCATCATTTGAAGCTAAGGAAAACCTTTTGAAGAAAAGTAATGAGGTAAAGGCTTTATCTAGTGGTGTTGGTACTATAAAAACAAATGATGGGATGCATATGGGTAATGTTGTCATTCATTAAATGTCATTCCCATCTACAATTCCAACAAATCACCAGTACACAAGTAATTGTCTGGTTGAAACTAAAGAAGGTTGATGTGTACAATGCTGTGGTATCCATTAACACTCTAGTCAAGCAGGTTTCTGCTGCTAAAGCAGATGTTATTTTAAGGAGTTCTAGATGTCAAAGAAGTTTTCTCAAGACGTTAAAATTGTTATATAAGATTTTTGGTGAAATGGCGCAAATCTGCAAAAGAGGAACCAAAATGAGTTAATTTCGAGATATATAAGGCACATCGCACATGTCAAGGTTTGCTTGTTGAAGCCAACTCTTTTTTCAAGTTTGAGGAGGCTGATGCAGGAGCATCCTCTCCGAGCTCCAACTTTATTTATTTGTTCCGAATTAGTGTTATGTTTCTAATTTAATTGGTCTTTATAATATTTTTTATTTATGTTAGATTTAGGTATTACTTGATTTTCCTGTTATCAGTAGGAATTCTTCTAGGAATTGTTTATTCTATTTTGGGCAGGGTTTCTAGTACGACTGCTATAAATAAGGAGTTTGCTGGAGAAATACATCATTCTTTGTATTCAAATTTTTATTAAGGAGGTTTTTGTTATAAACTCTCATTGTTCCAGCCCCAATCACCCCAATTCTGTTCCTACCTTATATTAACCCTTTCTGTATATCATGTTTCATAGATTTTATTTTAGCGAATGCAAAACAAAAAGGTTAATTACAGAAAAATTCCTTATGGTTTGTGCAGATTACCCACTTGATAGTGTTAAAAAAGTTTCAATAAACTTGACCAAGTACAATATACTTTAAGGAATAAACCCTCATAAGTGCACCATATGTACAGTTCTTGGAAAAGGAATTCTTGATCTGCTTGGGAGGTTTCTGTTTAGAAATTTAATGGTTTGTTCATAAAGGACTTAATCGAAAATTTCTATACCTTAGAATGTCTGGCAATAAACTACAAGCATATAAGCTGTTCTTCAATTTGTGCCAAGTGCAAGGATTCTGCATGTAACCAATCCTTTTTAAGTTGTGCTTAGGGCTTATGTTTCATGTAAGAGTGTAAACTTACATCTTGCTCCTTGCTTCATTTTTGGGCAGCGTGAAAAGTGGCAGAAGCCCATTCTTCGTCGCTTGCAGGTTAGTGCAATCACTGTTTATATAAAGAAATTGCAATTGAGTATTACAGTTAACATATTATAGATAATTATTTTATCATGAGAAGGAATTTGCACCATATTTGTTCATGAACACATCTGAGACTTAACACGACTGTAAGTTTACTCGCTTGCGACATGACTGTAAAAGACTCGATTTTTTGTTTGCCTTAAGTGCATTCTCATATCCAAAATGCTTCTTTAAAAGGAGACTATTTATTCACATTCAGGAGAGGAGAAAACAATCAAAATATTAATCAACAAACTGAGGCACCATCCCACTATCTAAATAATAGGACTGAGGACTGAAAAATATGAACAGCTGTTCTGATGTGATGGGCAAGCAAAATTTTTGAAGCTTTACTACACTATAGTTTCTGGAAATTTGCAGTGAAATTTGGGACAAGCTTTTCATGACTGGGTTAGGTAATTTAATGCTTCTTTTAATTTTCTATGGGAAAGGGAAATTGAAAGGCACTAAAATTGATATAAAATTGGGTAATAGTTATCCACTTTTTTAGCTGTCCTTATTTAGATCTAAGTGAGAAGAGATGTGGAAATGAGCTTTGGAACCAAAGTTGGATTTCACTAGAAGATTTCTTTAGTGATTGATTTGTAGATTACATTGTTTCCATAATGTGGTGACTGGCCTGGCATTTGGATCACACAATAACGGCAACACAACTTAAAATTATAATCAGGTACAAAGCTATGAAGGAAAAACTTCCTTTGTAGAGTGAATATTGGCTTGGAAGAGCACATAGATAAAGAATTCCATGTAACCATGCCTTTAAAATAAAAAAGAAAAGACGAAGAAATTGTTGTACTTGAATTATGTACCAAAAAAAAAAAAAGAAGTCAGGCTACTGGATTTTCTGGTGCAGAGACCTTTCAAGAACCTGTATATCAGAAAATTTTAATTAAGATTCTCTCTCGATGATTTCAAAATAATTGTGTATGTCAGTTTTTATCTGTCATAGGGATAGTTCAATTTGATGAGAAAATTTCTTCCTTCTGGAAACTGAATGTCAAATTTGAGCACTTACAGCTTTTTGATGATTTTATGCATGTGTATATTGATTTGTCCAATTCACCCTTTATTTTGTTTGTTTATGGATACAGCCACCTCCTCCAGTTAACGATACAAATCCATACAATGTCTTCAGGCCAAGAGAGAAAGCCCACAGACTCCATACACGAAGAGTATCCATCAAATTCTTTATGCCCTTTCACAGACATCCAATCACAACCTAACGCTTAAATGTTCTTCTAATGATCTAGATTTTCTTTTATGCAGATGCAAAGGAGGGAAAATAACGTGCAGTCATTTGAGAAGCTTCGGCAGGTGAATACTCCAAATTCTTTACTTGACTGTTGAACATTATGGTTTTATTGCTCCGTAGAGACTAAAAAGATTAAGCATAATCATTATACTTTGTATATGTTAGAGGCTGCTATTAGTGCTGTCTCATGTCATATCATATCCATCAAGAAGACTATAAGAGGATTTGAACAAAATTGGCAGTTCCTTCTAATTTTTGCCCTCTTCTAGTGATTCTATTGTTGTTTGTGTCATGCATGCAATACTTTTCAAAATCTGTCAATTCAAAAGTTCAAGTTTTAGATAAAACTCAGCACTTAAATCGTTTTTTAGATCAAACGAAATTCCTGACAGGATAACTAATTGGGTTTAAACTGGACAAGAGCCTATCATATAACTTGTATCTGTGGTAAATATATCCCAGTCAAATTTCTTTCGATGCAGTCTATAGATATCATTCAACCTTAGTTGATGCTGCATATATGGATTGTATTCTGATGACTAACAATATTCCTTGGTGTTCACCATTTTTAAATTTATATTTCTACATACCTTGTGTTTCATTTGAATATATGGAAGGTGGTTTCATATCCACATTAAATGGTAACTGTTTCAGGTTAGGCGCAACCTTGACCAAGCCAAATCCATACTTGAAGCTCTTATTAGGGTACTTTTCTCGCCAAAATTTAATGGATTAGCGGGCTGCAATAGTTGTTTCTTGCATTGATGTTTATGCAAATATGCAATCTGCAGAGAGAGGAAAAAAAGAGAGAAGCTATGGAGAATGAAGTCAGTCTCCAAAGGATCCAGATAATATATAAGGTAGTCATAGAATATTTATATTATTTTCTAAATTTGCTTCTGCTATCATTGTTTTTGTTCGAATCAAACACATTGGTAACTAAAATTTTATGGGAAGGCTTCTGATAGCCTGTTCCAGACTTCAAGGTGCAGACATTTTCCACTCTTCTTGTTGTGGATACTGTTGACTTTTGGCAATTAATAATTTATTGTGATTTCTTATTGGTATTAGCATGAAACTGACCTCCTTGAAGATAGCTCGGCTCTTCCTGGTTTTCCACCTATGTCCTCCAAGTTTGCCTCAAGTGAAGATGAATTGATGGATTCAGATGATCTTGCAAGCAGCCGTGCACGTAGTCGACCTGGCACAGCTCAAAATCCAGCTTTTCTGGACTCCAATCTGCTTAAACAAGAGCTTAGACGTCGTCATACACCATATGGATGGCTCAACAAGATGGTAATTTACTAAAGTCAGACCCTCTGATTTTATTCATTTGTCGTTGCAACTTCCTGAGCTAGTATGTTGTGGTTCCGTCAGTAAAACCAGCTAGTTGTAGGTGTCATAATTTAATTTGTTTTGGCTCCTCACCTGATTGCTGGTTCCATCACTAAATTTGTGTTACATGACTGATCCCCCAGTGTATTTGCAGGATCCCCATGAACCGGTTTTATTGTTCACAAAACCCCTGGTGCCAGAAAAGTTGGCCGCAGCGGGTGTTGTGCCACCTGTAGATTCTTCTAGGAATGGTGCATCAACTCCTTACAAATTTCACGGAAGAATTGGCCGGGGCGGGCGAATTGTATTTGATAGATGGAACCCATTTTTGCGATCACCAATTGATCTTGGTAATTCTTTGTACATACCATCCAGACGACCTGCAACATACAACTGAAGAAGGACGTGTGTTCTCCCACATCTGCTGTGGCTTTTTATCCCACTGGAAAGACTAATAGCTGATAGTTATTGTAATTGAACGGTGGGGGGATGAAAGCAAATTGGAAGCTATTCTCCTTACAACGCTAGTATGCTGTTACAAGTCGCGGCCTTATGGTCAGGTTTTGTGGCCGTGACTTCTGAGCCAACTCCTGTATCATGTTGTCATTGTTTGCTTGTGTACCTGGCTATTCTCAATCATGCTTTCCTTAATCCCTACCTCCGTTTCTACATCTCCATATTTAATTAGATCCTTTTTCTGGCTTGCACAATCCTTTAGTGAAATTTTCTAATTCCAGAAATGTTTTTCATGAGGCCCCTTTCTATTAGGTTTAAATCTGAAGATTTATCAACTCGGCAACTCGAGGATTTGTGTTAATCGATGCGTCCCAACCAAGAGGGTGGTTACTGTTCTGATCCCATTATTTTGGAACAATATATAAAACCAAGTTTGCAATGAAGGGGGAATTGTCGTAAAAGTATGCCGGCACTTCAACTTAACGGCATTTTAATGAATTAGCTGCAGTGACTTGGTTTACAGGTTAGTTGTATCATCCGTGTACATGGAAACACTCGTTCGCTAACGTGCTTTGGATGATTTCGCAGAAAAGTAATACTTTTGTGGTGGTGAGGACATCATTGATCCGATTTCTGTGTCTCGTCAAGGCTTCACTTGAGATGGCAGGCTCCACCCTAAGCTTTTCTAAAGGCAAGTATTGATGATTTATGGGTGTGAAAAAGAAAAAAGACGAGTGGGCTCTGAAAATAGTAAGTCGTGACCGGCGGATTCCTCTATCCCTCCTGTCTTTTTGGTTACATTTGGTGAAGGTATTTGTTTGGCGAACAAAACCAATATTTCTTGCATTTACATTGAGACTGATTCGGCATTAGTGATTACATTTACATTTAAAGGCAGGAGGACGAGGTGCAGGCAGAGTTATTCTGGACTTTTGCTGAATAAGTTCATGTGTCATTCACTTCTTAAACTTATAACCTCGACTATATTTGACGTGCTTTATTGGGCTCAACTCATACGCCACACGTTAGAAATGAAAAGTAATTCAATCAGGTAAGCATTCAGAAGATTACTAATGCAGTTCCATATTTTTCGGTCAGCTTATTTCAGATTATGAGGAAGTAAAGTATAGAAAACAAAAGGATTTATCTATACACCTAATCTGCCTAATTAATAGTTCAGGAAATGAAGGAATAAGCATGATTTACATTACATAACACGTTGCAAAAGATCTAAGATAGTCCCTGTCATCATTTAGGATACTAATTCGCGCCCTAATGTTTACAAATCGTTCTATTTCTACTCTACGCTAATTCTCTATTAGATGGACATCATGACACTATTAGCAAAGGACACGTGGCATGTTGGCTATGTCTTGATGTCCATATGGATGTTGACAGGTTTTTAAAGAAATTCTTTTAATTTGTCAATATTAACTTATTTAAAATAATTAAATAAAAAACATGTTACAATTTAATGGCATGAGTTTTCATTTTTGTTTTCCTCTTTTCTCAACATCATAAAACCCCAAATAAATATTATATTATTGTTACAAATAATTTTTTATTCTTATCCAATCTGTGACGTCGCCCAAACTCCGTAATGCATATAACCTTGTTTTTGAACCATATTGCGTGCATTTTATTGTTAAAAGAGGATTTAGATCAAAATTCATTAAGGAAGATGTAGAGATAACTTGGGTATTTGGAATTTTTAAGAAATCAATCAATTTAATTAGCATCATTAATATTGAAATATATTTTACCTTTAAATCTATAATAATTTAATATTGACAAATTAAGATAATTCATTAAATATGCATCATCATCTATATGGGTGTCATGGCGTAATTATCACGTTACGTGTCTCTTACTAATAGTATCATGACATCCATCTAATAAAAAACAAATAGAGGTACAATTGCGTGTGTAAATTGTGATATGATGTAAATAATAGGGTGTGAATTGGTACCCCAATTTATGGCAATGACTATCTTAGGACTTTGATGAAATGTTAGGGAGCAAATTGCATCTTTTATCAAAAGATCATTTATCTTTATAATATTTTTTCTCTAATATTATCTTTAATTTAATTAGTCTTATTGATCATGTCTTATTTTAGATCATTCCAAAAATATATGGCACGCATGCCTATCTTTTTTGAGTAAATTAGAAGAATTTATACAAATATAAAAGTTATGTACATCGTTTGAGACTACTTAAGCAGCGGTCTCTTAGCTACAAAAGGACACAAAAGATTAATACATTTGGAAGCTACACACTATCTACATCAGTAAAGACTAGTTAAACAGAAGTTCCTTAGCTACAAAAGGGAACAACGAAAGATACCTCTTGGAAGCTACAACACTTCCTTACATCACACACAAACAAACAAAACAATATCAGCCTTCCTATCAAAAACCACCCAGAGATACCACATCTTGTCAGAAGTCATTTTAATCCACAAACAAACCAAAAAATATACAATCCAATCAATTGCATCACAACTTAAGAGGGAGAGTGAGATATACTCGCCTATTGTGAATTACTTTGAGGCCGCATCATTGCTGTTTATGTGGATTTTCCTGCTAAGTCCATGTTTACTGAATTGAAAGCATCGTCTAATCCTGGGAATGGCTTCACTTCAACTTCCAATTCCAAGATAGGATTGATACCTTTCCTTCTTCTTGCCTGAGAATGAAATAAGAAGAAGTGACTAATGGTGTCCCTCTATTATCACTTGTCTATTAATATCTGGATGGTGCTGCTTCCCTGCGACTTGGATCGCTACAGAAACATCATTGATGTATCTGTGTTGATACTTACCTTGTGCAAACCTGAAACCAAAAAGATTGCAGATGTATTGTTAGTTTATAATTTGCTCTTACCTTTACTTTCTCTCGGTGTTTTGAGCTGAGATGCTCCATAACTTCGAAGATCACTTTGGAGTTTAAGCTCCCCACTTTCCAAAGCTTCATCTTTAAAGGTTCAGGTGTTCTTTTCTTTCCAAATGTTATAAACAATTACTGACAGGAGGATAGGTAAAACATTAAGGGCACTGATTCAGATATTTGGTACCTGGCTCAACCAATTGGGAATGGAAATGAGCTTTATCTGATTTAGGAGGCCTATATGGAAGTGATTAAGGCAATGTTTCCAGACAGTTTTACAGAAGGAGCAATCAAAGAATAAATATTCAATTGTTTCATTATCCATGTAGCACAAGGAACAATGATTTGGGGTGTGAAGATAAAGTAATCTATCCCTGGTTTGCAACTTCCTTAGGAAAGCCAACCAAAGTATAAAGGAGCACCTTGGGCTGTTCCTTTTTTGCCAAATCAGATTATCCCAAGGGACTCTCTAAATGGGAGGCCGCAAGAAAATATAGGCTGAAGCATTTGTGTATTTTTTTGAAAGGGTGGCCATCCATTCCAGAAAATCAGGTTTTAAAGTGTTCGGTTGGTATTGTAGGGGCTCTAGATTTTCAAGGATCTCAACATTTGCTTCTTACCAACACCACTCATTATTCCTGATAACTTCTAAAGCCTTTGTTGCCATATTTAAATCTGACCCATTATCACCCTCGGGGTGGAGAAGGGCTGTAGGATTAACACATGCCTATCTTATATATATAGTTAAATCTTTAAAGTTTCTAATTTTTTCCTAACCCTTATGCAAAACTATAAACCTACCTTCTACAGTAAGGAAAAGATATTAAGAATAATATTCATTGTTTTTAGCACACATATTATTTCATTTGGAATACAAAATTGATATCATGTAAGATTTTTATTGTAAAAAAAATCATTTTTCGTTTATTTTTTCCACCTAAAAGTTAATCCACAACATTTAAATTATAAAACTTAGATCTTTGTTCACCTCTAAACTATTATCATCTCTCCATCTCTTCTTTTGATCATTTATGTCAAGTTACATGCATATCATATTTCAATTTTGATCTCTTCCTTTTAATTTAGGTTGCTTTAAAGGAACTATCACTCGTGCTTTATGATAGTTTATTTAAAGAAAGTTTCATGACAATGAAATTCCAACTTATTCTTATGTATTTTTTGATTAATATTAAAGATTAGTAAGTAAGTAAACCTATCATTTTTATATTGTAATTTAGGTGAATACAACTGTCATTCCCACGAGGGTTATAACTTAGGAGTCATTTGGATTTGTTTATGTTTTGTTTGTTATGGTTTTTAGTTTTAGTTTTATGTTTTTTAATTAAAAATAAAAACTTGTTTAATTGAGATTTCTAATATAAAAACTTAAAACAAAACCCTGTTTAGTTGAGATTTGTAATAAAAAGCTGAAAATAAAAACATGTTTGGTTCTATCCTCCTATTTCTATTTTTGTAATTATACTCTTATATTAATAATTTGTAATATAATATATTATTTTTTAAATTAATTAATTCTCATTATAGTATTATCTACATAATGGATTATTTTTATCTACATATACAAGAACATATTTAACTACTTAAATTCTTATAGGATAGTTTTACTAATATATATAACAATATAAAGATTAAAAAGTCCTTACTCATAAACAAACATTAAGGTGGAATGATCGACCATACTCATAGGAATATTTTCCTTTACCGCATAAAAATCTTCTAAAATTTTTGTGTAATTTCCTTCTAATTTTATTTGTACAATCATGTGTTAAGAAAAGATGAATAAAATATTATTGTTTTGTACAATTTGGTACTTTCTTGTTCTATTTTTCAGTATTTGTTTTAGGTCATCATAAACCAAAGACAAAAGCCAGCCAGAAAGTATTTGAGAAAGAAAAGAAAAGGAAAAAAATCTCAACTGTTAATGTTTCAGCTCCTACTATAATCCCTAAGAGTACTAACTTTTAGAATCAGGGTGCCAAAAGAGGAATTAGAAGCCAAGTGACTTGGTATGAATCTATATTTCTTCTTCTTGATTCAGATCACGACTTTTATTACAAAAAACTTAGTCCTCTAACTTTAAATCCTTTCATGATTCTTAGCTTCTTGCAAGAGGAGATAAACATATTACATATACATAACAAAATTGCTAGTTTAATTCTGTTTGGTATTTAAGAAACCAAATCCCTGAAAGAAAAAAGAGGGAGGCAATTAGAACTTACAAAATCTACACTCCATATCATTTTTTTATTATTGTGAATATTAGATCTCAAAAGCTCATAGATTAGTACTTAAGAAGATATCCCAAGTGAAAAACTTTGAACACCCAGAAGATGAAGAATAAGAAATGACCAGATCATGATATTATTAGCAAGCAAAGGATAAAGAGACAATAAAGTAGTTTGCTTTATTGTTGATTCTGAATATTAGATCTCAAAGGCACACAAACTAGTGCTATAGAGAATCCTAAGTGAACAACCTTGAAAACCTAGAAGATCCCTTTCTCGTCGTTGTTTCCATAAAAGGAGTAACACATAAAACAACATCAAGAAGCATTTTGTCTACCAATCAAAGTTACAATGAAATCTCACCTCAAAAGTGGAATGAAGAAGCAAAAGGAGAACACCACCACTAGTTACTGTCGCCACATAATCAACGGTGGTAGTATAAGTCTTGAGTTCCTTGCAAGCGAATTGAAATTTGTCTAAAACATCGTGCTCCATCAAAACGATGGCTCTAATAATAGTAACATGTGGCACAAACAAACTTTTCATCAAAGAAACTCCAAAAGAAAGTTCCTAGTGAATTGACCTGGTATGTGCTTGTAAAAAATAGATGTAAAAAAGATTAGTATTATTCAAAATTGGATTGCTAAAGAATAGAGATAAGAAAATAGGAATATGTTGTTTTTCTGTCCATGAAACATGCTGTTAAAATTCAAAGAAATGTTATTTTCTTGTTTCCATAAAACTATTATGGTTTTTGTTAGGTAAATTTCCTAATTTTAAATTAAAATCTCTTATCTTGTAAGTATACAGATCGAAAATCGTAGTATAAATAGGTATCGTTCCACAGGGATTAGTTAGTTACTGAAATAATCCTAATTTTGTTTTGTTCAGGAAACCAAATAATTAGATTTGAAACATACAAAATATAAAAATTAAGAGTCATACATACAGACTTTAGGGTTGTCATAAAAGTAAGAACACAAATTTAGAAAATGCTGAATCAAAGTATCAATTTAACAACTTAGGATTGTCATTACCTAACTATGTATTCTCTTACTTTAGCAATGTTCATTATGTTTAGTCTAAAATTTCCTAATGTCCTGGTTCTTTCACTCTCATTACTTGAACCAAATAAGCCCTGTTTAATTATGTAAATGAATTATGTAAGCTCTCACTTCCTATTTTTCACTTAATTATTAAAAGGATATGAACAGATTTTTGGATAACCACTTTTCTATTCAAGATTTCTCTCCAAATAGCAAGTAACTTTATATACGGAGTGTTCTTGGTGTAAACCCACTCTCATGGCACTTATTAACATATTTCTTAACTCCATATCTCTATGTGAGCTAAGTATGGACAGCTATATACTATAAACATCAAACAACATCAAACACATCCATAACATTAAATAAAGTGAGGTACTGCATAGTTTAGGCAATAACAACCCTAATAACTACTTAGAAATCCATCAAAATCTCATCCAACATGTTCATAACATATC
>JANVCQ010000008.1:22313625-22346231 GCA_025531925.1 Erythroxylum plowmanianum
AAACCTAATCTTAAAGACCTAATTCACACACATTCATGCATATTCACATACATTCATACATAATCATGCAATTATATAAAACTAAGACAAATCATAAGCTAAACAAGTTAACAACAATCAATTTATCACAATTAACTAACGAATTATCCTAAGAAAAGTATGTACATATGCCAACTATCAGTTTTTTTTTTATTTTCAAAAACAAGAAATTACAACAGAGTTAGATAAACATATTTTACTTACATGTTTCTCTTTTTACAAAAATGACAAAAAATGAAAAAAGGGAAACAAATAGCCCCTTATAGTACTAAATGTCTTTTTATTACCTAATTTAAGAAAACGAATGAATGATTTAAAAAGAATAATTAACTGAATTGAAATTAATAATCTTAAATAGCAAACCAAAGCAATAAACAAGATTAAAATAACCAATTCCTATCCTTGAGTAGATTAAATGAAATCTATTTCCAATTAAAACTCCAAAGAACATATTAAATTGCTATATGAATTTCGTTGTAAGATTTCAATCTAACCTAGATAATTTATACGATGATATTTCTAGGATTCTATGCAACTCTTATTGATATTTCTAGGATTCTATGCAACTCTTATTACTCATGCCACAATCTTTTCATACATATGATATTTCAATCTCTATTTATGAAATCTAAAATTGAATTGAAATGCTAGTAAGTTTTAATTCTGCCATAAGAAGGAATCATGAATAATTGAAAAAATAACTTAAGTCTTTGATTAAATCAAATAATCATTCTAAGTACATAGTTATAAGGTTCATTATATCTAAGTTTACCTCAATTTAATTTAGTTGATACCAAAATAAAAGAAATTGATAAACATCAATAAAACATAAAACAAAATAACTCATATTTATGGATCTTGAATCCTTGATGTCTTCACGTGAACCTTGATGGAAATCTTACTTTTCTCCGTAAAGGTGCTTCCTTCTTGTTCAAAGATGCTCTAATTCATATCTATAATGATATGTAGTCATCTGCTTTATATCCACTTCTTATCTCTCTCTCTTTTATATTTGAAAACCCTAAACATTCCAAGCTCCACCACTAATACATTTTAAACATGAACCTAAGTTGATACTATGTTCCCCTTCTATATAAAATTTTCGAGCTATGAAAAATAACCTCTTACACTGTGTTGGACTTATGTTGTATGAAATTTAATATGAGTTCAATAGGATGTCGTGTTAGAGCTCTATATTGGACCTATGTTCCTCCAAAATTATGTCAAAACATCTCCAACTTAGCTCCAACTTGCTTGAATTTGTTCCTTCTTCATTGGAGAGCTAAAGTAAGACCTCTAAACAATATATAAGCCACACTGAGCATCGAATCCTATAGAAATCATCCACCATTAGCAAAATTCTCTCAAAATTATGTTTAAAATGTAACCTAAACACTTATCAAGTTCTCCTTCATAAAAGCATTTGCTTGCCTCAGAGGAAAATCAATTTCATCATTCTTAACTTAAATAGGTGATAATACTAAGAAAGAATTTAACAAATCAATCACAACAATCAAGACTCTCTTTGATTCATTTAATTGAAAAGTTTTCATCAATTTCATAAGCATTTAGCTATTTGCTTCAAGTCAGAAATCAATTTAGTTTAACTCCACGATCCTTCAAACTTTAAGTCAATCCATAAATTCAACTTAATACATAAAAAAGAATTCAAAATTCAAATATTTTCATAGTCATTTATTGATAGAAAATAATTGAATTTAAATTAACACAAGAGCATATAAAGGCTTGTTTGAAAAACTCACCTAATTTTTTAACGCGAAAGTAAAAACCTTGTCATAAATACTCATAGTTATTCAATTAGGTTAATATTTCAAATAGCCACTGCCACCACTCATTACCTTTAAATGTTTTATTTAATTTGAAGTCAAAAAGTGAATTTATTTTATGCTCACTCACTCCTACACTTATTTCTTCATTTTTAATACTTTTTTCCTTTTTTATATAACCCTAAAACATTAAAAAATTCCATTTCTAACTCAATAATGTGTACAAATTATACTAAAGTATTATAGTGTAAATTAAGTATCAATTTTTAAATGAAGTAAATTAAAATTATCTTAATCATCATCGCTCACAATTATTCACCTAAACAAACTAAATCACGAAAATAATCAAACTTGTAATGAATTGTCTCAATCAATTTTCTTTTAATGTTACAAATTTTTCCAAAATTATTCTCTATTAAGTTAATTATAACAAAATTCAAAGCATAACAAATTAAAGCTTCCCCAATTGTACAATATCCTCAATGTACCTAACATAAACATCAATAAAGAAACTAGAAAATAAGGAAAAGAGAAAAAAAAAAGGATAATTGGCACTTTCCTGACAATAAAAGATCCTCTACTATTGGCTCAGTTTTTAGAGACAGATAGGGGTGTCAGATACTATTTTGCTTAGCCTATAAAACTCAGTTCAATTTCATCCTAAGTGAAATAATCATAATCCAACAGCGAAAGGCCAAAATAAACTTAAATCCATAACTTTAATCTACCTTTAACTAAAAAAACATACAACAAAAATCAATCAAAATATAAGAACATACTAAAAGTTATTGATAAAGATCCTAAAATCAACTAAAGTATTCCAAAAATACCTAAATAGTTGGTTTATCTCCCAACAAGCACTTCTTTATGAGTCTTTTAACCAGAAACCTTACCAAATTCCTAATCACGGGCTCATTAACTTCCAAGTATGCCACATGCACTATTAGCATAGGTCATCCATCTCTTCTTCTTCGTCTTGGATAATATAAGTCTCCAATAGATTATCTGTAATTATTTCCTCTATAATAGGAGAAATTTCAACATCAATCACATTTATATAAAGACAAGTATCATCTTTCTCAAAGGAATGTCTCATGACTTTAGATATCTTAAAACCTACGTCTTTATCTTCTATGTATATGATTAATTTCTCATTATGAATATTTATCATAACTTAGTAATGGTTAGGAAAGGTTATCCTAAGATCAAGGGAACCTCTAAATCATCCACCATATTCATAATCACAAAACCAATAGGGAAGACAACTTGCCAACCTTAACAAAAACATTTTTGGTAATGTCCCTAGGATACTTAATTGACCTATCTATGAATTGAATGCTCATCTTAGTTGGTTTAGGTTCATTTAATCCTAACTTCTTAAACGTATCATATAACATCAAATTAATAATAACTCTTAAGATTGCTAATGCCCTTTCAATTGACAAACTTTTAATATTACAAGGAATAATAAAACTCCCTATATATTTGATTTTCTAGGATAACATGTTCTATAAGATGGTGAAGCACTTGTTACTCGGAGTAACCATTTGAAAACTCTTTAAGTTTCTTATTAGAAAGGAGATTATTTAAGAACTTAATATATTTTGGTATATACAAAAGAGCTTCAACAAAACGAATGCCAATATATACTTGTTTAAAAAAGTTTTAAAAACTTACCAAATTAAATTAATCTTCTTTCTATCTTTCTTAAGTCTACTTGGGTATAAAATTCTAAATTGGTACTCTTTGACCATTTTCTTCTTTAGCTCCTCCACTTTCTCTTGCTCCTTGTCCTAATCTTTCTTTTCTGCTCCTCATAGTAACTACATTCACTTACTCCCTTAAGTTTGGCTAGATATTGCTAGGCAAAATACCTTTTTGACTTTTTGACAAGCTTAGAAAGTTGTCCAATATGATTTTTCAAGTTATTTTTATTTATCTAAAGAAAAGATTTAATACTTTGGAAGTGAGTTTTAGATGAAATAACAAATTTTATCACAAGCTCCATAAGACTTTGGTTCCTTTCTTACTCTTGTTGGTGAAGATCGTTGCCTTTATTGTCTTTAACTATTCCATACAAAATTAGGACTGTTTCTCCATCCTAGATTATAGGTATTAATATAAGGAATATTTTGAGACCAATTCCTTACAAAATCAACCTATTTGGTTAGCTATCCCACGATGTTAGGTGCTTCAAATTTGTGATTAGGGTGTTTACCACCACAAATGTCACAAGCTATCACTTATGCCAATTGAATTTCCAAACTCATACTTTCAAGCTTCTTACTTAAAGTTTCCAATTTCATCTATAACGTTTATCACCACATCCAAAATTATGAATACCACCTAATTTTAGCTTTAGCCTTGGATTCTCTCACTAGTAATTATTCATTGTTATATTCTCAATCAACTCTTACATTTCATCATAAGTTTAAAGTAGGTGTTCTAACCAATGACACACTAATTAATTGCTTAAATAGATAACTCAATCTACAATGGAAAGTTAGTATTTATAATCCTAAATCAAATCGGTGTTGTGGAAACTTTCTCAATTACTCCTTCTATCTCTCTCACATGTTATACAATCTCTCACTCTTTAATTATTGAAAGGAAATGCGTCATTCCTTAAATTTGTTCTTTATACAAGAGGAAAATAAATGGCTAAAAAATTTTCAACAAAACCATTTACATGGTAATAGATTTAGGAGGTAAAGATTTTAAATATAATTTAGTTTTATTCCTCAACATGAATGGGAATAACCTCAACCAGATCATATCTTTTGAAGCTCTGTTAATCATGAAAATATGACAACTCTAAAAAAAGTTGGTATAGTGTGCATTTGGATCTTTATTTGGCAAGCTATCAAGTTGCACAAGTTGTTGAACTGTCTTAAATTATTTTGGACTTAAATATCCAAATTATTGGCCTTGTGATGCTAAATTATGTTCATATAAGTGACGGTCTAACATAATCCCCTACGACATGTTCTCCTCATTATCCTGCAATTATATTTGGTAGCTATAACCTTAAAATTTCTAAGTTTCTCTTCTTCAAATTTTAAAATCCTTTCAACTTTTGGATTTGGTTTGAGCAGTACTTCAGAATTATTTTTGGTCGTAAGTTAAAGTACCTAAATCCTGAAATTTAGCTAACAACCACAAATCAAAGAACCAATTCTAAAATAAGAAAAAAATTAAATTAATAACAATAAAGTATTCTTAGTATCCTCATCCCAAAAAATGGTATCAAAAACTTGATATGTATTTTTGAATAATACTAAGTATCACTGGAGAAGTGCGCCTATCTCTAGGAATTATATGCAACTCTAATTATTCAAGCTGTACTTATTTATACATATGATTTCTCAATCAGTATATTAAAATTTGAAATTAAATGAAAATGCTTATAAATTTCAATTCAAACATGGGAAGAAATCATGAATAATTTACAAAATAACCTGTGTCTTTCATTAAATTGAAGAATCGATCCATACAATCGAAGAATTATTCATACACATAGTTCATCTAGATCTATCATAGTTTAGTTTGTGCAAAGATATCAAGAAATAACACAAAGTAAATAGCTCATTTCTCGTGGATCTTGAAATTTTGATGGAAATGCCTTCTTTTCGTTATAAAGTTGCTTTCTTCTTGTTTAAAGATGCTCTAATTTGTGTCTTTGATGATGTGATGTTATATATTATATTTTTATGTTCTTTATGAACAACAAAGTTCAAACATGTACTTATGGTGGTTCCATCTTCATCCTCTAATAGAAAATTCTCAAGTTGTAAAAAGGTCACTAACAACTCGGGTTTAGAACATACACATATGTTCGACCTATATTGTATGGTATCCAATATGACTTTAATATGGTGTTGTATTACAACCTCATATTAGACATATATTCCTCTAAAATCAAGCTAAAACTTCTCTAACTTGGCTACAACTTGCTCGAATTCATTTCTTTTTTATTAGAGACCTAAAACAAGGCTTATAAATAAAATAAAAGCCATATTAAGTACAGATTCATATAGAAATCTTCTAAATATAAGGAAAATACTCTTAAAATCATGCTAAAAACATTACCTAATTAGCATTTATTATCCATATATGATGATATATTTTGTTTTAATCAATGTTTTAATGATCATTCCCTTTATTTATAATATTCTACCTCATTGGATGTTTGTACTTTCTAGAGTAAATTATATACCAATATTTTCTATCTATTGAAATGAGTTCTTATCTTAGATTGTAAATTTAGATTTAGTCATTTTATGGTAGAAATATGGTTTCCTCTATAAAATTATATTGCTGGCACATTCTACATACCTATATTTATTTGTTTTTTTTTCTAATTTTACTATAGTACATGATACATATCAATTAATTAGAATGTTTGTAACTAAATACAAAAGGTAAAATATAATGTCTAAATCAATCAAAATTCTGTTCACTTATACACATTCTACATACCTATATTTATTTGTTTTTTCTAATTTTACTATAGTACATGATACATATCAATTAATTAGAATGTTCGTAACTAAATACCAAAGGTAAAATATAATGTCTAAATCAATCAAAATTCTGTTCACTTATAAACTTTAGATGTACGATTAATTAACTAGGCTTTTTGGTCTTTTAATGGCATAAAACATTCATAATCAATTAGTTTATTATTTATAAAGTGTCTATGAACTTTCATTCTTAGTAAATAATGTGGTCTAATGTTTAACTTTAAAAATTTGCAAAATTCATTTCTTTTGCAATCATTTAGGTACAAGTAATAAAGCTTTTCTATCACAAAAAATGTAACTAATCTATGATGATCTAGATTAGTACATATATGATTATTATGGACTTATGTGACTTTATTGGCGAGTGTTATAACCCATTGATTTTTTTAATTTGTCCCCAATATTCAAATTTTGAATCTCAAAGGTAATTATGGCATATGGCATTCCATCTTTACCAGGTGGATAAAAGTTGTACTTATTAGTTTATCACAACTAGTTGATTGGTTGTATACCTATAACATAATTAATTAAAGACATTCTTTATTTTATCCATTTTTTAATTAACTAGTTTATAAGATAAAGTTAATGAGATAAATATACTTTGCAAATGAAATTAAGGTGAAATAATAATTATAAGATTCATGTTGCAATTAGGTACTGTCAATAAATTATTTCTAATTATTGCTATGTTAAGATTAGACATTAATAGATAGAAAAGATAAGCATATATTATATTTCTTATTTATAAAAGAAATGATTGATCTCGTAGATTAAAATATAAAGATACTTTAAAAAAGTATATGAATACTTGTTAGAGAACAAATTCATTATATTGATTTAACATAAATATTTCATATGAAACATTATTTATGTCTGTGGAAATGTTCATTTTGATGATTGTGTAAGAGATCATTTGAATTAAGATCTTTAAAATATCTTATATAAAGATTGATATGAGATACTACTTACGACATACCATAGTCAAAGGCAGCTCGATTGAAAGTCATTGAAATAACATGAACTACATGAAGGTAGTTGAGTGATCAATATAAGATTCATTACCCTAAAATAATTATAGAGAATGTTCAGTTATTCTCGATCAATATTAATATAAGAAATCCCTAGTCAACATAAGTTATAATCTAAAAATAATTTTGAGAAGTCATTAAAAGAATTTGGTAACTAATATAATTTGACTCAGATAAATTAGGCATCAATTCAAAACTTTATATTTGATTAAAACATTAGACATAGTAAAAAAGCTCATGCCCAACCGAAAGTCAATAAGTAAAGCCAACTTGATTAGGCTTCGATCCAAGCTTTGGGCTTGGAGGGCCTGGGTTAATTAGACCTGATCTCAACATTTTAGCCCAAAGGTTATTCCCACCCTTATATAAATTTTATGATGAAATAATTAAATTATATAAAAATTTTTGTGCAAAAAGTTTGTCATTAGTATTCCTAATATTTGAGTAGTTATAATGCATTGATAAAAGTTAATTTTGAAATATAAATGTAAATATTTAATTAGAGAATAAGATATAAATTTTAAAATTTTATTTTATCTAATTATATATCTAATTTAAGATTATATAATATATATTTGTCAACATATTTAGAAACTTAACAAATCATACACAAAGTATGGTTAAAGAGATAAATAATAATAATCAAGTTAGATTTGATTGTAAAGTTTGATAAATTGTAGGCTCACTTATAAGATGTCCAATAATTAGATATTGTATTTTATTGGGACCTAATTGATATTTAATTATACTTAATTACAAATGTAATTAAAGTTTAATTAAAATATAATTATAATTAAATTAAATTAACAAAACATTAGAAAAACCTATTATAAATAGCTTACACTATTGGCATACCCCATTCTAAACAACTTATAGAGTTCTCACAATTCATTCATGTGGATACAATCTAATGAAGGACCAAAAATTTGTGAGATTATAGTAGTTTTCATATAGTTTTTAAATCTGACGGTAGTTATGAAAAGGAAACTAAGGTTTATAATAAGGTAAGATTTATGATTCATGCTTTATTATATCATAAGTTAATTATGTCATAAAATTAAAGTGATCATGATTTTTGAAAAATCATAGATATTTTTTTCCATTATGCATATAACGGAATGACATCTTGATTTTACAATATGATAATTGTTATTGATTACAACTAAATAAATTCAATCTCTTATGTGAACTAATAGAATTAACATTGTAATATTACAAAAGCTTTACAGTGAAACTAGGTATGGTAAGCTTGAACTTGATATGTAGTTCTTAAACAACATGATTATGGCATTTGAAAAACCTAGTGATCCAAACAAACTTATGGAGTTTCTATTTATCATTTAAGGTATTGTTTAAGCCTCAAAACATCGATGCTTGTGGCTTTTATATCAGTTTAGGAGATTTGGAGGTAGAGGCCATTCTTAACTGATTAAAACCTTTTGATTACCTAGTAGGAAAAGAATGTAATAAAGTAAATAAGATCCAAAGCGACACTCCTTTTTCTTATAAAAAAAATTTGTCAAGGTATAAATAGGATACTAATTTGAAGGCCAAAAAGTAAGTATGATTAGCTAAAATCAAATAAAATTCCTTTAACATTCCAAAAGGAAGTTTGATGCTTCAATATTTCAGTTGTTAGACTAAATAAGTTAAGTTTCAAGGGGACATTTTAGGTGCAGTGGAATTGAATAGTATTATAGAAGTCCTTATGTCATACTAGAGCTTAAGTTAATAAAAATGTAACTTAGACTTCTTTTGTGATCACAGGCTAATAAGTTCATTTATATTTAAACGCCTCATACCTCTCATGTTTGAGTGGTTCACTGAAACTCCTAATACATAAGTGTTTAGCATAACTAAATCAAATAAAATGAATAAGAGATACACAAAAAGATGACCTTTTATTAATCTATTAAAAATAAACATTATAAAGGACTCGAGATACTTCCAACTTAAAGTTCTTTCCATACTAACACTCAAGACCTTCCAACCAGAAGACCTCAAGAAGAACTTTCTCCAAAACTCTCAACTCTCTTTATAAATGATTGGATGTATGATATCACATAATTGGATTTAAAAAGGATGTTTTCATTTAGGCTTACAGGAACTTGTAAGCCAACTAAGCTAACCTACCCACTTTTTCTACTAACCCATCAAGCTAGTGAAGAGTTGCCACTTCTTCTATTAACCCCATCAAATTAGTGGACATTTATTCCTTCTAGAATATTAACTTTACTACGACAATAGAAAACATAATCCTAGATCATGACCTCTCCGTTCCACATCATCCGAACCACTTTCCAATACTTAAAGAATTGCTCCCACTCTTGTAAGTTAGTGCTCACACTTTTTTATCCTGCCATTTTCATGTTCTTGTCATGTGTTGCCATATTATTAATCTTAAATACAAATGCCTTGATGGTCACTTAGTGTAGCTATCCTTAGCATCTTTATGTATAGTCTATTCAAGCACATCTATAGTGTAATTATATTGCTCTATACCTAAGTTAGCAATAAGTCGAGCCACTATAATGAGCCTTACATATTTATATACCCCGTGAACTCCTTATCAAAATTAAGTGCCTTCATGCTTCCTTAATCTTAGCATGAATTAGTTGTACAATCATCTTTGTTCTCGCATTCAAATCTAGTCGAATGCTTCCAACATGCGCCAATGCATTTTAACACTCACTTACTCACAGTTCTTTGCTTTGTTTCATCACTAACATGCCATTTTCATGTTAACCTGAGTATCAAACATTGACTAAGACTTGCCAACACTCACATGATCATGTCATTTAACCTAAGGGGCCTACAAATCACCCCCGTTAGAAGCATTTGACACCCTCATTAAAATAATATAAAGGAATTCTTCTTTAAAGGCAAAAGCAAGTCTTTGTTTTCATAAGCACATCATTTATGTTTATTCTCCCTCTCCTTTGGATTTGCTTTTACTTTGGGCACTTCTTCATAAGGATTATTATGTCTAATATAACATAGTTTTTTTAATTTATAATATAACATAGTTATTAAGGTATACTTCTTTTATCGAGTCTTCACCTCCCTTTCCTTGATCCTTTATGACCATTAAATTACTTTCTCATTATTCACCTTCTATTTTATGCATTTTTTAGCAAAGTATGACCAATCACAAATAAAATAAAAAATATCTTATTCTGATTTTTTTTTTACTTATAGTGATAAGTTTTACACCCTTCTCCTTGTTTTTCTCTGAACCAATATGTGTTCCATCATTCTTCTTGTCCTCTTTGTTGGATCAAATTGGTAGTGACGTTTTGGAGTTCCACTAAGGTATCTACAGCTATTATCATGCTAAGGAGGTCCAAATTTTTCCTTAAAAGCTCAAATTGTGCCTAATCTTATAAGTTACTTGTGAAGTTGAACAATTTATCCTCCTATAAAATGTTTTGTACATCTAACATCAAATATGTGAATTGCCTCATATACTCTTTCATTATTTTAATTTACCTCTATCACTTCAAAGCTTCCCTCATAAGCCAAGAAGTGTTGTTGAGAAGGAATTGTTCTATTAACTCCTTCTTTATCTTTTTTCAATTATCAATGAGAGGTCTACGTATATTAATGTCATTAGAGGTCCTCATCCTCTACCATAGTTTTATATTTTCCACCATATATATTATCACAATTGAAACTGTTTTTACATTTATTACCTTTATTATTACAAAGTATTGCTCCATATATTCATAAGAAATTTTTGAGCTTTTTGGTACTCTACTTGCCATAAAAAACTTGTGGCTTTGTAACTTCATCAAAGTGCTATACGATCCAACTTCTAGTTTATGCACACATAGGCATAGGCACAGGCATATGCACATGCACACGCACACGCACACATTGAGCATTAATAATTCAAAAAGCTTTCAATTATTCCTTGAGTACTTTTTTTTCTTGAAGCTTAATCAACAAAGCTTTAAAATGTTTTAATAAAGGAATCATACCCTTACTTATTGGGGCTAGAAGACTAATAATTGCCTTTATACTAGCAACTCTTTTTACAATATTGCTTCCACTAACCGTTATTCATCAATAAACCTCTGATAATAGTTGCTACATGGACTTTTTTAAATGCAATATAATTGAATAATATTGGCAAATTGTGCAACAATCAAATTTAAGTCCACTAAAACCTAACTCAGTCTTATATGATCATTAATCAACAAGTTTATTCATTTTTCAAATGCCTAACGCCACTCGTGTTTTAATGTATCACTCATACTCCTAAAACATAAGTGTTTGGCATAAATAAATCAAATAAAATGAATAAGAGAGATATGAAAAGGCCAAAATTTTATTGATATTTTCATGAAGAATAATACAAAGGACTCAAGATACTTCCTACAAACTACAAATTAGGCCCTTCCTACTCAAAGCTCTTAGTAAGAACTTTATATCAAAGCTCTTAATTCTCTCTAAAAATGATTTAATGTGCAATATCACAAAAATGAACTAGGATGCCTATATATAGACTTAGAATGTCTCCTGATTGGGTTTCATCTATTGGTAATGCAGTCATACTTCCTTCATCTAAAGGAGAACTAAATTTAGCAGCTTTTTCTAAAAGACATGGATGCAAAGACAAGAATGCAAGGACTAAGTAAGATAACTGACTCATTTTCTCCACTAACCCACCAAGTTAATTGAGAGCTCTCACTCTTTCTTTCACTAATTCCATCAAATTAATAGAGAGTTATCCACTTTACACTACTAATTCCATCAAGATCATAAAGAAAATGATCTCAAATTATGCCCACTTTATTGTCAAATGATCCTAATCACTTTTTACTACTTAAAGAAGTGTTCTCGCTTTATAAGGTAGTGCTCTCACTTTCTTAGCCCACTAATTTCATGTTCTTGTCATGTATTACCATATTGTTACCTCTTGGACAAAAGTGCCTTTATGAACCTTTGATTTAACCATCCAAAGCCATCTTTGTGCACGGTGTAGTTACATTGCCCCATGCCTAATTTAGCAACAATCTAAGCCAATGTATAATAAGCCTCGAATGTTTATATACTTTTTGACCTCCTACTTTAAGTGAAGTGCCTTTGTGCACCCTCTGACTTAACATAACTTACTTGGCAATGATCTTTGGTTTCAAGTTTGAATCTTAGTCATCATAATAAAATTTTGCCAATACATACTAATGCATGTCATAATATGCCTACTCTTGAACTTTCATTTATATTGTGCATTTTTGCTTTACTTGAATGTCTCTGTCTTATTTTGTTATAAACATACTATCTTTATGTCAATTCGAGTGGTAAGAATTAGTTAAGACTTACCAACACGTGCACGATCTTGTCATTTGGATTTAGAGGTCTAACATTGAGCTTTCTTTATATAAGTTTGGGGTTTTAAATACCAAAATGCTCTTCTAACTATTTTATTCATGTTTTATACGCATATGCCTATATATTCTTAAGGTTATTTAAAATTAAGTGTTAGTTAAAAATAATAAACAAGAAACTCAAATGGATAAGTGAACTTTTTATATAAATTAAAAAATGGAATATGGTTTTCTTAAAAGAAAAATATAACTTAAAAGGATAATGATGTCATAATTTTTGTTTTATAGGTCAATTAATGATATTTTCCTCTTATATTTGTTTGAACTATCGCAATAAATTAATATTTCCTTTGCTTTTGTAAGTTTTGAAAACTTTGCCTTTCATATTATAAGTGAGATATGATGCTTTTTTATATTTTAAGGATGGTGTGTTTTGTAATAACACCTAATGTTTATTCTAATGGATTCAAATAATTATTCAGGTAGGTGCAATTTGATTTTTGGGGTGATTTAATAAAAAACTATAAGTGAAATTATACTGAATTAAAGTTAAATTTAAGAGGTTAATAAGAAATTATAAACAAAATTTGTAGATGGAGTTGTATTGCTTCATGTTATTTGTCAATTATTCTTATAGCAATTTTCTTTTTCAGATTTAGTAAAATATACCATAATAATATTTAATGTAGTTATATAAGCATGTAATATAACTGATAATAAGATGGTTTATCTAATGGTATTATCCTTCAAAATTATGCTTCTAAAGAATCATGTTTCTTATTTTAAAATATGGCTTGATTTTTTAATAGAAAGAATACTCTTTATAATTAAGAATTTTATTCACATCTTCGAAGTATTAATTATTATTAATAAAATATTTAAAACAAAAGTGTTAATGTTTATATAATTTAAAATTATAAAAATAATTTTTTAAAATATAATTTAACATTATAAAAATAATTTTTTTGTGATATTAAAATAATGAATTTATGTTGAGTTATTTTAATATAAATAATTGTGGAATTTGTATTAACCTAGTAGATGATCAAATTTTAATAAGAAGTTTATTAAAGCTTTTTATAGTATTTTGATGTTATAAAATATTCTTAAAAAGTAAATTTGAATAATAGAGATTTTAGTTTTTTTGTCTTTCCCTTTGACGATTTACCATTTATGTCCCCTTTTTTTTTCCTCCTAATTTAAAAATAAAAGAAGGAAAACAAAATAAAAAAGACGCACCACGTGTTTCGGTTCTGCGATGAAATTAATCCCAATCCCCAACCCCAACTCGAAACCCTCGAAAAACAACCCCTAAAAGGAAAGAAATTCAACCCCGAATCCATTGAGTTGCTCCTATTCTATTATAGATTATTGTTAAGAATAATTAAGGGTGAATTAATAACATCAGTCTTCGATTGCCAACATCCCCACATCGTCCATCTTCCTCCTCTTCTTGTTCGTCCTAAGAGAAAGACCGTGTGATATCGCACGTGTGATTGGACAGTCACCGACCAATTCTCTATATCTGTTTTCTATCTTTCGCCCGCGCGTCGCCGAACGTCATCGTCATCACCCGGGATCCCAATTCCAAGCTTTTTGGTCGTCACTACCTCATCCCTTCAGGTTTGCTAGGGTTTTCCCCTTTCGAAAATTCCCTGATTCGACTAATTATACTAACCTAGCCTAAGTACTAGGGTTGCTTAGTTTTTCTCCCTAGTTTCATCGCTTAATTAGGTTTCCATTATTTATTTGCATCTTGCTCTTGCTTCGCCAAATAATCCCGTTCTCCAATTCATGTCTTTCTTTAGTTGATTTTCTTATTTCATTCTTCTGTGCTTCCCCCAAAATCCCCAATTTTGATTCGTTTGACCCATTTATCCACTTGTCTCCAATTGTTCCCAATTTGCTTCACTTTCAATGCTCTGTAAGCTTACATCACGAGAACATAAGTTGTTAATGCGATATCCATTTCTCTCTGTTGCTAGCTGCCAAATCCTATGTTTAATTCTTATGTAAATTCCTCTGTCCTCTTTAATATCCATCGATGCCTGTGTTCATATCAATTTCACTTGTGTTTTCATGTCAACTTTTGGCCTTTCTTCTCTATCTTCAATTTAGTTTTGCTAACTATGTACATTTTTTGGAACCTTAACTTTCCCTTCAAGTCTCATTTTTTTGAATGTCAAAAATTAACTCTTGCAGTTAGTTCTAAAGCAGCATGGCTGGCTTATAGCTTTGAGTGTAAAAGGAGATGAATGTGCAGGCGCAAATGTCTGGGCAGATCTCAGGGCAAGTCCCTAATCAGCTGTCCCAGCAAAATGGAAACAACCTTTCTACTCCCCAGATGCAGAATTTAGCTTCTGGGGGTGGAGGTGCGGCTCCTAATTCTATCATTGGCATGGACCCTGAGCTTCATAGAGCTCGTATTTTTATGCGAGAACAAATGTAAGAGTTTTTTTATTTCATCAATGTTGTTTACTTTTTTAGTCATTGAAACTAAAGACTTCAAATCTATTTCTTCATTTTAGTTGCAGTTCAATAAGATATATGTTTCGTGCTGGCATTTTATTCCAGAAAGAATATGTTTGATCTGCTTAAAAATCACACATTGGGTGGCATTTCTAAGCCTGAAATCGATTCATCACACCACATTATTCTCTTTATGTCAATTCTGAGATGAAGATGTTTTGGTTAAGGAATTCCATGAATCTACTCTGCCGGTTCTGCTAGTTATTAGAATTGTTTTCACCTTTTTCAGTCTGTGATTCCTTTTGTACTTGCAAGTTCGAAAATTCCAGGCAATAAAACTTAGATGAGGCGACTTCTGTTTGAGTCACATTAGAATCATTAGGGGCAAAGCTTGACAAAGGGTTCAGTGGGAGAAAATTTTCCCTGGTTTTCATTAAATTAACTTTCTCACAAAATTTTCATCAGGTTGAAGCTAGACAAAGGGTAAAGTGGGGGAAAGTTTTCACTGGTTTTCATTAAATTAACTTTCTCACAAAATTTGTGTTAAGATTGTAATGAAACTAATTTTTTTACAATAATTTTTTTGATTTCAATTATTTAATTTGGGTTGTCATGGCTGAAGACCCTTCTAAAAGTCATCTTTTTTTGACATTGCACTTGTTGGTTAATTTTTAGATTTCCCTTGCAATTTTGTATTTTGTTTCAAAAAATTGGGTTCCAGTTTTTCCTAAATAGTCAATTGCAAATATACACACATAATGCATGTTGATAAACATGTATTTACGTGCTGTATAATTTGATTGTGGTTCTTGCCATTGACATATTGATTTACATGTTGTATAGCTTTGGAATTATACTGCAGCGGCAGGCTCACCCAGTTGGTGAACAACAGAAACAGAAGTATAAGGACATAGCTAAACGCCTGGAGGAGTGTCTGTTTAAAGCTGCTCAGACAAAGGTTCTTTCTGTGCCCATATAGCTTGCCTTCAAGTCTATGGTTTCTTGACTCTCAATTAATTATTTCATATTTTGTTTGATCAGTTGATTATAAGAATTATCATTAGGTACCTCTAGACAGATTCTTTATGGTTCAATCAATACAAATTTTTCTTGTAGGAGGATTATATAAATATGAATACTTTAGAGAGTCGTCTGACTGCTCTGCTCAAGCGTGCACCTGCGAGTAACAATAACCAACGAAATCTACAACTTGTTAATCCATCCTCTTCGATTGGTACTATGATACCAACACCGGGTATGTCACACAGTGGCAATTCCAATCTGATGGCTTCTTCAGTTAATACGATGATGAATTCTTCCACAGCTTGTGATAGCATAGCACCAACAACTGTTAATACAGGAGGTCTGTTGCCAACTAATGGTATTCAGAGTGGTGCCTTCAGTACCTCTGACGGTAAATTAAAGCCTCAATAACAAACTTTGTGTTCACTCATGTATCTTCTTGGCATGTGATTGAAATACTGTGTTTACAGGAAACCAGTCCAACGGCTATCAGCAGTCACAATCCAATTATTCCATTAGTTCTGGTGGGAGTATGTCATCCATGGGTGTTCAAAGGATGACGAGCCAAATGATTCCAACTCCTGGATTTAATAATAACAATACTAACCCTGCTTATGTAAGTATGGAATCTTCTAACAACGCTGGTGGTTTTTCTTCTGTTGAATCTATTATGCTATCACAACCGTTGCAACAAAAGGCGTATGCTGGTGGCCAGAACAGTCGTATACTGCAGAACCTGGGTAGCCAGATGGGTAGTAACATCCGATCTGGTTTGCCGCAAAAATCTTATGGTATCTCTAATGGAGCTTTGAACGGTGGGATGGGAATGATTGCAAACAATTTTCAGCTTGTGAATGAACCTGGAACGTCCGAGAGCTACATGACTGCTCCCTATGCTAGCTCTCCAAAACCATTACAACATTTTGATCAACATCAGCGACAGCTGATGCAGGGTAATCTCTCCCATTTTTCTGTCTTCTATGTTTGCTTGGGCTTTTGATGATTGTATGCTTGAACCAGTAAAGTTAATCTAATTGGAAATATCTTTCAGGTGATGGATATGAGGTGAGTACTGGTGATTATTATGGATCTGGAAACTTCTATGGAGCTGTAACATCTGTTGGATCAGTTATGAATGCTCAGAATCTAGGTCCTGTGAGCATGCCATCTATGCCAAAAGCAAACCTGACTTCCACAAGTAATCAGTCCAATTTACATGGAACTCAACAGAGTGCACACTTGAAGCCCCAGTTACTTGATCAATCTGAAAAGATGAACTTCCATTCCACACTAGCATCAAGAGAGAGTGTGCTTCATTCACATCATCAGCAACAATTCCAACAACAGCATAATCAGTTTCAACAGCAGTCATTTGTTCAACAGCAACGCCCACACAAGCAGCGGGGTCTGCAGCACCAGCATCTGATAAGCAATAGCGCTTCTGATCACTCTCAATTGTCGTCTGATCACAGCACTCAAGTGAAGTGTGAGCCTGGAGTGGACCACCAGAATGAAGTTCTACTTTCACAGCCCTCTGAACAGTTACCAATGTATGAGTTGCAGAGCCAATTCCTGCAAAATACTGTTGAAGATCGTTCTAGGAGTGTGCAAAGTTTGTCTCTTCCACCTGGACAACATGATATCTGCCCTGCAACAACTCAAAGTTCCCAACAAATGCAACAAATCTTGCGTCCACATCAATTTGTTTCGGAGTCCCAAAGTGATTTTAATTGCCTTCCTATTGGACCACAATCAGATGCGGGACTGCAGAGTCAATGGCATCCTCAATCACATGACAACACTTGCAACCCTGAAAACATGTCACATGACCATCGCGTTCAACAAGATTTCCGTCAAAGAATTTCTGGGCAAGATGAAGCTCAACCAAATAATTTATCTTCTAAAGAATCCATTATGGGTCAAATGGTTCCTCAAAGAAATACGTCTGAGCCCCAAAACTTCAACAGTGCCACCTATAGACCTGGAAATCCAACCCGTGACAGACAGTTTAAAAACCAACAGAGGTGGTTGTTATTCCTGTGGCATGCTCGTCGATGCACAGCTCCTGAAGGGAAATGCCCAGAATTTAATTGTATTAATGCCCAAAACTTGTTGAGACATATGAGCAGATGCAATTTATCTCCATGCGCCCATCCTAGGTGCCAACATACAAAAATTTTGATTCAACACTTCAAGCACTGCAGAGATGCTAGTTGCCCTGTTTGTGTTCCAGTCAAAAAATTTATAGAAGCACAAGTGAAGGCACGCACTCGACCAGCCTCAGATTCTGACATGTATAGCAAATCCTCTGAGACGGCAGATAATTCAGCAACATTGATGTCCAAAACTTCAACTGTTGTTGATTTTTCTGAGGATGTACGACCAACTATGAAACGCTTGAAGATAGAACAATCCTATCAATCTTTCAAATCTGAGACTGAAGGCTCTGGTGCGCCACCTTTGGTAATTGATGACAGCCATGCATCCCAGGACGTCCAGTGCCAAGATATGAAGCACGAGGATGCTTGTATGCTGAGGCAGGTGAAGTCAGAAGTTCCTGTTAGTTCTGCACAGGGAAGTTCTGGTAGTGGTGAGATAAAGAAAGATAACGCGGATGATAAGAACAGCCAAAGAGCTGCTGTTGAGGCTACCGTACATAGTGAGCCTAACCGTTTGAGTACACAGGAGAGTATTAAGGTTGAAAAAGAACCTGATGCAGTCAAACTAGAAAATGCTACTCAACCTTCAGAAGGTGCTGGAACCAAGACTGGGAAGCCAAAAATAAAGGGGGTATCTTTAACTGAACTTTTCACTCCTGAGCAAGTTAGGGAGCATATTATAGGCCTCAGACAGTGGGTTGGCCAGGTGAGATTTCTCATGTTGTGCTTTTGTTGAGTTCAGCATTTCCAAGTTATTTTTTATTTATTTGTCTTGCATTCAATCATTCTCTAGGAAAATTCCAAGAGATGTTACAGAATGCATTAACATTTAATTGGTTGTTTCTTGAAAATTTTGCAAAGAATGCAATATGACATCTTTGTTATTCTTTTCCCCTTTTTGATCAAACATTGGACGGCAAATTGATGACCATTGTCATCCTACTTGGGTTTTCCCAGTAACTCTTTAAGTTTTAGAAATCTGTATTACTTGGTGGGTAATACACTAATCCAATCCAATTATGCAGTTTTTTTCCCTAGAGCAACTTCTACCTATGTGCCATGTCACCAATTTTTTTTTCTGCTATTATGTGCTTTCATTTTCTTTTCCTTTCCAATCCCAGCACAGGAAAATCATATAAATTGATAGAAGAAAAGTCAGTTCATTATAACACTTTTCCTTTTTTCCTCCCAACAAACAGCTTTTAAATGAATGATGTGACGCTTGAAAGATCTCGAGTTGCTTATTCTGTACAAAGGACAGAGATATGGGTTACCTATCATCGGTTTCTTCCGTAGAAAAAAAATGTTACTGCTATTGGACTTGTCTTTTCAAGTCCCTAATGAATGGTGATCAATTGACATCAGTTTCTTGACTTAGCCTGAAGTTTACTTTGAAAACTAGTTGCCACATCCAGATTATGCCTAAGAACATGTTAAAAGAATGTTCTTAAAGCATTTAACATGTCAAAGATGTTTTTGCTTAATGTATTTTTACCTTAGTTCTTGGTAATTACTATTGGCTTAATCCTTAAAACTATAGACGGATTCAACTTCCGAAAGCACTTTCCTATTGGTTACAATTTTCATATTTTCTGCGCAATGGAAATTAATTCAGATTGGAATTATTTTCATTTCACTCTTCCACTTTGCCTTGCAGAGTAAGGCTAAGGCTGAAAAAAATCAAGCGATGGAGCATTCGATGAGTGAGAATTCTTGTCAGTTGTGTGCTGTTGAGAAGCTTACTTTTGAGCCACCACCTATATATTGCACACCCTGTGGTGCTCGCATCAAGCGGAATGCAATGTATTATACTATGGGAGCTGGTGATACAAGGCATTATTTCTGCATACCATGCTATAACGAGGCTCGTGGAGATACTATTCTTGTTGAAGGGACTGCAATTTTGAAAACACGATTTGAGAAGAAGAAAAATGATGAGGAAACTGAAGAATGGGTACGTCGATGCTTGCCCTTCTATTCATTACTGTACTTCCTTACACAATGCTATTTACAACTTCATTACATGGTGGTATTGAACCAGTTGCTTCTTATTCTATTTTCTTATGTGCACAGTGGGTTCAATGTGACAAGTGTGAGGCTTGGCAACATCAAATTTGTGCTCTGTTTAATGGTCGGAGGAATGATGGTGGACAAGCTGAATATACTTGTCCTAATTGCTACATTGAAGAGGTTGAAAGAGGAGAGCGCAAGCCCTTGCCACAGAGTGCTGTTCTTGGAGCAAAAGATTTGCCAAGAACCATACTTAGTGACCACATAGAACAAAGGTTATTTAAGAAACTGAAGCAGGAAAGGCAAGATAGGGCCAAGCTTCAAGGAAAAAGTTATGATGAGGTGGGCCATATATAATCCTGTTGCTCTATGTTTGTATGATTAAGGCTTGAGCGGCTTCAGTTTTTTTCTGATGCTTTGATCAACAAGCTTTATATACTTTTGATGAATAGCATAGCAAATTAAATTAATTTATATTTATATACTAATTTATGTGTTTTAATTGCAGGGTTGATTTGCATTAGAGTATGTATGAAATTGAAACATTTATAATTTGATAGGTTGATTCACTGTTAATCACGCAAAATTATTTTAAACAGACTGAAATATTGTGTCTGTCTTGATCAATAAATGCAGAGAGTCTAAGAGCAACATGGTTTTTAATTTCTCGGTAATTTTATAGGTTTGAGACTAGAAAGAAATCCTTGATTTAGTTTATGATATTAAATGTCTGAAGTAAAATTAGTTGTTTACTTGATGATTTGCATCTGGAATTATAATCTCCTTTTCTGTTTAAATATGAAATGTTGTGTTCTCTATGTAGTGATTTTGGGTGATTTGTCTGGAACAATGCTATTATGAGCTATTTTTGTGAGCTTCCAGCGGGGTCACAAAATTATTATTAGAGCTAATTACTGTTATCTGATTTCTTCAATAAATTATATCTTCAGATTCCTGGAGCAGAAGCTCTTGTAATTCGTGTTGTGTCATCAGTAGACAAAAAGTTGGAAGTGAAGCCACGGTTTCTTGAAATTTTTAGAGAAGAGAATTATCCAACAGAATTCCCGTACAAGTCCAAGGTATGCAGGGAATGCACCCTTTTTTTTTTCTTCTTGTGTTTGCTATCTGTTTTTGCTAGGCGTGCATTGCTCTTGATCATCCTGTAGGTGATACTTTGTATTGTAAACATCTGTTTTTGGATTACGCTTATTTTAACATATACTTATCTAATTGAAAAAAAAAGCATAAAAAAAACCATATTTAAACAATTTATTGTAAAGAGCATCTTATGAAAAATGTTGAGTTGTATTTCATAAAAACTATTAGCACAATAAGATTCTAATGGAACTTTAAATCACTTTGAAAGCACTGAAATTATGTATCATGTCTACTATAAAATGTTATTCTGAATGGAAATTTTAATGTATTTCAATGGTCATCATCTTTATTACCATCAATATTTGGCTTGCCATATTGTATTTTTTTAATTCTTTTTTGGTCTATGAGGAAGAGAAATAAAAACTTACATGTTTTGAGGAAGTATCTGTTTTGGCACTTACTCTTCTGTCCTTTTTTCTGCATAGTCCATTTTCTAAAATTGTAGTGTAATGTGAACAATCACATGCTTAATTTACCTTTTCAATATGTTTAAATTCTTTTTAGATTGCATATACTTAATTAAGTAACTAACAAAGTACAATATTTGTGCGATTAAAATTGTTAACCAAATTTAAATATTTTCAAAAATAATAAAATTGAACTGTTTTATCCATGTCAGTAACGTGTAATCTATGCTATAATTTGTGAAAGTAAACATTTATGTGTGAATTATCCTCTTTTACTAAATAAAGGGATCACAGAGTTTTCTCATGATAGAAATAGCCATAAAATAGTGGGATAAACTAAGTGTGACTGCCATTAGTCCAAAGATTAGAGCATCGTTGCTGCAGAAAAGATTTAAACAATAAATAGAAAGACGTGAAACATTAGAATAAACCAAAGATTCAAAGTAGAGGCATAAAGCGAGACGCTAGAAGCATAAAGTGAGATGCTATAGCCATTGTGACTACAATCGCAGAAGCAATGCTGCAGAAAAATAACATTTGTACCGGCATTGCTCCATAGGAACAATAAACAAAAACACACAGGCTAGTATACAGAATTTTAGGTGTAACGAAAGGTTATGTTAATAATATTTAATGATCATGTAGACTCAAACAAATTGATACATCAAATTCATATATGTTCTGCATCTAATAAAAAATAAGCTCTAAAGATATGCATATGTGTTTGACTCAGGGTGGTGGTCATTTAAGATAGGAGTTCAGTACATTAACCTTAACAACATAATATAATAAGCTCCTTTGTTAAAAAACATACCATGTGAAGTCATATTGTTCTCAAATTCTTAACCTTTGAAAAGTATAGTTTACATTTTTTGCTATTGTAGGATAATAACTTGTTTGGCAATCACCTTATTTAAGAATATATATCTAAGCTGTTTTGTTTTAATTTCAAAATTTTATTTCTGTGGTGAAAATTAGTTTCGTTTTGGAACTCAATAAAAAAGGTTGAATATAAGTCGAACTAAGAATTGTGGAAGATAAAACTTATATCAATTCAAGAGTTCTGTTGTACTACTTAGTTTTATTAATATTTTACCATAAAGTACCTTTGTGAAGGGCTTTTTAGGCAGAAATTTGTTTCTTACTATTCGCTTGTGCATATGTTTATAAATTTTAGATGTGTTTTTTACCAGGGATTTTAACCAGTTGGTGAAGTACTGATGGAACAAATTTTTTAATTGTTAACTGTATATGCTAGCATTTTAACACTTCTCAAGAGTTGCTATAGTGTGCATAATGACATGGAATAACGGAATACGATTATCTTCCAGGTAATTTTGTTGTTTCAGAAGATTGAAGGTGTGGAGGTTTGCCTATTCGGTATGTATGTTCAAGAATTTGGGTCAGAATGCCAATTTCCAAACCAACGGCGTGTCTATCTGTCCTATCTGGATTCTGTGAAATATTTTAGACCTGAGATTAAAGCAGTGACTGGAGAGGCTCTAAGAACATTTGTTTACCATGAAATATTGGTTAGTTTCAGATGGCTAGATATTTTTGATATTAGATGGGGTGTTGACAATAGGTCCTATTAGGAAGTTCCGATGAAATTTTACTTTATATTTACATCTCATTGCAGATTGGATATCTTGAGTACTGCAAGAAGAGGGGTTTCACAAGCTGCTATATTTGGGCTTGCCCTCCGTTGAAGGGTGAAGATTATATATTGTATTGTCATCCAGAAATCCAGAAGACACCAAAATCTGACAAACTCCGGGAATGGTGAGACATTACATAAATGAGGGATTCTATTTCTGCATGATGCAAATCAATTCATATTCTTCTCTAATTTATTCTTTTGGCTTATTTTGTTGTCTTTTTTATTTCAGGTACTTATCTATGTTAAGAAAAGCTACTAAAGAAAGTATAGTGGTCGAGCTTACTAATTTATATGATCATTTCTTTGTATCTACTGGTGAATGTAAAGCAAAGGTGACAGCAGCTAGGCTGCCATACTTTGATGGTGACTATTGGCCCGGTGCTGCTGAGGACTTAATTTATCAGCTTAACCAAGAAGAAGATGGCAGAAAACAGAATAAAAAGGGTACTACCAAAAAGACTATAACTAAAAGGGCTTTAAAAGCATCTGGTCAGTCGGATCTTTCTGGTAACGCATCAAAGGATCTCCTACTAATGCATAAGGTAATTTTTATGTCCCATATCTTGCAGCTTATTATTTTCTTGGTGATCTATGCCGTCCTTTATTATTATTATTATTTTTTTGTAAATGTAAAAATGACAAGGGTCTTTCTTCCTGTCCCAAGGGAGGGGATGGGGGCATTAGAGACTCCTCCATAGATATGTTTCTTTTCAATTACAAGCCTCAGATGACCAACGTCTGATATGATTAATTTTGTCAGATTTCATAATTATTCGTAACTTTTTCCAAACCTGGGAATTGGAGCCAGTAAATTTATTAAAGTTTAATTTGTTTGGTCATATGCTGGAATATGGAGGCACAGTTAAAAGTAGAAAAGCAAGAAAGCAATCTGTGATTTGTCCCAAAAGTTAGGTAAAGGAATTGATTTAAAGTGCTCTAAAGTGGACATGAGGTTGTATTGAATTATGGACTCGTGCTTGGAAAGTCGAATCAAATATCAATTAGTACATCTACTGGTTAAATGATAAATCGTCTCTTAATATGGTTTCTTTGAATTGGCATTTGATTCATGAAAACCCATGTTTGCACGCTATACTTGTTATTCGCTCCTTACCCTTTTAAATATATTTTACTTGGAGAATGTATGTAGCTTTTGGAGCTTGAGGTAAAAACTTGTCCATTATGAGATGGGCTTTGTTATGATAACAGTCATGTGTATTCTTGTCCTCATGAAGTTGTAATTTTTTTCCCCTTTCACCTCTCAGCTCGGCGAGACAATTTGTTCAATGAAGGAAGATTTTATCATGGTTCATTTGCAGCACTGTTGCTCACATTGTTGCATATTAATGGTATCAGGAAACCGTTGGGTTTGCAGCCATTGCAAAACTTTTGAGATATGTGATAAGTAAGAACTCTACGTTGTTTTTCTGATTCAATACATTTGACAATACATGCTATGGATAAAGGAATGATCTATCTCGGTGCATCAACTGTTGCAAGTAGCATTTTAGTTACCACTAACCTGTTATAAGGTGTCCACTGCAGTATTCTGTTGAATTGGTCACCAAAACCTTTGAAATATGTCAAACAAAACTTCACGTACTTTTAACTTCTTTGATTGATTCAGACAACTGCAGTATTCTGTTGAATTGGTCACCAAAACCTTTGAAATATGTCAAATAAAACTTCACGTACTTTTAACTTCTTTGATTGATTCAGACAACAATATGCATAAAGTAATAGTCGCACTGTCTTGGTGCATTAACTGCTGCACTTAGCAGCTTCTGTTAACGTTAATTTTTTATTGTATCCGTTGCAGGATTCTGTTGCATTGGTCTCAAAAACAAATAATGCAAAATTAGAGTTGGAATTTCATTATTACACTGAAATGTCATATAAACTTTAACTAGGATATAGCATTTGAGAAATCAAATGAGGCAAAGGATCATCTTAAGCCTCTTACAGTTATAAGTTAGATTTTGTGGATCAAAAGGGACTAGCCTAAGGGGGAAGATGCTGCCATTTTCCATGTAGGTCATGCTTTAATACCTGCACCTATATGTTCTTATGATGGTTTACAAATTAGAAATGATGAACTTGTAATTTTCTTTGTTTTCCATGACGAGACAACACTTTAAGCAAAGGTTTATGGAACACATCATGATTGTTTATTTTAAGGTGTAAGGACAAAGTGGAAGTCTTTCTGAACAGGAATTGGGAAGCAGATTATCTTGTCATTTTCTACAGTTTAATATCGGGTTATTTTTGTATGCAACTACTGTTAAGATCTTAGGAAAGATTTTGGGAATTTTAGAAGTGGGGTTCATATGGGAAACAATTGGTGCTGGGCCACTTGCTTCTTGATTTGGAAAATGAGTTTCAGGTACTTTCTTGATATTTGAGGATTTGAATGTTAATGGCTACTTGATTTGGATAGGAGGATGCACAACAGATTAGAGTTTATGAATGATACAGGAGAGGACAGATCACTGAATCACAACCCTTTTATTTTTGGTGGGACGAAGGGTGAAAGTTAGTGTGATTCATTCACGTTACTCTTCATATAGTAGTGACAGTAAGGGCGATTTTGTCATATCAATTTTATGTCATGTTTTCCTTATTAGGTAGGGACTAAACTTAATAAATCTCTTATTAGAATAGGATTCAATTATAATTTGGACTACCCATTTGGAATCCTTATATTATTATGATTAAGGTTTTCAAAAACTTTTCGACAATATGTAGCAGCCCTTTAAGAAAAGGAAGACTGATTTTCTCAAAACATTTTGAGTTTTCTAACTAGGAAGTGTGATGCCTATTTCTATTGGTAATAATTATACTGTAGCAGTGATTCCTAGAACTACCCTTTGTCTTGTCTCCCTTACCAAAAAACCCCGCAATCCCAGTCTAGATCTCAGCAACCTAAGCCTGAAGTTTCAGCAGCCCATACTAAAACTTCAGATCTGAAACTCAAATTCCAGCAACTTGGTAAAAACCTAGTAAACCAGCTTTTCTAATTGCTTTGAGTTTTATTAACTATTCAACATATCTTCTATTCATTCTACATCAAGGAGTTTGAGTTCTATTGATATTTGAGGATTTGATTGTTAATGCCTATTTATTTTATTATTTTGCTATATCCTAAGCAATCCACTTCTCTCAACTCTTCTGGAAACTAGTTTAGTGACAAATAGGAAATTTGACTTTTATCTTTGTGTTTCAAAGGTGCTATGAAGCAGAGCAAAATCGCGAAGAAAGGGAACGACATCCTGTTAATCAAAGAGAGAAGCATCTCCTTCATCCGGTAAGTTTCACATTCCATTATCTATCCTTGGGTTTTTGTGCGCATTCAAATTCCCCTCAAATGTAAAATGCAAGGGAAATTACATTGCCGCATCAACTTTTATCTTTCTTTGGATAACTTTAAAATGGCACGACTGGGACTCTACAGGTTGAAATCACAGATGTGCCCGTGGATACAAAGGATAAAGATGAAATTCTTGAGAGTGAATTCTTTGACACAAGACAAGCATTTCTGAGTCTTTGTCAAGGAAATCATTACCAATATGATACTCTACGCCGAGCTAAACACTCTTCCATGATGGTCCTCTACCATCTCCATAATCCAACTGCTCCTGCATTTGTGACGACATGCAATGTATGCCATCTTGACATTGAAACAGGTCAAGGATGGCGCTGTGAAGTTTGCCCTGATTATGATGTGTGCAATACATGTTACCAAAAGGAAGGAGGCATTGATCATCCTCATAAGTTGACGAATCATCCATCCATGGGTGATCGTGATGCACAAAATAAAGAAGCTAGGCAGCTAAGGGTTCTACAGGTATTAATTTCTCCATATTTTGGATTGTCTATAATGTTAGAAAATGATTCCCATTCTTGATCTTTTGTTGCCTCCTAGTAGTGAGTACTCTTGTTGCAATTTAGACCTCATATCAGTTGTTTCAGCTATTTTCGTGTCAGTGTTGGGAGAAATTTATTTTAAAAACATCTGATATTTTTCAGTAAAGCTTTGTCTTCATAGAATTTCCAAAACAGTAAAGGAATCTTCATATTTTAGATTGTCTACAGTGTTAGCATATGATTCCCATTCTTGATCTTTTGTTGCCTCCTAGTAGTTAGTACTCTTGTTGCAACCTCATATCAGTTGTTATAGAATCAAAATTATAGGGAGTTATTGATAGTTTTTAAAAGTCAGGAAATACATTGATACTATGTCAAACTATAGAGGAGTCCAATGAATTTTACCCTATATCTTATGTGATAGCATATCGGCTGCTGACTTACCCGGTGCTTGAATTGGAAATGAAAGAATAGTCACTTGACTGGGCATCATTGTTTCTACTTTCCAAGTTTATGATGACTTGAGGCTCAACTTGGTTGTTATTTTATATGGCAGCTCCGTAAAATGCTTGACCTTCTAGTACATGCATCACAATGTCGTTCTCCCCATTGCCAATATCCTAATTGTCGGAAAGTAAAGGGTCTTTTCCGGCATGGTATACATTGCAAGACTCGTGCAGCTGGAGGTTGTGTTCTATGCAAGAAAATGTGGTATCTCCTGCAACTTCATGCTCGGGCATGCAAGGAATCTGAATGCCATGTGCCGCGTTGCAGGTTTATATATATCAACCTGATCATAATTTTCCCTCGAACTCTCCCTTATTCTTCTTTTTTAAATGTTTTAGTACTCTAGCTTAAATTTCTTACCTGGATTTCTACTTGTTTATCCAGAGATCTAAAAGATCATTTGAGGAGACTGCAGCAGCAATCTGATTCACGGCGAAGAGCAGCTGTGATGGAGATGATGAGACAGAGAGCTGCAGAGGTTGCTGGTAATTCTGGTTAACAATTCTGTAAATACAAATTTGGATGTTTTGTAGGAAAGGCTATCACATCGGGAGGTTACATAGACAATAGTTTTGTGCTGCATCATGATCTACTGCTTGAAATGAGGCAGTGAGTTAAAGCGGCAGCTGTAGGCTGGTCAAGAAAAGAACGGGCAATTTATCACTCGTTTTGAAGAACAAAAAAGGATTCTTTCATTCTTGCCCCTCGGCGTGCAAATGCTGCAAGGAAAACAAGCTCAATTCATTGACCTTGGCTGCCCACTTCATCAGCAGCAGCTAACTCGTTCCTTTGGAGTATAGAAGTACTGATGTGTGCCAGTTGGTGGCCTGATTTGGTGATTCTTTGATTTTATCTGATAATGTATTCTGCTTTTGACGCCATTCTTGATGGCTACTGTACCATAAATTGTTGTAATCTTCACTCAAATTTTACTCTTACCAAGGAATGTGCAAGCGTTTAGTCTGAAATTCCTATTGTTTTTTACCTTTATTTGATCCAATGATAGATGTCATCTTCAGAATGAAAAGAGTAATGAATTAAAAGGGAAGTATTCTCGTGGGCAAAACAATGCTAATTGAATATTGTTATGCTCTACTAATTTTACACAGGTCATGAGCATTATTTATGGCTACTTTCAAGTTTTACTTGGACTGGCGTCTGTTTTTCCCTCAAGGGGCAGAACAAGTTTGAGGCAGAATTGGAAGTGAAAGGTGCTTCAGATTTGTATTTGATTGTTCCTGGAGTCTAACGAATGTCGGTAGATAGAGGAGAAAGCAAATCTTATTTGATCAAATAAGATTGGGTTATATGGAAAAACTGGACGGGTATAACTCTTACCAATAAGCGAAATATATATTCTCTACAACACACTCTAAACTAACACCTTTACGGACCGTCGCCTTTGTGCTTTTTTACCAAATTATTGTTATAATTGTTTTTTTTCGGAAGTTAAAATAATGTTTTATGACAAGGCAAAAGCCTAAGTAACACAAGCACAAAAGCGAACAACACCGAAAATTATGTGGCTGACCAAATGAAGTAATACAAATTCTAAGAGAGACCAATGAAAGCTAATTTAAGCATCATATGAGTAGCTTTCAAAGTCTTTAGAGATGGGTTCTATGAGAATAAAAGCATAGAGAACCTAACTAACCAAGTAATGGGACATATTTCCATTGTAGAATTCTATTTAATCCTTTATATGTGCCACATAGAGGTCAGGTCCAAAAATAGGGAGAAGTGAGCTCCCTAAACCACAGTTTTATGATGGAGAGGTTCCTAATCCACACTGACATTACATCTCTTTTAGCATCTTTAAAAAACCTTAAGGTCTCGTTTAGTTCACGGAAAAGTAAAGTAAATTTGGAATATAATTTCTTGAAAAATAAATTTATAGAAAGTAAAGATGTTTGGATACTTATAAAAATTCTAATAAGAAAGTTGGGTGGATTCTTATTATAATGTTTGATGTGCAACAATATTTTATAGAATGTAACTTAATTTTGACTTGTGTTTTCAATTATATACCTACAAATCGAATAAAAATTGAAATCGTTAAATAAGAAAAAATATGAATCTGAAGATTGTCGATTGAAACTTCTAAGCAAAAATATTCAAAATCCTATTAACAAGAGAACAATAAGAATAGTTGAAGACAATATTATGAATATCAGTATGTACAGGATCGAAACTGGTACGAAATAAAGGATAGTCGTACTGGATTTAAATACAAGTTGGTACCGACCCGTTTTAAATAGTACTGGCCGGTATTCAAAATACCGACTAAATACTGGTCAATACCGAAAATTTTAAAAAATAGGGGAACTTTTTTGTAAAATTTTCAAAAATTTTTAAAATTTCCGTCCCTCCTTATCTTTCCTTCCCCATTTTTTCAGTTTTTTAATTAGTTATTTTATTTATTTCACTTTTATAATTTTTAAAATAATAATAAATATGTTTATTATTAATAATAATTATAAATTAAATAAAACTTAAAAATAAATTATTTTATTTAAATTTATTTTAATATTTTATATAATATTTATTAATAAAGTATTAATAAAAATATTTTATTTTTTAAAATAAATAATTTAAAAATTATTATTTATAAACTAATATTTATTTTATATATTTTAATTATTAAATCAATCTAATATCAAGTTTGGTACGGTATTCGTAACAAAAGAGTTGTCGTAGAGTTGAGAGAGAAGGAAGAGTTAAATTAGCTAATGTATTTTTTATATTAAATTCTTGAGGAAAGTAATCTAAATACTAAGGGGGTGCTGAGATTTAAAATCCAAGTAAAGTGTTGAGAAAATTTTTACTTTCCCTAGATTGGAAAAGTTTTTACTTTCCTAACTACTCTAAAAAATGAACCAAATGTGATAATGTAAATTTTAGAAAAAAGATTACTTTTCCAAGCAATAATCCATATCAACCAAACAAGGTCCAATTTCTTTCCCACCGTCAAGTTATACATTAGACACTCATTACTATTTGGAAGAACTTCACTTTTATCTTTGTTTTTGATCTATGTAGTCTTGCATCTAGACTGAATATCTAGGCATAAGAGCTTGCAGAATGAACAATCAAAGAATAGATGTTTGATAGATTCTGGACAAGAGAGCTTACAATTGAAGTTTACTTGAGCTATAAGATCCCTTCCAACTCTATCAAAAGTAGTCAGCCTTTCCCTCGCAACTAACCATTATACAAATGATACTTTAGGGACCAAAATTTTGCTTCGTACTAGTTTAAACCAGGGAATTTTAGGAGTTGATTGTCTCATTAATTCTCCACAAGACTTAATGGTGAACACTCCTAATAGATGCATCAGTCACATTTTTTTTTCCTCCTCAATGGGACTGGGGAGATAAAAGGGGAAACAACTTTGCTTAGCGCTTGAATATTTATTGGAGCAAACCGCAAACTCAGCTTCTGCCTTGAGTTAATGAACTTACTTTTACATTATTTGGATATAAAACCTTAATGGATAGAAGTTTCGAAGCATATTGAGTGGTCTAGGAGGGCTCCAATCGTCATTCCAAAGAGAAGTATTTGAGCAATTACCAATCTTGATATGGATGGAAGATAGAATAAAGTCCCATACTAAAAGTGACTTGTTCATCATTTGTAAGGAAAGGATCCCCAAGCCCCCTCCTGTTTTAGAGATCTAATGCTATCCCAGTTTACCTTGGCATAAGGTTTGACATTAATATCATCAAACCAAGGAGAGTTTCTTAGAAGCTTCTTTATGTCCTTGCAAAGCCTCCATCACAAAAGCAAATCAGAGAATTAGTATATGTAGAGGTTGTTAAGGACTGAAACAATTAATTGGAGCCTTCCAACATATAAGAGGTTTTTATTAGCCCAATTTCCTACTCTTCTTCTGATTAATTCATACAGAGATTGTTAGTCTAAATATGTGATTCTCTTGAATGAGATAGGTACACCTAAGTACTTGAATGATGGATATTTAACACCTAGCCCTATGATTCTCTTGTATTAATTGGGCATAATTCGTTGATATCATTAAGAAACTCTTCTCTTTATTGATACATAAGCTTAAAAACCGGTAAATTCCTCCAATAATCTCATTAGATAAGAGATAGATTGATTGTTAGCCCCACTAAATAACAGAAGATCATTTGCAGAGGCTATATGTGTTATCTACTGTAAAATTTGAAACCTCTCGAAGTTTAATGCATAAAGTAAATAGGTAAGAGGAAATGAGATCCTATTGCCTAATTCCTATGGCCCTTTTGAAAATATTTGAAGCTTTACTATTTACAAACATAATAAAGGAGGTTGTAGAAATATAATGGTTAATCCAAGATATAAAAATGTTTGGAAATCTGAAAGCCCTTAAGGATTGAATAATAAAGTTCCACTCCACTGTGTCAAAAGTGTTTCAAAGTACAATTCTTTCCTGAACCCTGAGATGATAGTTCTTGAATAGGTCTTAGGCAGTTAATTCTATTTTCTAATTTTAGATTATAAGGATATCTCCTATAATGATTTAAATCATATGGATATACCATCTGATGGAGTTAAGGATAAAAAATAGAAACAGATTCAACGCTTTTAAGAGAGAGAACAGAGAAAAATATGAAGATGAACGAGAAGAAAACTTGTTATGCAA
>JANVCQ010000008.1:22346331-22372063 GCA_025531925.1 Erythroxylum plowmanianum
GAGAGCACGTTTACAGATCCTAAAGACTTGGTCTACTCTGTTTTGCCCCCAAAGAGATAAGACCTTGAATAAATAAAGACTTGAATAAATAGATAAATAACACATGAGAATCACGTGAGAGTTTAAAGTCCCAAGAAGCAAATATCTAACACCATCTAATTTAACAAAAATTTAATACCAATGAATCAAACCTACTACATCTATCAAGGGATTCACTCCAAAAAATAGTCGAAAAGCACAATACAAGTGAAAAATTGGTGTACTATTATAGAGACTTAAGTAGGAATAAAGAAGAAAACATCCTAATAAGAATACACATTTTAAAATGGAAATGCACTTTAAGCTTCTTATCATATGTCAAAGTTCTATGAAAAGTTATTTGTTTAGTAAGATATGTAACTTTTTCGTATAAAAGATGTTAACAGATCATTTTTAACTAATTGATTACCCTTTAAAATTTATATTATATACGAAAATCAATATACAAATGTATTCTTATACGATATAAGGAAGAGAGACCTTATGTTCATTTTACCTTTCATATAAATATATAGATTATTACATAACAAGTGATGTGATATTCCTATTCACTTAAAGTTATAAATCACGTATAATTTAAGAAAAAGTGAGATAAATAGTAATGTAATATAATCTTTTAAAGTGAAGTCAGAAAAATTACACTTTAAAATATCTTTAATTTGAATATGAAATTTTATCTTATTCAATTATTTAAAGATTAGGTTAATAATAAGGAAATTAAGCACGATTGTTCTTTTAATCGAAAAGAATGACATTACGATGTAAAATCCAAAAATTTACACAAAGCATTTATCCTTAGGAGCAATAAACTATATCTAGCGTTATAAAATTATAGGAGCTGACATACTAGCTCATAAAGTTATTAACAAATCATGCCTCAATGAAACAAAACTAATAAACTAGCTTGTACTTGATTCTCAAAGATGAGGCTTAAAAGGAAAGAACCATCAATATTAGAGGTTCTAACGTTTCTTTAACCCATTTGAAAGCGCAAAGTTATCATTTCTAATGATTAGTTTAATTGATGTATAATGATAAGTGCTTGATTGACCGCATATTTACTCATTGATGCGTAGTGGTTAATGTTATGTGGTGCTTAAGTATTTTATTTTAGGTAGAAGTGGCACAACAAGAACCAAAATGAGCTAAAAACATATCCTTGGTGCCATTCTATTGATGTGCAATCTTATTTACCTTTGTGGAAGCAAAGTAGATGAGTTGGGGAGAAAATGGGGCAAAAATTACAAGAAATGAAATTATTGCAACTTATACGGTCTTATATAGGACCATGTAACTCATTGAAAGCCTGTAAGAGTGCGAACCTCTGTAACCTATATGGTCGTGTAAATGGTTGTGTAGCTCACCATAAATGTTATAAAAGGGCATTTAAGAGGTTAAATCAGGCATGGAGACATTAGAGACGAAAAAGAGAGGTGTTTTCCTTTCCATTTAGAGAGTTATGAGGAGCTAAACTTCATCCTTCCAGTTCAAAGGAGATATCAAGGCTAACGAACATGTTTGCACATTGATTAATTTAATGATGTTCTCAATCTCTTTTGGAATTGATTATGTTATTCTATGATCAATGTTTTCAGATTTATGTATGAATGATTTAGACACTCAAAGTAGATTGTTCATGTATGAACTCATTGCTAGAATCTAGATTACAATACATAATCATTGTAAATCTTATTCACTTGTGGTAAACTAATGGTTAAGCATCATTAAGGATAATATAACATATGTTAAATGAGCCAAGCTCATGTGGTTGTTGCTAGATTAACCTATATTCATATTTAGTAATGTGGTTGTCAGACTAAATTTAGAGGGCTTATTCTAGGTTTTCTAATATTTAGACCTATTTTAAGAGCTTGTTTCGATTAGATACAACCTAAAGGAAAACTTTGATTAATATGTGTGAAGGTTGATTTCAACTGCGAACTGAATTCAATACCCAATAATCAATCTTATCACTTTTGTACTGTTTGCTTCAATATAAATGACACTTCACCTCTTACTCCCAATCTAATTAAATGACCAAACTGTCACCTACTATTTCAATTACAATGTATGAATGTAATTGCAATTTTTCCTTTATCTTTTTTTGTTTTTAATGAAGTTGTGATCATAAATATTGGATTCTTATGGTAAAAATTGTGTTGCTTTTCAATGAATCATTATTTATCCAAAACATAATGCAATGCACTTCATATGAATAAAAGTAGCCATATAAATATAAATATTGCAATTGTATGGTGTTTGATATGTTTATATAAACTTTTATACATCAATTCAGTGTATCTTATGTTCTACAACAATTCACATATAATCACTTATGTTTTTTAAACATGCATAATACATTGCCATTCCCACAAAATCATCAAATAATACAATTATATTAAAATCATCACCTTCTTTCTCATGCACATCTTCATTTCCAAATCACATACTTTGAATTTTAGCTTGAATACCCAAGTTCAACTTCTATTCCTTCTTTAACTTATATAAAATTAGGCGCAACATCAGAAGACAAATGCTCTTCATCTTTCTTAGCTATTTTTTCAAACTTCAATATATCATCTTCTTTTCCTTAACTTTTGGACAACATGTCAATAAATTAGTTTAGTGCAACCACTAATTTATCATCCTTAAACTCTTAACCAAATTCTTCACACATTTATAACTAATTTAGAAACTAAATCTAGAAATTATAACCAATTTAATCATTTAATGTAATGGTGTTTGTATTACATTTTTCTTGAGTGCAATTCTTCAAAAATATAATTTAAGGATGAATAAAGTATATAAAGATTACATGATAGTTGGAACAACCAAAGAAAGTTTTTCTTGGGTTATAGTCACATTATGAGTATGAAGAGATGCATCTGTACTACAAAAAAAAATTATTATGCATGCACTATGATGCATTGATTTCATTAAGCCGAATAAGTCCATCACATATAATAACCAAAAGTATAATGGAGATTAATTTGACTTATAAAAGGGAAGATATAGGAGTAGTTGATATCAAAATAGTTAAAAGGACCCATAAATTGCTTTTTTTGTTAAACCATAATAGATAATTTATATGTTTTAGTTTAGGGATTATTGACTTTAGGGTTAGTGAATTGAGGATTTTTAGTTTATAGGCTTAAAATATTTTCTTTATATTTTAATTAATATATTTATAATTTTACACATTATTTTAATCTAATCAAACGTTTCATATCATTCGGGTAGGACCTAGGTAAACAAGAGAACTAAATGAGTCCACCTGGCTTACACATTAAAAAAAGTGGAATCAAAGTTAAGTATACTAAACAATTTAGTCCAAAAGAGGTCTAATGTTTAACATTTTGATAGTGATAATGACTTATTTTTTAACAATAGAACATTAAGGATATATTTGTCAAAATAGAGAAATATCAGAGGCTTATGTTTACATTTTATCAAAGGACTTAGTATTTCTAACTTCATTTATATTTAGCTTAATTTTAAACTATTTAAATAATAAATATTTGATCCTATATATTTGCAAATTATTTTAATAAAGTTTAAACTTAATTGTCCTTATAACTTGTTATCAAGCACTTTCTATATACTATTTGTTTGCCCAAAAGGAACGTAAAACGAAGGGTGAATTGAGTGATTCTAGAGTATTATTTTTGAAAAATTATTGAATATTAAATATGTATGACAAAAGTACATGTAACTGAATACAAAGATGATGATTTCAATGATATTCACTAAGAGAAGCAACCAATTTAGTATGATATACATTTAAGGTATGTGTCATTGTTAAAAGTGTAGTAACAAAATAAGTAATACAGAAGTATCTTTAATCTCTTTGAGCCAATACCTCAAGAGTTTTAGGTGTCCATCTTATATACCATGTATACTTTTCATTTTATAATATGCATAATAATATGAACAAAAACATACTATATATCAACACTCAAACAGATAAAATACATAAAATTATATATAAACTCAATCAAACAAGTAAGTGCAATATATAAGAAATCAAAAGTAAGGTAAGAGAGATGAACATGGTAATTTATAATGGTTTTATCCTCCTTGGCATATGCCCCACTTCCTTAGTTCCTTTTGAAAAATTCAATTTACTATCATTCTTTCTTAGTGTAGGACGATTAAATCACTAAAATTATCTTTTTAAAGGCTTAATACAATCTTATAACACTTTTCCTTTAATGGTAAAAAGAAACTAGCATATGACTTAAGTTTTTAGAGCTCTCTCTGTCACATTCATAAGCCTTATAATTTTCACAATCAATTTCAATATAAACATAAATCTTTCACTATATAGAGCTTTTCCTTGCTAAAATATAATGACACAATTGTAACTTAAAGTTTTGTTTCTTGTACCACTTGATTTCCTTTTGTTATTGTTAGTTATCTTGACTTCTTTAGCTTATAAACCCTTCTAATAGTATTTTTCAACCTCTTAGCCATTACTATGCTCATTGTCTTCCTTATCAGACAAAATATGGTAGTTTGTACCCTAAAACATGAAGTTTGATTTGGTTAATCGATCTAATTTAGTCAATTGACCTTTCTCACAAGTGCCCAAAAATGCACTATTTGGTTGACTAATTTAGTTTGGCTGATAGACCTTTAGCTTGATCGATCAAACATAAAGCTTCAAACTAAGCTTCTTTTGATCCCATTGTGCTCCTTTTGGCATTACCATGGCTTGGTACCTTTTTAACTTACTCTAAAACCTTTGAGCAACACCTGAAATACTTCGAGTAACTTATCTATGACTTGAATCACCTTTTAGATATCTCTAAACATGGGCTTTAGCTTTTGAATAATCTTCTTCAAGATTTGTTTATGCAACCAAATTTCAAGTAACAACTCAAACTTTTCATAAGCTTTATCTTTCAATGTTGTTGTCTAATATTACCTATGAATTCTTAAACAACTTCACTAGTGATTTTGTTATCATTAAAACTATAGGTTTTAACCTGTTAGATTCAATAATGTCTATATTCATTTTTTTATATAGATAACTAGTAGAATATAAATCTAAGTTATTTCTTTGAATTCAAAAGGCTAAACTTATTTAATTTATTAATAACTTTTGGTTAATCAATATATAATTATAGTAATCAATAAATAATAAAATGTCAATTGAACATTTTTGGTAACCTTTTCTATTAGGTTTAATTTGTAAGGTTCATTTTTTAAAACATCTATTCTTCTACACAACACATAAAGATTAAAATTTTTATTTTATATGTGATCTTGTTAATTTATTTTTATACTTTATAAATTGTTTTCTAATGATGATTGAAATACTCCAGTTAAGAATTTATCATTCTTAAAATAGATAACTTTTCAATAATTTTAATGCAACAAATTTTACATTGATTACTTAACTATTTTCACATAATTTATAATTATACTTAATTATCAATTTATAATGATTTTTAGTCAATAAAACTACTTACATATTTTAAAATACGATTATTCTCTTTATACATATTATGATAATTTTAAGTTTAAAACATTCATACATATTACATAACTATTATAAGTAATGTTTTAATTTAATTTTCTAATTGTTGGTTATTTAGTAAACATGTTTTTGTAAGAACTAACATATTTATTTTAATTACTTTTACAATTGAAATAAAATATCATTTTATGATATTTGGTGTGTGTGTGCGTGTGTGTGTATGTGCGTGCATGTAAGCGGGCGTGTGTGTTGATTTCCAAAAACTCTTTACATAGTAGATACAATAGTGCCTCACAACTACTTCCTTTGGAGTTCCTTGTAAATGGAGAACCTACTTGCACTTTTATTGGAGCCAAATGATTAAGACAAGGAGTCCTCATATTCTCTTACCTCTTCACATTATATATGAAAGTCTTAATCAGATTAAGTCTTAATCAGATTGGTCTCTCTTAACATTGAACAAAAAGGATGCTTCAAATATCACATAAAATGTAAGGAGACTAAAATTTTTGGCCTTGTCTTTGCTGATGATATAATACTATTTAGTAGAGCTGATGGAAGAACAATGCTAATCCTCACAAGCTCCTAGCATGAATTTAAAAGGATTTCAAGGTTGAAAATAAACTATACTAAAAGTACTGTCTATATCTTAAGAGAAGCAACTAAATTAACTAAAGATTTAGTAAGAATCTCAATCTATCAATTGAAATCAACTCCTTTCAAATACTTAGAATTATCGATAACATCCAAGAGACCTTCGTAAAAGAATTGCTTACCTCTTTTTTAAACAAATAGTAGAAGAATAGGTAGCTAAAAAAATAGATTTCTTCCATATATTAGGAGATTACAGCTGGTAAGATTAGTGCTTAACGACATGTATAATTATTAGAGCTCATATATCATACTCCCTAAAAGCTTAGTCAAACAAATTCTAAAGAAAGTCATTAAAAACTTTCCCTGGTTAGGAGATGTAGCCAAAGGGAGAAGTTTCAAAGTCAATTGTTAGATATATGCGTCCCTAAGCATGAAGGAGGCTTGGGATTTGTCAGAATTCATATCATAAAAAATTCTCATCATCAAAAGAATCTAGAAGCTTTTTATTGATAAGGAGTTCATTAGGCTAAAATAGATGCACTCCCATCACCTAAAAGCAGTTAGCCTTTGGAATATGAAAAAAGGAGATAATTCTTGGACTTTAAACTAAATGCTAAGGTTAGAGATTGACTGCGCGTCGTTACGTTAGTCAAAATAAAATAACTAGACTACTACTATAGCAGTGGTGAGTCTAGGTCGATCCTACAGAGAGTACGTGTAAAGTGTATGAAATAAAATTAACCGGTGTTTAGGTTTAATAGGGGGTTTTTAATTTTGAAAGAAGAAAATAAAATGAAACTAACTAATAAAAACAAATTAAAGAAAACATGCAAAAAAATGATAAAGGTGGGGAATTTGGTAGGGATCCGATTTTTTGGTTCAATCTTAGCCTATACCCTAATTAATCATATTTCATTAATTTGTTGTTCTTTAACCTCTCCTATCCACTATTAATCGTGGGTTAATAATTAACCTGAGTTTTCCTTAGGTTTTGTTTAATCAAGATACGATCGTTAATTAAACCTAACCACCGAACAACCTAGAATAAAATCTCTAGATTTAATTAGGCAGTAGCATTACGAATTAAAAAAACCGATTAATCAAGGAAACAAAGGCAACAACCACATACGATGTGTCATTTAACCTAGGTCATGTTATCCCTAATGATTACGAATCATTAGTCGCTACACATGAATTTCAACATAACAATTACGGATTATATCAAAATTCTAGCAATGGGTTTGAAATTAACGACTCAATGAATGCATTAAAATCATCAATTCACAATACCCAACGGGTTCATACACAAATAATCGAACAATAACGAAAATCCGATTATCCATACACAAAATCCAAATTAATTAACATAGGATACACAATTAATTCCTAATGAGAGAAATAAACAACAAAATAATAAAAAATTACTTAACCTGGGTCACCGGCGTCGATGTCACCTTCGAACTGATGTCGGGACATCTAGCCCTTCATGGGTCTTTCTCGAAAAAATGCTTCAGTCCCTATCTTAATCCCTAGCCAAAACTCCCTTAATTTTTGTTCACTGCTCTCAATTTCACTGCACTGTTCATTAATTTGACGAATAAGCATGGAAGTGTTTTTGGTCCTGTTCATGCCTCCAGCTGCATCTAACGCCAACCTCCACGCTTGCGTCCAGTGTCAGCCTCCACGCATGAGCCAGCAAGCTGCACCAGCCGCAGCCACACCTACACCTGCGCCCCAGTTGCGCCTCTATGCTCTACGCTGCCCTCCCCTTGCATTGTAGCGTGTTCTCCACTATAGCTGATTGATTGGACAAATAAGGGTCACAACCCTTTTAAATCCTCCTCGCTTGCTTGTGTATACTGCTTAAACACAGTGTATACTGCCTAAATTAAAACGCAACATACGCTGCGTAATGCTACCTTAACATAGCATTTAATGTATGCGTTGTTGCGTGAAACGCAGCGCAGCCATTTATCTTCTTTTTTTTTACAATTGTGCTCCAATTTTCTTTGAATATCTTCTCCTTTTGGTCTCAAATATCCAACCTAGTAGTCAACACAAATTGAGAATAGGATTGAAATCACATAAAAATACATAAGAAAATATAAGATAATTCAATCCTATCAGGAATCCTCTTCAGAATGGATTTTAAAGTAACTATAGGAAATAGGAATGACATCTAGTTCTGGTATGACAATTGACATGAATTGGGTCTCTTATACTTAATTCTTAATGCTCACTCTAGGCACATATTGTTAGATAATGCAAGGGTTAACAAAATAGTACAAGGCAGCCAGTGGCATTGTAATCACTGAGGCTTTATGCTTCTTAAAGACAACCCGTCAGGTCATAATCCAAATATAGAAAGAGTAGATAACATTAAATGGATGAGACACAAGTGATGAAATTTATAAACAAATCTTACACAAATTTGATTAGAGAGCATAAGTAGAAAATGTGCTAGCAAAACTTTTTTTGATGAAATTAAACATCTCAAAAACTTATTTAATTATATGGCTTAAAACTAAGAAAAGGCTAAAAAACAAATAATAGAATTACGAGAATAAATGATTTGAAGTGTGATTTATGCAACTTGGCGGATGAAAATGTTTCACATTTATTCTTTAAGCGCCATAATGCAACAATTATTTGGAAGTAGGTTCAATTCATATGAAATACAATTTGCCATACTAATAATTGAGATAATTTAATTGAATGGGAAAGCAATATCTCCTTTAATAGAAAAGAAGATTTGAGGATATTTCCAATAACCCTTAGCGACACTATTTATTATGTTTAGAGGGAGATGAATGCAAGGAAGCTTGAGAAAAAAACTAACAACAATTTATGTATTTGTCTTTATGAGCCTTAATTGAATGAGATAAATGATGTTATATAGTAAAATAGAAGATGAAGCAAGTAAAGGATGAAGTAGAGTTGGAACTTAACATGAGATATACAAATTTGAACTTGCTTACTAATAGAAGCTTTACTACTACTAATCTAGAATGCTCAAGCCCTTAAAGTTTGATAGAATACTACAATACTTAACAAGGTCATTAAATTTCAAATAAACTACCAAATGGAAAATAAAAGTTGCCTACACAAATTGAATTTTCAATAGATGAGAACTTAAACTATTCTAGTTTATTTTTGGATCTTGATAGCGCGTTGTAACATTATTCAAAATAAAATAACTAAACTACTACTATAGTAGTGGTGAGTCTAGGTCGATTCTATAAAGAGTATGTGTAAGGTTGTTAAATTGAAATTAATATGTTTAGGTTAAGGTGGTTTGGATTTTGGAAATAAGAAAATAAAATGAACTAGACTAATAAAAGCAAATTAAAGAAACATGTGAAAATGATAAAAGTGAGAAATTTAGTAAGGACCCGGTTCTTTGGTTTAATCTCAGCCTACACCTTAATTGGACATATTTCATTAATTTGTTATTTTCAAACCTTTCCTAGCAACTATAAATCGCGGTTTAATAATTAACCCGAGTTTTTTTTTAAGTAGTATTTAATCAAGATACGATCGTTGATTAAACCTAACTACCGAATATACTAGGATATGCTCTCTATATTTAATTAGGTAGTATCATTATGAATTAGGAAAACCAATTAATCAAGGCAATAACCACATACAATGCGTCATTTAACCTAAGATATATTATCTTTAATGATTATGAATCATTAGTTGCTACACATGAATTTCAACATAACAATTACATATTATATTGAAATTCTAGCAATGAGTTTACAAATAAATGATTCAGTGAACAACATAAAAAATCATTTTTTCACAATATCCAATTTAATCAACACAAGATAACATAATCAATTCTTAATGAAAGAAAGAAACAACAAAGACAGTGAAATACACTTAACCCTGCTCATTAGTGTCAATTTCACATTCGAACCAGTGTCTGGACGTCTAATCCTTCATAGTTCTATCCCAAGAAAATGTTTCAGGCCCCATTGAATATCCCCAACAAAAACCCTCTTATAGCTCTTGCTCCTGCACCTCTTTATTTTACGCTATTGTTCTCTCTGCGCTACTCACTATTTTGTGTATTAATTGCTTGGTCCATCTACAGTGTTCACGCCTTACTTAAAAAAACCTACACATGCCTCAACGTAGACGTTGTTTGCAATTAAATGCTCCCAATGTTTGCGTTAAATGCACTGTGTTAAATTCATTTGTGCTTCCCATATGCTACGCTGTCGTTTCATGCTACTCCTATATGTCCGCTTGCGTTGCGTTTTGCTATATGTCTACATTGATTTATGCTTTCAACGTTTAGTGCATTGCATTTTCTTCCTTGCTGCATCGTTTTGGTGTGCTTCTTCTCCCAACTACCTTGTCTTCATTAATTAAAGTAATTGTGTGCATGGCCATGCAAAACATTAAATTTACGAACACCTTGCATGGTCCACGCACAACAACCTTGAGCAACTTTGATTTATTTGTGTTTCTATTTTTCTTGTCTTTTTTTTGTCTTTTAATTTTCTTTTTCTTATTCCACAAAGACAAGTAAAAATTAATCTTCAGAAAATGGCCAAAATATAGAGCTTTTGACACACTTTAACTTCTTTGCTTCCGAATTGTACCTAAAATCACATATGAGTCAAAATGAGTATCTTAAGCAATTTTATGTCAATAATTACTAAGTGTTATGGAATAATTTCTAATCAATTGAGCACCTATCAGACCTTCAAATATATGTTCAAGCATGGAAAAAAATATTTTCATTATTGTATTCACTTGTTTTCTTTAACTTATCTTCATCTAGCCTATTATATGTTAGGCCGTGTCTTTGTAGTAAATGCTACTCTATATAACCATTTCTGGCTCATAATTTATTAATTTTCAACTTTCAAAATATGTTAAAGTATTAATATTTTTATAAAAACTTAAATAAATTCCTAATCTCTTAACATTTGTGTGTGAACATTTATTTCCAAAGAAAACCCTTATTTACGCATACTTGTGTGAACATTTATTTCCAAAGAAAACCCTTATTTATGCATACTTTAGTAAATACATTAAAATTAATGACTTTTAAGAACTTATTTATATTGTAATTTTTTTTAAGAATGCCTTACTAAATTTTAATATATTGAGGACTGCATTATTAAGGTATAATATGTTGATGACTAAAGTATAAATATTTATGACGACAAGGGAATATATTAATGCCAAAACTTTTAAACATTAAGGTTTATTTTAATTCTGTCAAACCATAGGAAGTGAGTATAATGAGCAAAATATTTTAAATAAAATGTATTAAAATTGTTTAATATCAAAAGAAATTGTAATTATAATTTATGAGAAATAGTATAATAATGTTCTAAATGTATATGACATTTATTTTTTTAACGATAAGTACTTGATGGTAGATTATTATAACATTAAAATGATATTCTATCATTATTATTTTGCAACGAAGGTTGAGAATTCATCTATGAAATAAATAACACTGTTTTTAACATTTTTAATTGACGAGATTAAAAAAAAGAAAAAGGAAAATTAGATAACAATTGAAACGCAGATGGAAGGGTTGGGACAGGTGTACGAATAATTAGAGGGTTAGAGGAAACGAACGTGGCAAGTTGGGTGGCTCAAATGCACTAGGAATTGAAAACCTCAAATAAATTTGTGTGAACCGTGAAATGAAATAGTATATGTTCTTCGAGATTCGTACTGTTTTTGGAGAAGAAAGAAAGAAAGAACTGTTATTGATTTGCCAGGGATATTCGGAGATGATCATGAATGGAGGAAGCTCTGGTATAAGCCCGTGTGGCAATGGGAGTTTGAGGGGTACTAATAATCTTTTCGTCATGTTCACCTCTCCTAATTCTCCTCATCAACGACCCTGGCTAACCGCCACTAGACGCAGAGTGTTGTTGAGAGTAAGAGCCACCGTAGACAAGAACAATACTGGTAGTAATAACAATAATAATCAGAAGAAGGACAAGAATCCTAATACTAGTGAAACAACAGGTGAACAAGAGGTTCTGTTGCGAAGGCAAACTTTGAGTTTGGATGATGTGAACCCAGTGGGACTCGGAAGAAAATCGAGGCAGATTTTCGACGAGGTATGGAGGAAGTTTTCAGGGTTGGGTCAGATTTCCAGAACTACACGCGCCGACGACAAGGAGGCTTTGGATGCTTTGCTCATCAGAGAGGGTCCCATGTGCGAGTTCGCCATACCCGGTGCTCAGAATACCACTGTTCTTGTTGTTGGTCCCACTAGTCGCATTGGCCGCATTGTTGTTAGAAAGCTTATGCTAAGGGGTTACACTGTCAAGGTCTCTCCTTTCGTTCTTCTTGATTTCATCATTTCTGCATTATAATAGTTTATGATGAAAATTTCCAAATTTAGACTTTATTGATTACTTTAATTTGTTGCTCTAAATAAAATATCCAGGCTTTGGTTAGAAAGGCTGACGAGGAAGTGGTGGACCTGCTTCCAAGGTCAGTGGAGATCGTACCAGGGGATGTTGGTGATTACTCTACTCTCAAAGCTGCTGTTCAAGGTTGCAACAAGATAATCTATTGTGCTACAGCTCGTTCTACTATTACCGCCGATCTTTTCAGAGTTGATCATGTTGGAGTTTCCAACCTCACTAAGGCTTTTCAGGTATGTGTACCCTTATTCTTGTCTCACCTTTTTTTCAGGTAAAAGAAAACCCTTCAATAGAAAAGGAAGATGCCTGTTTGGAAACCAAGCCTTTAAGATGCAGTACTTCTAAACTTTGTGCACTCGCGATTATAGGTCCTCTCTGATTCTGAGCTGAGGAAGTAGTTGTTTTATGTTTTCTTTGGAGGTATCAGGTGTGTGAATTTGAACAGTAATTGATGATGAGTTTCAGCTCCCAAGTGAGTTAATCACCATTCCCTACCAACTTACTTTGTTTGTTTCAGTCTTCCCCACCCTAAACACCTTTGCATTTGTTCAATCTAACTGATTTAACAACTTCGCACGTGCTGCCTCTTGATATAATTCCTTGCATTCTCACTGGACCAAACTTCACTGGCTTATGTCAGCTTCTGCAAAAAAAATTTCAGGACTACAACAACAAGCTAGCACAACTAAGAGCAGGAAAAAGCAGCAAAAGCAAACTTCTGCTAGCAAAATTCAAATCTGCAGATTCATTAAATGGTTGGGAAGTTCGCCAGGGGACTTATTTCCAGGATGTAATTGCTTCGAAGTTTGAGGCAGGGATGGATGCTAAATTTGAATTCACTGAGGCTGGAGACGCTGTTTTCTCAGGTGAAAAATATGGACCTTAGGAAGGTTATTTGGAGCTTAGCAATGTGGCCGTTGTCTTGTTATCACTATTTGTTACAATATGAAATAAGGGAGGAATTCAAGTATCCTTCGCATGACTCTGTTCTGATGTTTGTTGTCAGGGTATGTCTTCACTAGAGGAGGATATGTCGAATTGTCACGGAAGCTTTTACTTCCTTTAGGTTACGCCCTTGACAGGTATTAGATACTTGAATGAACTATGTATTTCTGGAAATGGGTTCTTTAAAGCTCTTGTTGGCTCGATTTTGTTTTCGTTTTTTGTACATCGAAAAGCATAAATATTGCTGCCCAGGAATGTTCTCCTACAAAAAAGGTTTTGCTTCCCTCCATGTGTTAGGTATGAAGGTCTCGTGCTCTCCGTTGGTGGAAATGGAAGATCTTATGTTTTAATCCTTGAGGCTGGTCCCTCTGCGGACACAACTCAGAGCAAATTGTACTTTACAAGAATTAGTACAAAAGTGGGGTTTTGCAGGGTAAGGATCTTTTGGATGTAGCTCAAATAGCTTTGAACCTTTGGTATTTAACCAGTTTCTGATATCTTCTTTCATTTGCAAGCTCATTTGTTTTCAGTTTGATAACAGAATTTAAATTTATGTGAATGACAGGTCAGAGTGCCATTTTCATCCTTTCGTCCTGTGAAACCTGAGGATCCACCTTTAGATCCATTCCTTGTACACACATTAACGATACGTTTTGAGCCCCGAAGACAGGTATATCCTTTCAGACTATATGTTGTGTTATTTATCTAAAATACATTTTTGCTTTGATGTTTTAATTCAGGCTGTATGTGCATAATTTGGTCTGTTCTTGCATTCTTTACTGCTTTTGTGACCTTGAATCAATGACCCTTTGGTTGTTATTACTCAATTTGAGGATTTAAGTTGCTTAGCTTTATAACATTGACTGCATTCCACAAATATGGAGGAGACAGCAGGTGAATGAATTTTTCTATTTGACAGAATAAGACATCTAAGCACCTTGAATTCCATCTCTCCAAATCAGACTTATCTTGTACTCTGATTTGTATATCTGACAATAAGCACAGATAATATAATAATACTAGGGAGCATTATTGTGATGGCCATGTAGCAGGTGAATTCTTCCTTTTAATTTAATCCGTTGGATACTTTTTGGAATGTGTTGGATACTTAATTGTTACATTAATGCCACCTCATGTTTTGCATCTGATGGATTTTATACTTAATATTTCCAATATGCTTCCTGCAGAGGCCTGTTGAAGGTCTAGGAGGAGCCAAGCAAGACTTGAGAAGCTTTAAACTTATATTAGAGTACATAAAAGCCCTACCAGTGAGTCTTCGTACTTAATCGTCTAAACATTTAGATATGGGTTTTAGTATATCCTCATTTATACTAGATTCTCAGTAGAGAATACAACAAATTATTGGACAAAAGAAACAAGACAAATGCGGGAAATGAGTTAGGTGATATCAATAATTAACTGTAATTGAAAAAGTAGTGTTATTGGGTTGTTCTGAACAGATGTTTCCAAGGCACAATCCTGTCCAATCCTCATTACGCTAATGTGATTATTTTTGCATCTAACAATTGGCAAGCTTATACATTGGCTTTGCTTGTTATGATAAACAAACTAATTTAGTTCCACCAATGTCGGAGTTCTATTTATGCAAAATCTTCAAGATCTTCTGTCATAAGTAGATGCTGTGTTACTTGCAAGTATTGAAGCAGCTTCGTAACCAATGTTGTGCAGACTGGGCAGGAAACAGATTTTGTGTTGGTCTCATGTACAGGATTAGGAGTGGAACCTACCAGAAGGGATCAAGTTCTAAAAGCCAAAAGGGTTCGTGTTAGTGGTTTTCCTGCTCTCATTCCAAGTCATTACTTTAGTTGAATTTTTCCTCATATGAATGAAGATTTTGAATTTTTTAATAGGCTGGGGAAGAGTCATTAAGGAGATCGGGACTTGGATACACAATCATTCGCCCTGGTCCCCTAAAGGTTATTTAAGTTTCTTGTTGAAGGCTTGTTGAGGTTTGTGAAATAAGGAGAGGAATATTAGGCCCCCATAATTGGATAAATGCTAGTAATATTGTACATTCCTCCAAAGCTTACTTGAATTTTGGTTTTGGAAAACAGAATGTAGATGTTACTATTCCATTTGTTGACCCTTGATGTTTAAAGCTTAGATTTGGAGCTGTGAATCCATGAATAATTTGTTTCCAGAACTGGAATTTATATTTTAAAGGTTTTCATGCATTAATTAAGATTACTTCCCCTAGGAGGAGCCTGGTGGCCAGCGTGCACTTATATTTGATCAAGGGAATAGAATTTCTCAGGTAAGAACTATATTTCTTATTGTGCTTGTAGTGACCCTTACAGAGTTCACATAAAGCATTAATGAACCTTTTGCAAGAGTCAAAGGGACTGTTATGATCCTGGTCTGTCCATTCTGATATGATATGCCGATCAGGTTTTTTAACCCATAGAAGCCTATTAAAAAGTACTAATTTTTCAGGGAATTAGCTGTGCTGATGTGGCTGATATCTGCGTGAAGGCTTTGCATGATTCAACTGCAAGAAACAAGAGTTTTGATGTGAGTAAACTGAACTCTACCTGGCTACATGTTCTTTTCATGTTTTTAATCTTTTGCTTTTCATTTGAAGGTTTGTTATGAATATGTTGCTGAGCAAGGGAGGGAGTTGTACGAGCTGGTAAGAACAATGAGCTTTGCAAGGCTGAACATGAAATTACTATCATTGCTTCTTGGACTCAAAACTAGGCAATTTGCATTTTGTGAATATGTGTGTAGGTGGCCCATCTACCTGACAAAGCCAACAACTATTTGACACCAGCACTGTCTGTTCTAGAGAAAAACACCTGACTTTGACTGACATACCGTGCAATAGTAGAAAGCATTTTATGTTCAACCCAGTCAGCTGATCGCATTGCAACCAAATCCAACATTTGTTTCTTACTTGACCCAAGAACAAAGTGAAAGAGGACAAATTCCTTCGCTTTAGATGTATAGTAGATCCTTTTTAAAAGGAAACGTATATATTTTAATTTTTTGTTTTCTTGTTTTACTAGGCTAGCTGTAATATTACGAACTCATAGTTGGTCTGTGATGGTGTACTTGTAACTTTTTCGATGTTTGTAAATGTTGCAACTTTATATATATATTTTGTGAAGGGAAGTCCTGCGCTGATGATCTTGGCCATCAACTTGGGAGTGGGTCGTGCTTTAATATTGTTGTGTTCGTTGTGCTTGCTTTAAAATATACACGGTTAGATACTTGGAAGTCGTACTTTCTATGATTTGGGTAGTTTTTAAGTTGCCCTTCGTGGTCTGTTTTTATCTGTTTAGAAAAAGGAGTTTGCTGTTACCTAGTCATTTAAAACCCTAACAAAGAAGCTCCAAAACGATGACTGGATTCAATATTTACCAAAAGCCAAAACATGTCTGTCCAGCAATTTGGCTTCATTTGCTGCACCTCCATTATCAGAACGTAAAAACTCCCAAACCCAGCCCCCCCCACCACCGATAAATCATCAAGGTGATTTGATCAATATTTCCACGTTGAACTTGATCTATCCAAATTCCACTGCAACTTAATGTTCAATTATAACAGGTGAGATTTTCCCATTTCTTTCAATTGTCTGAATTATGTAAGGCATGTCAATGACATATTTATATCGGGAGTGTATTAGGGTTTTATTGGTGTGTGAGAATGCATATTGATTGAGAGTTCATCCTGGTGGTAGTCTGTTTATTGATATTTCCCACGTTCTGTTGAGTTCATCATAGCAGCTTGTTGATGATGAAAATTTTTCTGCCGCTAATTAATTAATTTCATTTACTGCTTAAGCATATACACGCGTTGAAGGATACAGGAATTTACAACTAATTTCCTACATACAAGTTATCCTTTCTTACATTTACAGAACTTGTCAATTTCTTGAAGGTGAACTTTGGAATAATTAATAAAGTTGCTCCTTAATAATTATAAGTATTTCATTAATTATGATTGCCGATGTTTTATATTTGCTTCATCTGCCGAATTGCTTCTTTGCTCTCCATTTTATACCAATTTCAAGAAACTTGGTGCAAGCTATATGATAATTTATTTAATTTGCATACTCTTGTCTCTCCCTTTCATATAAATACTTGAAGTATCTTCATATATACCTCTTCTTTTAAATCACTGTAAAGGAAGGCATCATTCATATTTGGTTGGTGAATTTACCCTTAATTTTTACTGTTGCCAAAAGACTCCTTACCATGATGAGTTTCTTTATTGTTGCGAAATTCTCATAAAAAATCTCTCCTTCCACTTACATGAATCCCTTTATCACAAATCATGCCTTGTATAGTTCAATCTATCGTTTGAATTGGATTTAATTTTGTATACACTTTTTAAATCTATAGCTTTCTTTTCTATTGGTCCATTTTCTTTTAGAGCTTGTATTTCTTTCGTCGTTGCTTAGTGCTAATTCTTATGCTTCACAGCCTAAACAAAAATTCTTTTGGCTCATCATGCACTATGATGGATACAAAGCAAGCATTATGTGAGTGAAAACTTCGCATAAGAAATAAAATGTGATGTAGGATATATTATCAAGTTTCCTAAGGAAGGAGTAGATTGCGACTACACAATATAGGGTGGTAAGTCAATCTCAAAGCATTGAGGTGTTTGGGTCTCCTCCTAATCCTTTGCTTTATTACCCTTCTTGAATATGAGATATAATTTGTGGTGCATAGACTCTTTGCATTGATCCTATGATAGCATCTCACGTTGTCTGAGAGGATGTAATTGTCAATCTAATTCAAGATATACAAGTGATGTTTGAGAATAAGAAATAAAAAGTTATGGATGAGAAGGTGATAATGCAAGCAAGACCTAGATCAAGATGAGCGAGAAGTAAAATAAAATTTGGGCAACAATGGTAGTAAAAGTGAGACACAAGAATTCACTGAAGTTGGACTACTTCCATATATGAAGATGAATGATAAAATTCACTATAATAGAGAAGAGTATAAATTAAATCCTTTAAGCACAACGAGGATATAAATTTGTGTATAATCTCACAAAATAAAACTCTCTCCTAAAATAAAAGTGAATACAAAATTAACTAATGTTGGTGAAAATAAACTCTCAATTTTGCTAAGTGTCTCAACTTTTTCACACATAAATGTATTTATAATGCTGAAAATTGCCTTTGACTTGCACCATAAAATAATTTGTTTTCGAAGTCAACAGAAATGGTTGTGTTGTCCACCAAAAAATATTGCATTGATTGAAGCATTAAATGCTTGGCTTGAGAAATTTGACCTTAGATTTGTTCGCAAATAAGCCAACATTTGTAAGTTGATGTAGAAGAATTTGGGCCATATACTTAACAATCTCCACTTTGGCTCAAATTCGACAAGTTATTCATTATAATACAAAACCCCGAAGGGTAATCAGATGCTGTGAACATTACTAAATCCAAGCAATGCTCGAACTTAGTGATAGGTAGTGGCATGGTCAATATATCCACAGGATTGTCAGACGTGTGAACTTTCTTCACAATAATTTCTCCAGCAGCAATAGTGTCTTTGATGTAGTGATACTTTACACGAATATGCTTAGTTTTGGAGTAATAGGAATCGTTCTTGGTAAGATGAATAACACTTTGGCTATTTGAAAACATAATAGTGATATACGTTTGACACCAAGTCATAACAAGACCAAACAACCAGGTAGCCTTCTTCACACCTTCTGTAGCTGTAATGTATTATGCCTCCGTAGTAGACAAAGCCGCTATAGATTATAGTAACGCTTTCCAACTAATAGCATCCTAACGCAAAATGAAATTGTAACCAAAGAGAGACCTTCGTCCATCGAGGTCACCACTATAATAAGAGTCCAAAAAACCAACATCATTATTATATGTTGCCTTGCTCCTATTAAACACCAAGCCAAGATCAGAATAACCCTTCAAATATCAAAAGATCCATTTGACAATATACTAATGAACCTTGCCAAGACTGTGTATAAAAAGGCTCTTCATACTAACCACATACGCCAAATCACGTCTTGTGTAAACCATGATATACACAAGACTACCAACAACACTATAATATGGAACGTTTGACATACGTTTTAATTCTTCCTTCATCTTTAGATAAAGATCAAAAGACAACTTGAAATGAGCATCGAGGGGTGTCGAGATGGGCTAACAGGAGCCCATGCTAAATTTGTCAAGATTTTTATAGATAAAGTTCTTTTGAGACAAAAACAACTTCCCAACCTATTGATCCCCTTATATTTCCATACTAAGAATAATTTTTGTCGCACAAAGATCTTTCATCTCAATCTCCTTACTGAGTTGAGATTTCAAATTGTCATTTAAAGACTTGTCATAAAATGCAATGAGCATGTCATCGACATATAACAACAAACACACAAAAAACCCATCCGCATATTGTCAAAAATAGATGTTATTGTCATATCGGCATCTGGTAAAGGCTTGCCTAATCATAAAGGTATGAAACCTTTTGTACCAGTGTCTTAGAGCTTGCTTAAGCTTACAAAGAGGTTTTTTCAAGCGATAAATGCAATGCTCCTTACTAGGAACAACAAAACCGTCAGGGTGCTTTATGTAGATCTCTTCCTTAAGTTATCCATGTAGAAAAGTAGTTCTCACATAAAGTTTTTAACTTCAAATCAAACAGAGCGACAAAAGCAAGAAGCACATGAATGGAGGTATGATGAACAATAGGAGAGAAAATTTTATTAAAATTAATATCTTCCTTTTGTTTAAAGCCACAAATGACCTAATGAGCTTTTCACCTTACTTCTTCAACCCCAAGGATGCCATCTTTCTTCTGGTAAATCCATTTACAGCACAGTGATCGCTTACCTTTAGGAAGCTCACATAAATCACAAGTATCATTCTTATAGAGACCTTCAATTTCTTCATTCATTGCCACTAGTTACTTAGATGAATTAGCATAAAGAATAACTTCAGAATAAGTAAGGGTTCAATATCTTCATAAATTTCTTATGCAATTGAGAGTGCATAAGCAACCAAATGACCATCATTGTCAGTGTATCTAGTAGGCTGCCATATAATTCTCCTTGGATGATCTTGGACGATATAATGCTCCTGTTGAGGCAGAACAGGAGTAGTGGTACTAGAGACATCATGAATGTCATCAACATTGCGAGACTGAGTAATAGGGGAACTAGGAGCATCTACATTAGAAGGGGGCGGTGATCTCACCTTTAACTCCACCTTGACGCTGGTAGTTTGTTGACCACTTGTACTAGCAGAAGAACCAAAATATTTTCTAGAAGAAAGTAATGAATTTTCATTAAATGTCACATCTCTGCTAAGAATAACTTTGCGTGACTCAAGGTCAATACACTAAAAACGATATCCTTTAGATTTAGAAGGATAACCAAGAAATATGTACTTTTTAACTCTAGGTGCTAGTTTGTCATTATTAACATGTGCATAAGCAAGATATCCAAAAAAACTCTTAAATTAGACTAGTCAATAGGATTACCTGATCAAACTTCCTCTGGAATTCTAAAATCAAGAGATGAATGTGGGGAGCGATTGGCCAAATAATATGTGATAAAAACTGCTTCATACCAAAGATTATGTTGATGCCATAACCTAGTATTAAAGAGCATACAATGAGGTCTCTCAAGTAGAGTCATGATCATTCATTTTGCAACATTGTTTTATTGGGGCTTAGGCTTACCAACTAGTATTTTATGTCTAGCACTTCTAGCTTGACCACATAATTCTTTGAAATATGTTTCACAAAAATCTAATCCATTGTATGTTTTGAGCTTTTTCACCTTCTTCCTAGTTTGGTTCTCAACAAGGGCTTTCCACTTCTTCAAAATAGGAAAAACTTCATTTTTATTCCTCAAGAAATAAACCCAAACCTTGCGGGAGAAGTCATCAATCAAGGTCTTCATATAATTTTCCCCTCCAATAAAGGAAATTTTAGAAGGTCCCTAATCTGAATGGATGTAATCAAAGACACATTTAGTATGATGTGTAGCAGTGGAGAAGCTGACCTTTTTTTGCTTACCAAAGACACAAAGCTCATAGAATTCCAATTTAACCATACCAGCAACCAAAAAACCTCTCTTCCTCAGCAAATTCATACCTTCTCATTCATATGGCCTAGGCACATATGCCATAGATGAGTGAGATCACTGACAATGAAAATGTGGACACAGTAACTGAACATATGGCAATCGAACCTTGTAAGACATAAAGGCTACAAAGCTTATTACCTTTCATAATGACCAGGGTATCTTTGAATACCTTCAAAACTCCACCTTCAGTCGAATACTTACACCTAAGTAACTCAAGGGTGCCTAAGGAAATCAGGTTACGTTTCAAATCAAGAATATGTCGCACATTGGTTAATGTCCTGATACAACCATTGTAGGTTTTAATCTATACTCTACCTATGCAAACAACCTCACACTAGGTGTCATTGCCCATCAAGATAACTCCACGGTCAACAAATTCATAGGTGAAGAAGTAGTCTCAATGAGAAGATGTGTTAGGTATAACTCGGATCTAAAACCCATTTAGTCGTACTCCATTTTTCAGAAGAGGTAATTGACAATATATCGAACTTAGTGTCAACAACACCAACTTCAGCAGCGAGTTTTTGAGGTTGCTTTCCTTTTTCGTCTCTCTCCTTTTAATTTTTCAATTTATAACACTCAGAAATATCGTGCCCAATCTTCTTGCAATAAGAAGGTCTTGGAATTACATCCCTAGATTTTGACCTAGATTTCTTTTTACTTATAATCCTTTTTTCAACCATTCTACCCCTAACAGACAAGCCCTTAGCTTTACTTTATCATCTAAATAAACCTTAAATTCAAAATTTTCTTAGATAACAAGTTAGACTTCACATCCTCAAAAGACAACGTATCATTATTTCCATAGAAAATAATCTCCTTGAAGTGTTTATAAGTAAATGGTAAAGAAACAACCAATGAAACAACCTTGTCCTCATCATCAACTATGACGTCTAAATTTTCTAGGTCAATAATGATTGAATTGAACTCATCAAGATGAGATTGAATGGGAGTACTTTCGACCATACTAACGTGTACAAACGCTCTTTGAGAAGGAGTTTGTTCGCTAGACTCTTGGTCATGTATAGGGACTTGAGTTTTAACCAAAGTTCAATAGTAATAGTTTTATAGACCACTTCGTGAAGCACCTCCTTGGATAGAAAGAGTTGGATTTACGAAAGTTCCTTTTCATCTAACTCCTCCCATTGCTCATTGGTCATCAAATTGGGTATCTTTGATTTCCTATCTAAAGCCTTCTTCATTCCGTTCTAGGTGAGAACAACCTTCATCTAGACTATCCAAATGGGGAAAAAAACTAATCTTGCCGTCAAACTTTTTGATATCAAATTTTGTAATGGTAGACATCTTGAACTGAAACTCTGATACCACTTATACTGGTATAAGGTGATATTGAAAGCAGGATTGAGATCAAGATGAGCAAGAAGTAAAATAAAATTTGGGCAGGAATAGTAGTAAAAGTGAGACACAAGGATTTACATGATTCACCCAAATTAGGCTACTTTCACAAATGACGATGGAGATAGCATTCACTATAATGGAGAAGAGTACAAATTAAATCCTCTACGCACAATGAGGATTATGTATATTGGAATATAATATTAGAACGTAAATGTATATTCACCGATTATACTGACAACTATAAACTTCTAACAAACTATACATGTGTATGGTTGGTATTCTCCATTGTAACATAATCTGTTATAATAAGTGTATATATCATACCGAGCACCATCTGTGAGGTGTGTTTAGCATTATTCACTTTCCTGTTCTATTTTTTCTCTTTATTAGTATCAGAGCAAAATGTGTACCTCAGCTGCTTCCTCTGCGTCCTCAGTGTAGACGTCTTCGTCTCCTTCATCAAGAACATACACACTATTCAATTCATCCAGCCAGACTACATCTATCAAGTTGGATAGGAGTAATTATCTGGTCTGGGAGTCTATTTTCCTCTCATTGATTGAAGGAAACCTACTTGTATCCCACATTAATGGGACCAGCGCAGCACCACCTCGTCTTATCACCTCTGAAACGGAGATCATTCCAAATCTAGCATTTGAGGAATGGTTTCTTAGTCGATAGGCTTCTTATAGGGCAACACAATGAGCTTGGAGATTGGCACTTAACTTCTTCACTGTCAAACTGCTTGATAGCTTTGGATAGGAACAAAAGACCTTACGTGTGCATCTATGAAGTCCAGGGTGATGGTATTTTAGACAGAACTCCATCAAACTAGGAAAAACAATATAAAGATGGAAGAATATTTGACAAAAATGAAAAGCATCTCATATCAACTCACCTTAGTAGGAGCTCTACTTGTTACAGATGACCTCATTCTACATATGTTGAATGGTTTGGATGCAGACTACAATCCCATTGTAGTAAAGCTAATTAATCAAGTCGATTTAATGTGGGTTAAAACATAGTCAGCATTATTAGCCTTCGAAAGTAGGCTGGAGCAACTCAATCACCTCTCATTGTTAATTATTCAACAATCAACAAATGTGGCTCAATGAGAGGGATCAAATTATGCTAATAACAATCAGAAGAATTCCTCCGAAAAATCTTCTTGACGTGGTTCACGTGGTGGACGAGGTTGTGGTAGACCTCATGGAGGAAGAGGAGGATATAATAATAGTGGTGGACGTCTCTTTTGCTACCTATGCGAGAAACCTGGACATACGATACTGAATTGCTATCACAGGTTTGATAGAAACTTTTACCCACCATCAACACAAAGCAATTATTCACCTTCAGCCTTTTATGCGGGGACCTCACACGATCAATGACTCCTTATGGTATATGGACAGTGGTGCTTCATATCACGTGACGTCAAATTTTGCACAAGTTGATCATTTCTCTCCCACGGGAAAACAATATCTTTCCACTTGTACTAGAGAAAAGGCTAGCATAATTGGTATTGGCATGACCTCTCCACCGCATTCAAATTTAACACTCAAAGATATTTTAATTGTACTTTATGCTACTAAAAGCTTGTTGAGTGTACATAGATTAACGAAGGATAATCTAGTGGTAGTTGCATTTACTAACGATGCTTGTGTGGTGAAGGAAAAGAGGGCAGGGCAACAAGTAGCACAAGGGAGGTCAATCCAAGGTCTCTATCCGATGGATGATTGGTTGAAGAACAAACAAGGGCGTGCTCAAGCAAACTTAACAACTATGTCAGAAAAGAAACAACAAGAATTCAGGACTTGACACTATAAACTAGGACATCCCAGTAATAGAGTCCTAAAGAATACATTGAACAACTACAAAGTTGATTTTGATTTCCAAAACTTCTTCCATGAAGTATGTCAATTTGGAAAATCTAAGTTATTGCCTTTCCTTAAATCTATGTCTCATGCTACCTCACCTCTTGAATTAGTTCATACCGATTTATGGGGACCATCACTAGTGCATTCAGTAAGTGATTTTTGGTTCTACATACATTTTATAGATGATTTCAGTCACTATACCTGGATTTATCCATTAAAACACAAGAGAGAAGTAGTCAATGCATTCAATCTTTTTCGTGCACAGATCGAGAACAAACTTAATACCAAAATCAAAACTATTCAATGTGATAATGGAGCTGAATATAAGCCATTTACTCTGATTACTCAGGCAAATGGAATAAAGATGCGCTATACCTATCCATACACCTCTGAACAGAATGGTAGAGCTGAACGGAATTACATAGTGGAAATGGGTTTGACATTGCTAGCATAAGCACATCTACCTCTTACCTACTGGGTTGAGGCCTTCCAGACAGCAGTATATCTTATAAATTGACTCCCTACCCCTGTGCACAAAGACCTGACTCCCTTATTTCAACTCTTCAATGAGAAACCTGACTATCAAACTCTCCAACCTTTCGGGTGTGAATGTTACCCTTGTCTAAAACCATATAACACACATAAGTTTCAATATCATAGTCAGAAGTGTGTGTATTTAGGCCCAGCACCTCAACATAAATGTTAGCCCCAAAAATTTTTTTATGATTGATCATGATTTACTTGATTAAGTAAGATGAAGTTAGTTTATATGAGTTAATGAATTAAATGAGTTAGATAGCATGTATTAAATGTGTTAGTTGATTTAAATGAATTAGGTGTAATTTAATGGGTTAGTTGGGCTTTGGGCCCAAATGGAATAAAGAGAGAAGAGGGAATGAAATGGGCTTAAGTTGTAAGTAGAGTAA
>JANVCQ010000008.1:22380476-22392901 GCA_025531925.1 Erythroxylum plowmanianum
AAATTTAATTTCTTTAAAAATAATTAATCTTATACATAATCATTATCAATACATATATAGTCATATTAACATTATAAACTATTTTTATTTTAAACAAAATTGAAACTACAATTTCAAAATAATATATTCGTATGAACAAGTACTATAATATATCTAACACATACATTCTAAACTTCTTGCAAAACAACACCAATACTTAAAGTTCAACAACAATTTAAGAAAAACACCTATAGATATTTTGTCAAACACTTGGTGTGCAAACATTTATTCATCCCTAATTCAACAAAAATTCTCACATTTTTCCCTTTAATCTCTAACAAACACAAACCCAATCATTAACAATTACTAATTAACATTTTAAATCAAACAGCAAATTAATATTAACCTAAAACAAACTTCACCGATTGTAGAGGAAGGAGAGGAAGGTTTTAAAAACTACATTATCTTCGGTTACCATCACCGGAGCAGGGGACGCCGACGACGCAAGACTCGACAACGATGGAAAGAGCAAATGACGGCGATGGCGTTTCATGGTGGCCACAGGCGACATAGATGGAGAGGAGGAGAGGAGAGAACGTGCGAGAATGAGAGGAGAGGAGGCTTCTGCAGGTTTAAAACGTTAACCAAAATAACTTCGTTTTGGTTAACTCCAAAACGTCATCGTTTTAGTTAGTTTTTTAAATGTTAAACGACGCCATTTACCGACAGAATATACACCGCCGGTAAATGATTGCTTCCCGTCTTCTTTTTCTGATGCATTCTTTAAGTTCCGTCCTTAAATTTTTGTCCCTATTCACATCATTTTCTTGTGGTGAAGGTCACACTATATCCTCGTAGTTCTCGAATAGCATCAATAGGCATGGACAAGTGAGCGGTATCTTCTGTCTAATTTTCCTCTATTTATCCGTATTTAATGTCTAAAATGATGTCATTTTAGTCATTAGATAGGGTTGACCAGTATATATAACCCATGTCTAATGGCCAAAAAGACGTAGTTTTGTCATTTTTGTCATTGAATAGGGTTGGACAGTCTCTAAACTCATATCTGCATTTCACGCAGACGACATCGACGTAACGCAGACAACGTCTGTGTTTCATGAAGACGGGGAGTGCGTTTTAAGTTGCAAGGTTTTAAAGTTAACAATAACGTGGTCTACATATACTTATTCGTCACATCAAAAACAAGGAGAGTAGATAGGTAAGAGAGCTGCGTGAGGGATCTGCGTTTAACGCAAACGAGGAGTGTGTTTCAAGAGGGTAGTGTAGCAAGGTTGGGTAGAAACAAAAGGAGAAGTGAATAGTGGAGATGGACCACCATCTTTCTTCGTCACGTTAGTGAATAGCGAGTGAAAAGAGAGAGTAGCATGAAAAAAATAGGGAGGTGCAGTGAAGAGAGCCTTTTTAGCTAGGGACACTTAATGGAGGCTGAAGTATTTTTATGGGAGAGATTTATAGAGAGCTAGACATCTCAACGTCGGTTCGGAGGCGATATCGATGTCGAAGATCCGAGTTAAGTATTTTTTTATTGTTTTATTATTTTATTGTGTCTTTCTCTCATTAGAAATTGATTGTGTTATCTTATGTTTATTGATTTGGTATGGATAATCAGATTTTGTTATTGTTCTGTTATTTGTGTATGTACTCATTGGATATTGTGAAAATATAATTTTAATGCATTCATTGAATCATTTAATTATAAACTCACTGCCAGCATTTCGATATAATCCGTAATTATTATGTTAAAATTCATGTGTAGTGACTAATGATTCGTAATCATTAGAGATAACATGATCTAGGTTAAATGACGCATTGTATGTGATTGTTTCCTTGATTAATCGGTTTTCTAATTTGTAATGTTATTGTCTAATTAAATCTAGATATCGTATCCCAGGTTATTCAGTAGTTAGGTTTAATTAATGATCGTATCTTGATTAAACACTATCTAAGGAAAAAACTCAGGTTAATTATTAACTCATGATTAATAGTTACTAGGAGAGGTTTAAGAACAACAAATAAAAGAAATATACTTAATTAAGGTGTAGGTCGATATTGAACTAAAGAACCGGGTCTCTACTAAATTCCCTACTTTTATCATTTTTCGCATATTTTCTTTAATTTATTTTTATTAGTTAGTTTTATTTTATTTTTTTCTTTCAAAAAATCCAAAACCTCACGTTAAACCTAAACACTAGTTACTTTTATTTCATAAACTTTGCACACACTATCTGTGGGATCGATCTAGACTTATCACTACTATAGTTAGTAGTGTAGTTATTTTATTTTGACTAGTGTTTTATGACGCGCGATCATATTATATATTTATGACAAACAAAAAAATAAAGAGCCAAATTTAATATATGTATTAAAATTTTAAAAAACAAAGAGCAAACATTTATGATAAAAACTACCATTTTCATAATTTATTTTAATTTTTTAAGTAATTCTAAAATATCTAAAATTACTAGTGATCCACTTTTCACTAAAAAAAATAGAGATTAGTAGCGAAATCCATATTGTAGAAATATTGAAACCAAATTTCATCAATAATCTACAAAATTAAATTTATAAATACAAAATCAATTGAATCCATGAGTAAATAATGCTAATTATAACTTAAGAGATAAATTGCAATTAAAGAAGAAAATAAGAGATAAGAACTATCAATTATGATATTTGAAAAATAAAAGTGAGATAAATTACCCTAATAAACTTCAATTTGAATTAAAATTATACCTAAAATTGTCATATTTCAATTTATGTAGACAAACTAAATATCATATAAAATCAAAATTGACATGTTTTAATTTATCCATATTAACTGCAATTGAAACATAAAATTAATGAGAGATAAATTATACCTAAAATTTAATATGAGTTTCAATTAGAAAATGCAAAAAATTATACCTAGATTGAAAACACTATCGTACTCATAATCAATTCTCAATTTTTTTTACCTAGTCTCTAGATTAAAAGACTTATTGAGAAAATAAAAATTTAAAGTAAAAAAAATAAGAAAAATGAAAATAGAAAGAGCAAATGAGACATATTTCTTACCTAGATAGAAATGATGTTCGTAGAGGTAAGACTAATACGAAATTCTTGAATCTAAGACTTTCTTTTACTAAATTTTAGTTAGAAAAATGTGAATCTTGACATTTAGTAGAAGTAATTTTATTTTGAAATACCTGCTTCCATTGTTGTTTTACTTTTTAAAAAGAAGTTTTTATATATATCAGGACCGACTAAGCTATCCATTTTACTAGATTGAGATTGATGTTTGCTCCTTAAATAAATTCGTTTAATTTTTTTTAAAAAAAGACCAACTCTTATATAAGTGTTTCTTAGCTGAAACTCCGATGTAATAAAATAATTTACAATTAATAGGTCCTTTATGAGCGTGGCTTATTTAATCTTTGAATTGGTAGCCACTTAGCTCGTTATTAAGTTAAAAATGAACCAACCGCTGGTGCAACGAAAATTATACTTATTTTGCTTCGTTTCTTTTATTATCTGACTCTGGCCGTCCTCGCCAAATGAAAGTTTTGGTGGAAATGAGACAGTGGCCTGAAGAGACGGGCTACCTACTCTTTACTAGCGTTTATCCTTTTTCAACGAAAATAACATTAATGAAAGAGCTCGTGCCCAAGGAGTCTAGAAGTAACGGCTAATTAAAAGCATCTTGGAGCAGTATGTATACTTTTAGACTATACGTAGCATTACGACCAAGTCAATTGGTGGGACTACGTAAGTAGCAAGCTCATCTTAAAATTCAGCGTCACCACCACATTTTCAAAACTCATCCCTTCCTTGATCTTAATTAGTATATAAGACGAAACTAGGTGGTCCTTTTTTTGCCCTGAACCACTTTACATCACAATTACCTCTTGGCGCTATTTGTGTTTGCATCACATAGCAGAGAAATAGATGATAATGGGCGTCGGAGGAAATGACGGCATGTTCACCGTGACGGTGACCAAGAAGGAGACAGTGGCAGCTGCTCTTCCACTGCAGGGACATTGGCTACCTTTATCCAACCTTGACTTATTGCTCCCTCCACTCGATGTAGGTGTTCTCCTTTGTTACAACAGAAAACATATCATAAGCTCTTCATTATCGAATGCTAGTTTTGGTTCCATGGTTGGTGCGCTCAAGAAAGGCTTGGCTGAAGCTCTGGTGTATTACTACTCCTTTGCCGGTGAGGTTGTGGCTAATTCATCTGACGAGCCAGAAATATTTTGTAATAACCGTGGTGTGGATTTTTTTGAGGCTTTCGCTGATATTGAGTTCCAACACCTTAACTTGTTTAAACCTGATGAGATCATAGAGGCAAAGCTGGTGCCGGAAAAGAAGGCCGGTGTCCTTGCTGTCCAGGTCTGTCTCTGTCTCCGTTCTCCATTCTTCATTCCTAAACTCTATATACTCAATTTAACTTCCCGTTAATTCACAACTCTATCAATTCTAGAGTAACTTCTAACTGCTTAGTACATACAGCCAAAGATTCTACATTTAAGTATAAAGCATCCTTTGCTGTAAACTTTGTCCGCCTCTTTGTATATTTTTGTGTCTCCTTCCTTTCCTCCAACATATGATTAAGTTGAGAAGCATAATTGTCTTCTTTGGCAAGCAATTTAATTAGAAGAAGTAACTGGATTGCACAATTAATCGTCAACTTTGGCATCTTTGTATCATTATTGACTTGTGAATCAAACGAGGGACCCCTTCCTTTCAATTCAGTAACTAATCCTTGACACGCACTCATGTGGACACGTTAGAACAGAAGTGCGTAAAAATACAAATCAGTGATATTTGTTTTTCCAAGGTTTTATTTTATCCCTGGAAAAAGATAGCATCAAATATATCTATATAATAGGAACCACCACAATCTTGTTCTCAAAAATTAATATCAGGGTCTAAATCCACATATCATCGTTCAGTTTTTTTATTATTGAATTAAATATCATGCCTGCAGCAAGAACATGCATATATACTTATTTATCTATTTATATATGCTTTATATTGCCCCTATAATTGTATTCGTGTTTACGTCTTTCTATGTTCTAAATTTAAGGGACACGGCATTTCTGTCGCCTTCCTCACGTTACGACAATTTTGGGAAACAGTTTCAGGTTAAGTAGAAAGTAAAAGGCACTAAGGTTATGGAACATAATAGATTAAAAATTAATAACTCAATTACAGGCAGCAGGTGAGTTGGTAAGGAACTCTTTTAGTTTAAGTAAAGTTGTGGGTTTAAATCTTTCTCATGTATGTAACTGTTTAAAACTTGAGTTTAGAGTTGTGCCTCCCGCAAAAGACTTATCCAATTCGAACGGGAATTAGTCTAGGGTGGATGACTTAAAGGTGTCTTTTCATAGTTAGGATCCTCTTAAAACATCTCACGGGCAACAAAAAAAAAATTCTTTTGGTTAATATTAGTTTGCCATTGAATATATAATATGATAAGAATAATTAAAAAATAGGAAAGAATAACTAGTAAAAAAAGTAGAAAAATATAATTAAACCCAAATAATGATCTCTCTTTATAATTTAATTTGGTGCAAGTAATTAAATCCACTTCTGTAATTAATATTTTTCAGGCAACTGAGCTGAAATGTGGCAGCCTAGTGGTGGGATGCTCGTTTGATCATCGCATTGCAGATGCTTATTCTGTGAATATGTTCCTGGTGTCCTGGGCAGAGACGACGCAGTCCAAGCCAATCTCAGTTCTCCCATGTTTCAGGAGATCTCTATTAAACCCAAGAAGGCCTGGTCATTTTGACCCTTTCCTAAGCAATTTGTATGTACCCATCTCTAGTATGGCACCTCCCAAAGAGCTTGGTGATCAAGATAATGGAGATCATCTCATAAGTCGCATATACTACATCAAATCCGAGGACTTAAATCTACTGCAATTACTTGCCAGCTCCAATGGTACCAATATGACCAAGCTTGAATCGTTTAGCGCATTCTTATGGCAAAAGATCGCGAAATATGCCAACAAAGACGACGATGGTGGAAGAAAAACATCGAAAATGGGAATTGTTGTGGATGGGAGGAGTAGGTTAAATGAAGATGAAGATGTTGGCAAAAAAAAGCGAATGGGTACATACTTCGGAAACGTGCTATCAATTCCGTATGGTAGAAAGAGAGTGGACGATTTAACTGAAAATCCACTCAGTTGGGTAGCAAAGGAGGTCCATGGTTTCCTTGAAACTGCAGTGACAAAGGAGCATTTCCTTGGACTCATTGACTGGGTTGAGGCTCATAGACCGGAACCAGCTGTGGCTAAGATCTATTGTAACGAAAGCCATGATGGTCCAGCCTTCGTGGTTTCTTCTGGCCAAAGGTTTCCGGTGACAAAAGTTAATTTTGGGTGGGGTTCGCCAGTTTTTGGATCCTATCATTTCCCTTGGGGTGGAAATTCGGGGTATGTGATGCCAATGCCAAGTCCTGTGGGAAACGGTGACTGGTTAGTTTACATGCGCCTCTTTGGGAAGCAGATGGATTTCGTAGAGACTGAAGCTCAAAATCTCCTGAGGCCCTTAACTTATGGTTATCTTATGTCTGGTTAGCTATAGTACTACGATGTATTCCCCAGGGTTACTTTCATTTTCCTCCCTTCCTTTATTCATCAAAAATTATGTATGATGTGTTTATCTGCTTAATTACTGTTGTTATTGTTTGACATTAAACAAACCTGATGATGATGCTGAATATGTAAACATATTGAAGTTCAAACTTCTCCACATTCTTTTATTTCATTGCTAGTCGCTATCGATTTCATTTCATGTCAGTATTTACACTTCCCTTATTGCTTTCTTCATCTTTTGCTGGTGAAAGATATCATCAATTTTGAATAAACCCATACGTGGACTAATAACTTCTGAAGCTGTTGCCTGGGTCATCGTGGAATTTTCCTTTCTTTGACGGAAGTCAAGAGTTATGCATACAAATAATCCTCAAATTGAAAATATAGATTGTGGCTTAATCTACTATATAAAGAGAATACTAAGTCATAAGAATTCTGTTGCACCAAATAGAAAAGTCATAAGCCACCTTAGACGGCACCTTAGTATCTACGTTAAGTTATCAATGAATGACATCGTTGTTAAAAATGAAATCCTAAATTAGTTTATGCACCTTCACTCCTTCGTTATTTGTTTGTTCTCTCTATGCCCTAAGATTTTTGCTTTTTGTTTGTTCTTCCAACGCTTCAAATTACTCTTGTATTGCAACGTGATATACTAATAAGTTCTTTATTTCAGTTCATTCCCTTGATGCCCTCAACATAAGAGTGTCAGAGCTGTGTAATCTAAAATTTTAAAGGTGATAATATTGAGAAAACAAACTAAAAATGAAGGAAAAATTGAAATCAAAGCGTGAAATCATCATGGTTGCGTAATCTGATTTATGTCATTTTTAAATAACGATGTCGTTTTAATTATTTGATTAAACAATATTTCTAGAATACGTGATAAACCACGTTAACGAATTTAATAGAAATACTAATGTTAGCGTTTTATTACTATTTTTGAAGTTCGGATTATGATTGAAAAAATTATAAGTTTGAATATTTTATTGCGACTTTTTGAAGTTCGGACTATAATTAAAAAATTGAGTAAAATTTGATATTTTTTTGTAAGTAACCCTAATATTAAATAAAACTTAAAGATATAATATTTTTATAAATTAGCTAAATATATAATTTTATTTTTAGTTTTTTATAAAATTATTTGTTAATAAATATTAGCAAAAATTACATTATAATTTATTAAAATAAATAAATTATTACATAAAATTTATTTATAATTAGTAAATAATTATTTAAATTAAAAAACCAAAATTAACACAAATATTACGTTTGATCAAAGAATTTTTTTTAGGGGAGTTAAAATATATTCATACCAGAATTGGATAAGGTTACAAAGTCTTTGCAGCTTATTCTCCATCGAAGAATATTACATGCATGTTGGAATGATTGAAATATTTCGAACCATAAAAGATCAAATTGGAAGCCGTTTTCACGGACTTGACCTAAACTTCTGAATGTGGTGTTTCCATGATATGTACATATCAACGTAGAGAGAGAGAGTGTGTGCGTGTGTTTGGTAAATGGGGAAGGACTCTGCTTACTTGCACGTCATAATCGTGAGAGATATAAAATAAATGTGTAAACGGTCCAACGTGGACTATTAAAAAATAATAATTTAATAGCATGGGTCATCCTAACCTTACATTATTGACCATTCCCAACGTACGCTTTGTCATTTTGTTGGTGATGATAGCTCAGCTTCAACCATCTTATCGTGAAATTAGTAAGAAAATGGCGAAGCCGCTTAATATTTTATATGCAAAATCCGTATTGACTTTTAAACCAATTAGTGGGTAGCAGCCTAATTCATTGTTTAAGATGTCTGTTTAAAGCGTTTCTTCCACGTTGCACATACGTGACGCTCAAGGTATACAGTGCTGTACTATGGTTAAAACAGCTATGATTTCCTAAAAGAATTTCAAACTTGTTCTTTGATTATGCTCCTTTAATATAAATGCATACATCTTTTTAAATTTATTGAACTTTATAAAAATTTAAAATTTATTATAGACAAAAAATCATTAAAATATAATATATTTTCAAATATTTTTGAAATAAAATGAAATTTAAAGGGAAATACCATCTCGTTTTCATATAAACATATGGAATAAACATATGGAATTAACAAATTTATTAAATAAAAACGTTCCATAATTAGCAAATTAAGTCTTATCCTATTAAGGTAGGATGTTTCCTTTACAATGATAATTCTTAATCCTGACTTTGATGTAACCAAAATATAAGAGTTGAATATAAAACTATAATAAATTCAATAAAATAGTAATTTAGAGTATGAAAAGATAAAATTAAAAATAAAAACAATTGCAGTTAAAGAAAAAAGAAAAGTACTTTATTGAATTGCTCAATCCTATTAAATTCATGAAACTTGTGAAAAACAAAGAGTTTAAATTGATGGATAAAATTTTGTAATTAAATATTTTAAATTTAGAATAATTTATTTGACTAAAAATCATAGATATACATGATTATTCTTATTAATTGTCTTTTGTAACTTATTGTGTTTTAATTAAGAACTTTCATTAATTTTCTTAACTTTATTTAAGTATAACAATTAAAGTAGTGATAATTATATATAACATTGCTACAAATTAGTGAATTACCTTTCTCTTTTGTATCAATCTATACAAATATATAATTGAAAGTCATTTCTATATAAAAAAGAACTTTATAGTTTAATAAGAAAATAGATTTCACAGTTGATAGATAGCTCCGGACAACCTATATGTGATCAATATACTCTCTTGGGTATGGCACAAGGCTTCTTTAAGGAACTGATGGGTAAGGAAATATCGGAATAGATGACTTCCAATATGAAATAGCTTCTGGAAAGCTTGCTCAACTCAGACATTAAGAAGTTCCTTAGAGCTCCATTCATTGAATCAGAGGTGAAATAATCAATATTCGGTCTAAACCCTTCCAAAGCACTAGGCCTCAATGGGCTTTCTGTAGGTTTCTTTCAACAAACATGGGAAATCACTGGGAAATTGTTTACAGAGGCTATATTAGAATGTTCCTCTTGAACACAAATGCTATGGGAGGTGAACCATTACATTTGCCTAGTGCCAAAAGTAAAGCAGTCCATGACTATGTCAGATATCTGACCAATTTCTTGTTGAAATACACTATACAAAGTCATTGCAAAGTTAATAGCTGGCAAATTAAAGAATGTTCTTTAGGATGTTATCAACATATCATAAGGAGCATTTATTCCAGGGAGAAACATCAGTGACAATATTATGCTTATGTAAGATCTGATCAGTGACTATAAAAACAACAAGAAAATAAAGAGTTGTATGATGAAAATCGATTTCTTTAAGGCCTTTGATACAATTAGCTGTAACTTCTTACAAACTTGCTTGGAAGCTATGGATTTCCTAGCTCGTTATGTGCAGTGGATAATTTCGTGTCTACAATCAACTTCTTTCAGTGTTTTAATCAACGACCAACCATCCAAAATCCTTCATACAGCTACAGGTATTCAACAGGAGGATCCCTTATCCCTATAACTCTTCACCATCGCCATGGAAGCCCTGTCTCGATTGTTTAATAAGCTAGCAGTTACTCATGGTGCATTCAATTTCCATCACAACTGTCTTATTAACATAAATTCTCACTTAATATTTGTTAAAGATCTTGTACTTCTCTCTAGAGTTGAACAAAAATATGTGCAACTGGTGAAGAATACTTTGGCTTTATTTTCCAAATGGACAAGTCTACAGACTAATCAATAAAGAGCAGCTTATATTTGTCGTTGGATGTGCATAATCCATAACTGTTTAGTACGATAACTAGGATGAGATGCCACCCCCCATTGTTTAAATACCTTGTTGTACCCATCATCTCTTGCAAACTGAAAGGAAAGGTAAATGTGTGGCAGAATAGACATCTATCTTATGCTGCAAGGGTGATCTTAATAATTTCGGTTCTGAATAGAATGCATATGCATTGGGCTGTTTGTATAGCTCTGCCTAAAAAAGTGATAAAGGAAATAAGCAAACTACTTAAAGCTTTCTTATGGACGGGATCAACTGACCTTGCTAAGCAAGCTAAAGTAAAATGGAGTTAAATCACCAAACTGAAGAACCAAGGAGGGTTAGGAATCATTTCTATTACAAATATCCAGAAGGTGTTAATGAGTAAAAGGATATTAAGGCATTTTAATGATAGAAGTGTGTTATGGCTTAAATGAATTGATGAAATCCATCTCAGTAATGTTAATTTCTGGCAACTCTCCCTATCAACTTAACAATCGTGGATATTCAAACATATTTTGAATATACGCAGCTTTATATATCCATACATCCAACATGTAGTTAGGAATGGGCAGAATGCATCATTGTGGTATGATAATTTGTAACGCACCACCATCATAGAGCATATACCCAAACATCTAGAGGACATTCGAGAACATACATTATGAGAATGACATATTAGAGCAATCATATTCACTTATTTTGCATCACACATAACACAAGTAATTTAACATGATCAAAACTCCTCATTTCATTCACAAAATGAAACTTACTTACATTGTAACATTACAATTCATATCCATTGTAACATTATAATTCATATCCATGTGTTAACATTACTTGACTTTTGAGAGTTTAAAACTCTATATAAAAAAGTTTGACATGAAATGAGAAGCTAAACAAATGAATTCTATCTAGACTCTGCAAGTATCAGCTGACCAGACCTTTGAGCCGTTCTTGTTTCCAAAATTGACAGTACTAGAATTTTACTAATTTTCTTTAGAAGTTAGGTCTCCTTTGCACCTAAAAGTCAACGTTGCAATTTTGATGAGGTTGTGAACTCAGTGAGTGAACCATCATCGATGTGGTCACTCAAGCCAGAACACAAACATCACAACTATATAACTAAATTCACAAGTATATCACATTTTCCAATTAGAATTCCACATCACCTTTCACCATATTTCAGTAAGTTCAATATGTACACAAACTTTGCATATTATTATAATTGAACAATTTAGTAAATCATCACAAATTCATTCATACTATCAAATTTCACAAGTGTGATATGAATACTAACATTTCATATCATCATTTCAGAATAAACCAATCATTCATCTCAATCATTCATAAGATGCATGTCAAATTATAAATATGCAAATGCATATATGACTACACTTTTATTTTCATTTTGTTATGATCGAGCACCTATTTACTATCTCATATCTATTGTGGATACCAGGCTCATTTCATATACTGTCCCGTATCTATTGTGGATATCGAGCTCATTAATAACTGAGCTTGTGGCTCTTGTGCACATTTATGAGCTTTAAGCTCCTTTTCATTCTGTTCACTTCGATCACAACTCCTTTATCTGATCATACATAACAATGTGATGAAATGCATCAATTCACATAATATGCTAAAAATAACTTTCATTTAATGTCCACAATCATTTATCATATTCATCAGATCTGAGTCCGACATTCAACATTTTGTTAAGTACACATTTTCCATATTCACATTCAATCATAAAGCACTTTCAATGCAATCTTGAATATCAAACTCCTCAGACCACCAATGTTCGAAATCATGACCATCATATACATAACAATTTAATAGTTGAAAGTTAACTCATAGTATAGTCCAGATAAATTATTACCTTGATGACCCGGTAATGTCTAGATGCTGACGATCTACTTGTGATTCTTTAATCATACTAAGCACACATATAGTTCACACATTACTAAGTTGATCAATCATATGATTATTCAATCATACACATGTTTATATGTCATGTTCAATGCATGCTCAATTGACCATTATAGTTATGTATCCTTAAT
>JANVCQ010000008.1:22432250-22444516 GCA_025531925.1 Erythroxylum plowmanianum
AATTATCTTGGCACTAAAAAATATAGTATTTGTGATGACAAAAAGAGTTAGTCACAAAAAAGTTGTCACTAAATTACGAATAGTTGTGACCGTGGTTATAGTTCGGTTATTGTGACGTTATAAAGTAGAAACTAATTAATTGAATATTTATTGACAAAATATTTTGTCACAACAAATCAAATATTGTGTGACAATCAACTGTTTCGTAACAAAAAGAAAAAAAAATATTAGTAACCAAACTATATTTTGTCACAAAAAATAAAAAATATTAGTTACTAACATATGTTTTGTTATTATTACAATTTATTCCCGTCAAAATCATTTTGGCGCCAAATTACACAGACTTTTGATGACAAAATTTAGTGACAAAAGAAAAATTGTCACTACTAATATATTAATAGTGACAACTTAACTATGGAAGATACTAAATTGTCACAATTACTATTGTATTAGTAACAAAAAATAAATCATCATAGTTAGTCCAAACAATAGTGTCAATCTATTATTTTGTCACAAAAACCCTCGTATTTGTGACGAAATTATAGTTTGCCACAAAACAATCGTCACTAAAAGTCTTAACTCTTGTAGTGGATTCCTCTATTGATTCAAAATTGCCCATATACATTGTTACCGTTTCGTGCTCTACAATTATTACTAGACTAGATACGTGTGAGATCAATATGATCAAAAGAAGGGTAAAGGAATCCTACTATTGACTTATGAAGAGCTTTTCACTTAGTACGAGTTCTAATCTCTAAATGTTGATATACGATTTTTTTTAAGAATTTCGACTGTAATTGTAGAAATATCATTTGATAATGTTATAAACTAAACATTATAAGACATAGGCCATTCTTGATTTTAAGACAGAAATTTTGGGTGAGCCGAAATGTTAACTGCAATTTACAAAGATTCTAAAAAATAAAATTAAAAAAAATAGATAATCTCACATCAAAATTTGAAAATTTACCATTTCAACACTAGAGTGTCATTACAAAAAAGTTCATACAAAAGTCTTAAAACTTCATTTTATAGAAGCATATAGGTGTAGATAGATCTCGTATTGATTTCGCAACTAGATTTTTGCATTAACATGGTGAGATATCGCAAACATGTGGCAGAGAATTTCCAGTAACTTCTAGCTGAAAGGTTGGCATTACTCACCATTCTAAATCTTTTTGCCATAGATGTGTCCTTAGTTTCTTTTTAATTCACATACTTATTGGTCAAATTATTTTTTAAATTTTCATTGATTTATTTTAATTTATATCAAATTTTTTAGTTATTATATTCTTTACTAAAATATTATAAAGAATTTTACTTCATCTGTTTGGATTGTCAATTTTTCAATTTTATTAATCTTATTTAAATATTTACTTGTCATATTTTTATCTCTTTTCCTTTACAAAATTCTATCTTACATCATACATTTCTAATTTTTCCCTCCAAATTTTAACTTTAACAATATTCAGCTCACATCGTAACCATTCATAACAAAACCTATATATACATACTCTTTAATTCTCAAAAATAACTAGGCATTATACCTTTCTAAATTTCCACTGCACATTTGCGGAGTGACCATGTGCTAGTTATAGTTTAAGGCGGAAACACGCCCCACTGCTGTCACTTTCCTGCACTAAATTTTTATTGTCAATTTCATACGACAAATCACATCATGACTTTGCAGCAAAATCTAAGTCAACTTCGATGGCAGATTCATCCGAATAATCAGAAAATAATTAACTTATAGAAATAAAATAGTAACTTAAAATATCCCAAAACTGCCTCCAAAGTCTCTCCAAAACGAGAGAAAATCAGTTCTCCTAAATATTGCAATTAATGGTATTCCTCCCAACAGACAACAGAAATGGTTGACTACATGATAATGCAGTTATCAATGTCAGAAAAAGAAAATTACAATTTTAGAATCGATATAGGGATACTATCTTCTAAAAGTCGCTGCAGTTCCACTATATTAAACACAATACGTCCGTAAAAGAATGTAGCTGCATAAATAGCAAAGATTATTCTTGACTGTCTTGTTGCTGCGTTTGGATAAGATTCACCTTAGGAACAGTGTGTGTCTGTAATATCAAAATGTTTGTTTCTTTATTCATAAAACACGTCCACGATCTAAATAAAACCAAAGCTGAATATATAAATAATGAGGGTACTTCAGAATTCAACTTCTGTATGCTCCCTTTTTCAAAGTTCTGGTTCTACCCTCCACTAATAAATTGACGTTGATGAGACTTGAGTTCCGTGAGAGGTGGCCCAATAAGACCTTCTAGTTCCCTACTTCGTGGCCATGAAATTTAATGTAATAGTGTAGGAACTGATTTACTGAAAATCTGTTTCCCTTCTAGTTTACCAAAGTTGACACATATATGGAATATAAAACCATCTGTTCCCAGATGCAGGCCAACTCCTGTCAACTTTTTCCATTTTGCATCTAAATTTATATCTAGGGGAACACAGAAATCAAGGGGAATGTGATTAGGAGCACAAGTACCTGGACACGTTCAGATTATCTTAAAAGTTCACCGAAAGCACTATCAATATAGCTACCAAAGCAAATTCAGTCAGAGTCAGTCGCATGTCCCTAGATCTTGCATGTCGCTCTGGTAATTGATAAATATAAAAAATAATAAACAACATAATTAATCTTCTTGGTCATAGCTAAATTGACAATCAAATGTTGACGCAGTTACTGTTTGACAAGATAATTAGCCCATATCATTAATAGTTGGAATATTTGTGAGTGATTAGGCATTTCTGACTTGACCTCAATATTAATGTGCGTACTATTGTTCAAACTTGATACTGTTATGAAAGATAGCTTAGAAAGGCACTATCACTGAAACTTCAAGCGAATCACTATCACTGAAACTTCAAGCGAATCATACATTGAACTTCTTCGTAAAATCTTAATCTCATTAAGATAGTTGAAGGTGAGGATATGAATTTCTTAAATGTTATTTCGGTAATCAAGTTTATTTTACAACATTTAGAATGGAGTTGTAGTTGTTTAGATTGTAGTATTAGAACCAATTCTCGAACTATTAATCACCATAAAAAACTTTTGATTATCGGGCATTGTATATGTTGATACTGTGCTTTAAGCTTCGAGAAACCTTGTTTTCGAATGTGTGTAATTGTTTTATATTTTGAGATTAAGTGAACATTTATTTTGAAGTGGGCTGATATTTAAAACTTGCTTAGACCTTTTTTTAGGAAACAAGTAGTGACCCGCATTAGATATTTTTCTGTAGTAAATGGACAAGTTTTAAATGACTCTTTTTGGCTAAAATATAAATTATAAGTTTCTGATTAATTTTTATGAAGACACAACCATTCTTCCTTTGTAGTCATTATTATTCTTCCAAGCGCTTTGCAATATTTTATCCCGTACCAATTCTCTGCTTGACGCAAATTAAAAGCATACTAGAGTATTAGGATTCAAGTGGCTCGGGAATTTCTCTCACTGCTTCAAAGGATTATAATGGGTTATCGAATCTTCAGAGAGGGTTGCATCAATAATAATTAAACAATGTAGTGGGGGCGTTTCTTCTCTAAAGATAGCAATCCAATGTCCATCGACTTAGGCTATCCTAAACTTGACTCTACTTAATTATTGTCTTTGGATGAGAAGTGGTTATTGTGACTTTTTGTTATCTTCCTAAACTAATGTTGTTTCCTATTTGCAATTTTTGGTATTGTTTACCATCAATTTTTTACTAATTTAGGTGTTAACTTGCTAGTTTGAACATAGTTGCTTTTTTCTTGAAAAAAATAGAAATTTTATACTATAGTTGAAAGTATATCAACATTAAAAGAAAAATTCATGGCTTGAGGCTGACAATCATATTTACATATGACAAAAGATCGCTAAGTGTGTAAGAGCATTCGTCAACAAGAAATGAACAAAAATACAGCTATAAACACCATTTATGCTTCATTCCCATGAAAAGGTTGTGTTGAATATCATGAGCTAGTATGCAAGCTCTAATTTGGTTAACAATGTGCTTCACTAGTTGGTGTTTCTCAAGTTTTTGTCTAGTGAATTGTCTCCAATTCCGTTCTCTTCAAATATTATATATGGTAATGGTGTAAGTTGCTTTAAAAAGAGAGGAATTAGGCCTATAAAATCTTGGCATTGTTGACAGTCCAATTCAGCACTTGCTCCCATTGATATCCACCATTATGATGTGGTAACAGTGTCAGAGTATTGCCTAAAGGCAATCGCCTTTAGCGTGTTTTATACAAAGTTATATATAGACTTTATTTTCAATAATATAGAAAGGCATAGTCCATTAATTTGGTATTCATTATTTATGAATTGATATTGATATATAAGCAAATTAATGAAGTCCGTGATATATGATATAGCGTGAAGGAAATCATGATGTGATCATACTACTAAGATTCCTATCATGTGCAATTATGTCAGCATCTAAATTATTCCTAGTCATATGATTAATGAGATTGGACATCGTTAATCCGGATAGACTAGCACATGTCAAACTCCTTGATTTGATCAAGCAGTGGATCTCAGACACTGTAAACATGATGTGAATGTTTACTAGAGGTAGTAAGTACATTGGATGACCTACCATAAGATCATCACATGGATGTCCTATTCTAATGTTAGTGATAATCTCATCATAGTAATAATGCAAGTATCCTTAGTGCAAGTGTCCATATCCTTGAGATACTCAAAGATATCTTGGATAATGATTCTATGCTTTGACTCCATTCTTTATTGCCTTGCAAAAGTCACTCATAGGGTGGTGATTAGGTACAGCTTGAGGTATTTGAAGGTAATTGAGTAGCCAATAGATGATTCACCACTTTTGTGATAGCAGAAGATGATACCCACGACCTCTTGTCGGGGTTATTACTTGGAAATCTCTGGCTGGAGTACATGTGTCATAAAGGATGTCTTCATTGACATATAGAGTAATGAGTCTCAGGATGAGAACTGATATCACTTAGACTAGATTTGAAGTAGTTAGTCTAGTGAGAGTTGACACTTTGCCCATACTCATAACCAAGTGGGTATAGCACGATGAAAGGATGAAATGCACATCAATTGTCTATAGGAGAGTTTGTGAGATGGTTCGTGATGGACACAGGTTCGTTCATCAAACCATTTACTTTTCGGTCAATTGAGACTCATGATGAGTTGCTAGACGCCGCTCATGACTTGCTTGGATTAAGTGTTAATCTAAGTGGCCAATATAACTAGGAACCTAATAGGTCACACAATAAGAGTGACTCGGAGGATTTATAAAATATTTTTGGATAGAGATCCATTAAATGGAGAGTAATAGAACCAAATAGATCCCGACAAGATCAGGGTATGATATGTATATATATATATACATATATGCAGATATATATACATACATATATATGTGTATATATATATATATATATATATACATACATATGTAGATATATATAGATATCTATATATGTATATATATATATCTATATATCTATATATTTGTATACATAGATATCTATATATGTATATATATATATCTATATATGTGTGTGTGTATATATATATATGTAGATATCTATAAAACGTGGAAAAGGAAGAGAGGCTTCTTTAAAGTTGCATTTATTGTCTTTAATTGATAAAACACAAAAACAATAAAAGACAAAAGGAAAAAAGGCAAGTAAGATGAGTGAATCTTGAAAAATGGTTAAGTAAATCCTTCTTCAAGATTCTTACATGATTCTCTTTCATTTTTCTTACCTTCTTCATCTTTTACCTCTTCTTCATGCTGCTCTCCATAGGAAAAAGGTGAGAGCTAGCATTCTTGTCTTTGTTCTAGCCATTTTTGGATCAAAGAGTTTGATTCGATTAGTTTCTTTGATCTCTACGTGAATTCCATTAGAAATAGTCTGTTTTGGTTGTTGTGTTTTGCGACAACCTGACGAGTAGAAGATTGAAGAAGAAAGGAGACTACACACAAGGTATATGGTTATTACATAAATGATTGATTTATGTAAATGCCATGAATTCCTACATATATATGTTATGAACATGTATGTGAATTGGGAATTTTTAGCTAGGTTTAATGGTATTTCCTTATATAGGCATATAGATCATGGATTCCGGGAATGAAACTCCCGGAACAAATTTTTTTGTTTTCCGCACCATGTGTATATGATGCATGCACTGGGATTTTCCTACAGTGGTATCAGAGCCACTTGTTTCCCGTATAAAGAAGAAACCATAACATGTGTGATGCTGCCAATTGGTTGTGACAGTTGTGCATTCTGATTATGTTGAATTTGAAATCAGTATAGAAATATTGTTTTCATAATTTTCTTATCCAAATTTTCTCATGAGATGTTTCTGAATATATCTGTGGAAGGAAAAATTTTATGAATTTGATTTGATAAGTCTTTTCTAATTAATTCCCTACTGTTCTGGTTGCTGTGTTTATGCACTTTACATGAACAAGCATGCTTGAAAATTCAAGAATAAATTCTAGAAATGGTTTGTGGGATTTCTTTCACCAATCTCTTTCTAGGATGTTTACGTATTTCTATGAAGATGGAAAAATGTTTTTAAGGTGATTGAATGTTTATTTGAGAATTTCTTGTGTGTTGTTGGGAATGTTTGTATTAAGGAACACAGATTTTAGATTGACTTGGTTGCTGAGGTTGGTTGAGTTTTTCTTGGAAATAAATTCTGAAAAAATTCTTGGAACATGTTGTGAACATGTTATAGCCTCTATAATTTTCTTAGCATTTATTGAAATTGTTTCAATGATTTTTGTAAGCAAAAGACAGAGCTGGACAATTTTAAGAAAACTGCTAGACTCGGTTTGTTTGAAGTGTTGATTGTGTGTTTTTTGGTTTCAATGCCTCAGATCATTTTTTATATGATAAAAAATATGTTACTTTGATTTGTATGCATGTCAAACAGATTTGCTTGAAATTGGGTTTCCAAAAATGTTCGGATGTCAAATATGTCATATTAGCGTCTCGTTAGTGTATTCAGTTGTCTTGATTGTTTTGACTGTCACTTGTTATGTGACAAGTGCCAAATTTTTCTTGATGAACTGGACACTACCTAAAGATACTTAGGGTGATATTTTTATGTTCTCAAATTATTTGGAAATCTAAGAGATTAATATTGTATTGATCTATTTAGAGTATTTCATGTCTACTATGACTAAAAATGGCAAGCATGATACAATTAAAGTATTTAATTGGTACATCATAGTAGAGGGTATTACACTTGTTATATTGGTATTTTGAATTGGAATTGAAAACATATGGATAGAGAAATTAGTCGATGCCAACATTAGAAAGCAATTTGGTTCAAGAGTTGAATCGAATGCCAAATTTTTAGATGCATAACACGTCACAACCTATATAGGAAAACCTTGCGAAATGATTGCATTAAGGAATACATACTAGAGATGGTTAGGTAGGATGATAGATGATTATGGATATAGATTCAATGTGATTGTTGAAATGCCCTAAATCATTCCATATAGTCATTGTGACTATAATCCTAAGACTTAGATGAGACCAAAGTATGAAATCCCTCACATATAATATGAAAAACTAATGCCTTTCATTAATATGGGGAGAACCAAAATTCTTTTAGAGGTAGGGCTGTTGGGTAAACCCAAGCCTGCTCTATACGGATATGTTCGAACTATGGAGATAAGATTTTTGGATTGGTGGGTGGATTTTCACTAGAAGCATTGATTTGTTGAGTAAACTCAAGGTCAACATAGACAGAGGTGCAATTGGGTAGCATACATCAGATATATGCGCATCAAGAGTTGATAACCCAATGTGATTGCATACATCACAGTTGATAACACAAGACGATAGTTGCATTTATGATGCAATTCATATGACCGATACCTACCAATTAACCTAAGGTAGCTTGTTGGGTAAACCTAAGGTCATTCTTAGTAATGTCGGATATCGACCCATTACAACATTTTGTCATAATTTTTCTTGGATTCGTAGTGAGGGCTATAGATTCTTTGAAACTAGTGGGAGCCATATTCAGGTCATTCAAGTCCTTATGATCATGCATTTATTTGTATTATAACATTCTTTCTCTCTTTATAATAGGTTAATTGAAGATGTCTTTCGGTGTGAATTTGCGCTCACTTATGGATTCTAGTAAATTAACTGCACCTAATTTTCTTAATTGGCCGAGAAATCTAAGACCTGTTCTTAGATTTGACGAGCTAGGCTATGTCCTAGACGTTCCACTTCCTGATCCACCTGCTGTTGATGCTTCTGATGAGGATCAGAAAGCAAATCGTAAGCATCTCAAATATAGTGACTTGGCTACCTATATTATGCTAGCCTCAATGTCACCAAAGCTGCAGAAGCAACATGAGTCTATTGATGCTAATACCATAGTGTTTCATGACTAAGATGTCTCTGGGGATATCTGCAGTGTAGTATGCACTGAAGATGAATGGTTATATTGAGAGGTTGGCCACTTTGGGTTTTGTTATGAACTATGAATTAAGTGTTGACTTAATTCTAGTTAGATTTTCTGATAGTTATTCACTGTTTGTGTTGAACTATCGGATGAACCAAATCTCCACGTCAATCTCTGAGTTGATTAATCTGCTCAAAATAGTAGAGCAAGCTATCAAGAAGAATAGCAAGTCAGTGCTAGTGGTGGACTCTTCTTCTTCTGGTTCAAGAAAAAAGAACCTAAATAAGAAAAGGTCTAAAAAACCGAAAGGACATATAGTCAAAATGAAACTCAAAAAACCTGCACTGAAAGGAATTTGTTTCCATTGTGGCATGACTAGCCACTAAAAGTGAAACTGTAAAGTCTATCTGGAGTCCTTGAAGAAGAAGCAGGCATCAGATGCCCTAGCTCCTTCAGGTATGTTTGTCATTATGGTTAATATTGTTTCTAATAATAACATATTAGATACTAATTATGGCTCACACATATGTAATAATATGCAGGGCCTCAGGGACAATAGATATCTCATGAAGGGAGAACTAGACCTACGTGTGGGCAATGGAGCAAGAGTTACCGCATTTGCTGTAGGTACTTATTTTTTGTCACACCTCAGTGGGCTTATTATTAAACTAGATGATTGTTATTTTGTACCTATTTTACCAAAGAAAATATTGTTTGTTTCTTGTTTAAATAAAGCTAGTTTCCATTTGAATTTTAATAGCAATGGTTGTCTATTAGTTTGAATGGAATGCTTTATGATACTGTTACATTATGCAATGGAATTTACATGTTAGATATGTCACATCCAATTATGAATGTTAATGACACGAAAAGACATAAATGAGATAATTTAAAATCATCTTACTTATAGCATTGTCGCCTTGACTATATAAATGAGAGATGCATAGCTAAGCTCCACAAGAGTGGTAGTTTAGGGCCATTTGATTATGAATTATATGACATGTGTGAATCTTGTTTATTAGGCAAGATGACTAAGTTACCCTTTAAAGGAAAGGGTGAATGAGCAACTGAAGTATTAGACCTAATACATTTAGATGTATATGGTCCGATGTCCATCCATTCCAGAAGTGGTTTTCTTTATTTCATTACCTTTATCGATGATTATTCTCGATATGGGTATTTGTATATGATGAGATACAAATCTGATACATTTGAAAAGTTCAAACAATTTAGAAATGAAATAGAAAACCAACTTGAGAAAGGCATCAAGACACTACAATCCGATTTGTATCTGATGAGATATAAATCTGATACATTTGAAAAGTTCAAACAATTTAGAAATGAAATAGAAAACCAACTTGAGAAAGGCATCAAGACACTACTATCTGATCGAGGTAAGGAATACTTAGACCAAGAATTTTTAGATTATCTAAGAGATAATGGAATTTTATCTCAATGGACTCCACCTTACATACCACAATATAATGATGTGGCTGAAAGAAGAAAATAAACCTTATTGGACATGGTACGGTCGATGATAGGCTTTGTAAATTTATCAAAATCCTTTCAGGAGTATGCACTCGAGATAGCTGTTTATTTGTTAAACAGAGTTCCATCAAAGACAATTGATATTACTCCATATGATATGTGGACTAACAAAAAACCCTATCTTTCTCATTTGAAAGTTTAGGGTTGTCAGAATTATGTGAAATGGATACAGTCAGATATGTCAAGTTTGACAAGTGTTTGTTCGTAGGATATACTAAAGAAACAATGGGATATTAATTTTACCTTGCTAAGGAACAAAAAGTATTTGTTTCAAAGCATGCTATCTTTTTGAAGAAAGAGTTTCTTTTAAAAGAAGAAAGTGAGAGATAAATTGAATTTGAAGAAGTTTAAGTGCTCGAACAGACGCAGATCAATTGCCTGAACCTGAAACTGTGACTCATACAGATAAAGTAACAGTTCGACCTTTTTCAACATAGGAATTTCATAGGTCACGTAGGATACGCTATGTTATAGAGAGATATATATTTCTCGTGATTGAATATAATGATGTATTTCTCATAAAAGATAATGAGCCTACTACGTATAAAGAGGTTTTAAAGAGTTCAGAGTTTGAGAAATGGCTTAGCGCCATGAAAGCATAAATGGATTCCATGTATGAAAACCAAGTATGGACTTTGCTTGAGGTACCCGAAGGAATAAAACCCATAGGGTGTAAATGAGTTTTCAAAAAGAAAATCGACATGGATGGTAATGTGATTACCTATAAAGCAAGGCTTGTGGCTAAAGATTTTTCTCAAAGACATGGAATTGAATATGACGAGATCTTCAACCTAGTAGCAATGCTTAAATCCATTAGGTTACTCCTAGCCATTTCTGCTCATTATGATTATGAGATATGGAAAATGGATGTGAAGATGGCTTTCCTAAATGGAAATCTAGTTGAGGATGTTTATATGACAAAACCAGAGTGCTTCATCTCCTATGCAAGCTTCAGAAATCCATCTATGGATTGAAACAATCATCCAAGAGATGGAATATTCGCTTTGATGAGAAAATCAAAGGGTTTGGTTTCTCACAAAATCCAGATGAACCCTGTGTGTATAAGAAGGTTAGTGGGAGTGCAATCGTATTCCTTGTGCTATATGTAGATGGTATATTATTACTAGGAAACGATGTCTCTATGCTACAATCTGTGAAGATTTGGTTGCCTAAATAATTTGCCATGAAAGATCTTGGTGAAGCGACTTATATCCTCGGAATAAAGATCTATAAAGATAGATTAAAAAATTTACTTGGTCTTTCATAATCAACGTACATAGATAAGATGCTAAAGAGGTTTAGCACGGAGTAGTCCAAAAGAGGGTATCTTTCCATGAGACATGGGATAACACTCTCACAATCTATGTGTCCTAAGACACAAGATGAGAGGACGGGCATGAATATGATCTCGTATGCATTTGCAACAAGATCTATCATATACATTATACTATATATGAGACCCGATGTATCATATGCTCTAAATGTTATGAGTGGATACCAATCAGATCCTGGTGAAGGTCACTGGGAGGCTGTCATGAACATCCTCAAGTACTTGCAAAGGACAAAGGATGTTTTCTTGATATATAGAGATGGAAATCTAAAAGTGAGTGGGCATACAGATGCCTAATCAGGTTATATATTCATACTAAACAGTGGGGCAGTCAGTTGGAAGACTTCCAAACAAGAGACGACTGTCGATTCAATAACCGAGACATAGTACATTACCACTTCAGATGTAGCAAAGGAAGCAGTTTGGATCAAGAAGTTCATTATTAAAATTAGTGTGGTTCCTATCTGTGATAGGCCCCTATAGTTATATTATGACAACAATGGGGCTATTGTTTAGGTGAAGGAACCAAGGTCTTATCAACAGTCCAAGCATGTACTCCATAGATATCATCTGATCAGGTAGATCATTGGTCGAGGTGATGCACAGATAGAGAGAATTCTCACTGAGCAAAATATTGTTGATCTGTTGACGAAGCCATTGTCACATACTAGCTTTGATTCTCATGTAATTGCCTGTGGTGTTAGATACCAAGGCGATTAGCTTTAGGTCAAGTGGGATATTTGTTAGAATATTACCTTAAAGGCAATTGCCTTTAGTGCATTTTGTACAAAATTATGTACAGACTTTATTTTTAATAATAAATAAAGACATATTTCATTAATTTGATGTTCATTATTTATGAATTGATATTGATCTATAAGTAAATTAATGAAGTCCTTGATATATGACATAGCATGAAGGAAATTATGATGAGATCATACT
>JANVCQ010000008.1:22465671-22477386 GCA_025531925.1 Erythroxylum plowmanianum
TGCTCAAAGCTCCTCTTATAAATGTATGTCAAAAATAAAAAAAAATTTAAATCATGTAGAGGGTTATTGCTAATTTATTTTTTTATTTAAATTTTTTTACTCTCATTCTTGAGTTTTTATATGATGTAATTTATGCTCCTAAAATCATGTGCTTTTATCTTCCTAATTTCTAATGGCCATATTTGTAGGTTAGTAGGTTGATTTTTAATTTTTGGTTTGAATTTTGGTTTGGCCTAATTCTTAGGCATCAAATATGTTTAGTTAGGGAAATAACTAGTGGTCTATGCTAGCTATTTTTCTGCAGATTATGTTCACTGATATTAAAAAGTTTGTAACCAATATGAATCATGTCCTAAATTGCATCCACTTGAAGTCCCAATTTTTTGTTATTTAATATTTAAGGCATGTCTTTTTTCAGCTAAACAAATTTTAGACATTTGTGTTACATATCACAACTTCTTTACTTGTTCTTCATTGAACTTTAAATTTATCAAAAATTTATTTCTTTGTAGCATTCAAACACTTAATTAATTTAGTTTTTGATTATTTATTATCAACGAGTCAATTTCTGTATACATTTTTTTTAGTTTTCTTAAGTTTGATTTAAACTTATTTGTAGGTTTTCTATCATATATTCTTAAGTGGATTCTTGTCAATTGGTATGAGAGTCTAGTTCTAAATTAGTTATGGCTATCCTTTTGTTTTCATATCATTCAAATTTTATTATTTTTTATAAAGAAGAAAAAAATTGTACCTTTTTGTCATTCCTTTCCATCTTATTACACTATGTTCTTACTTCTAAAGTATTCATAAAAAATAGATCTTGTCATCTTCTTATTTTTAGGGTTTATCTATCTCTATTTCAATGCATAGTTTCTTCTTTATTGAATTTCTTGTTTCATGTCGTTTTTACCAATTGTTCATATCGTTGTGAGAAAAAGAAAAAGAAAGGAAAGAAAATAAACAAGAAAAGAAAGGAAAACAAATAACGTAATGTAAGGATAATAACGTAAAAAATCGTTGACAAATACATTTTAAACTTTTTTATTGAGCTTTCCTAGTTTTACTTGATTTGAAACTTAAAATTGAAAAATCTTTTATTTAGATTTGAAACTCATTCGAATTGCAGTCAAATTATTTTTTAAAAATTCAGATTTAGCTAGACAAGTTTCTCTATATCTAACTACATAGTGAGTAAGCACATGCTTTTCCATTATGTGTCTTTCAAGTAACCATATAATGAGTAAGCAGTGTATGGTTTTGAATTTTCTAGTTTTATAAACGTGATTCCTTTAAGTAACAAAAGACAACATGTAATTGTCTCACTAATATGGCTACATGGCATATGCAATGCCATTTTAATTAGTTAAAAAATCACAAAGACAAGTGAGTGCTATGTTTAAATGAAGTAATTGAGAAAAAATGCCTAAAATATCTTCTTTATTGCATTCAACATCACATATACTCTTCTTTAATGACTTCATGACACTCACTAAGCATTTAGGAAGACATAGGTTGAATGTTTATAAATTTAAATATGTTTTAAATAAACTGTTAAACATTCAGTTAATGTTAAAAAATGAGTATATAATATCTAGCAACTTGAAAGAAAACAATTAAAATTATAAATTGTTCAAGATTCATGAAACCACCTACTTGAAAGAAAATAATTAAAATTATAAATTCTTCAAGATTCATATGAAAAAAAGCATAAGAAAAAACCACCTATAACTTTTAGGAAAGAAGGAATATGGGATGAAACTTTCAATCTTAGTTTCTAATGTCAAAAAATTCATGCAAATTGTAAAAGCTATCTAGATAAAAGTACATTGTAATATAAGAATTGCCATTCTTTTTATTTATTTCATACAATCAATTGATTGATTATATATTTAAAACCTATTTAATTTAAAATATTCTTTAATTGATGTATGTTTATTTAATTAACTAGTTTATAACACAAAATATTTGAAATAATTACAATTTACAAATGAAATCATAATAAGACCATAGTTACAAGATTGATATTGTATTAATATATAATGCTTATTTGTTATTATATTAATATTGAAAATTAATAAAGAGGAAATACAAGAACATATTGTCATTGTTATTGTTATATATAACTCATACACATAGATATGCAAATTTGGGGTTTTAAGAAGGCAAGGGTGTGATATAGGACTTTTTCATTTTTGAGATTAGAGGTGAAGATAAAAGCATGTTGATATGGTAGAAGTATTTTCAAGGAAGAGAAATTATAAGATATGACATGTCTTAGGTCGTTTCCAATTATGTAGAGAAGTGAAAGGATCTATGATCTAGGACAAGGTATACTAAAGCTAGTGTTATATTTTAGAAGGTGACAGTGAAATCCACTACCTAGGACAAAATTGTAGCCTAGGCTATGAGATAGACAACCTTATTTGGAAACATATTTTTGGTGGACTACAAAATCTAAGAGGATTCTAGGAATTGTTAGAAACTATGGTTAGGTTATAATCTAGGACAAGGTATTCTAAAGCTCGTGTTATATTCCATAAAGTAACTAAAATCCATAACTTGGGACATAATTATGGCTTAGAATATGTGAAAAATATCCTTATTTGGAAATATATTTTTGGTGGATTACAAAATCTAGGAGGATTATAGGACTTTTTAGAAATTATGGTTAAGTTAGGTTAAGTTTGATTAAAGGACAAGTTATCTTGAAATTATACCAGCTATAGTTTACAAATAATGATACTTATGTAAATATAGTCTATATATGAGAAATATGTATTCCTTATAAATTGAATTATTGATAAATATAGTAAAATTAGTTGTTCTTGGCTTCTAAAGATGTTGGCAAACCCAATTGACTGAACCTTATAAAAAATCTTTTCGTCTATTTTTATTTTTTTCATACAAATCTATCCTTACTAGAAACACCTTAGTTATTAATAAGAGATATTAGAGCATAGTTAAGGTAATAAAAAATTTAATTATAAGATTTGAAGTGGGCAAGTTCAAAAGAACTAGGAACTTAAAATTGTGAAAATGGAGTGAAAATTTTGTTAGCAAAGCAAGACACACTGAAGGGACTACAAGAGAATAATTGAAAGATAAAGATGAGCTCAACTGGGAAGAGTTGTAGACAAATGTAGCTAGAACTATTTAAGGTCATATACTAAATCATGGAGATTACATCCCCTATGGAGATATAAAAGTAGCTAGAGCATCAATACATATCAAAATATCTCACAGGTAAGTTGTATCTGAATCAGAGACTATATAAGCTAAAGATGCAAGAGGGAAAAAATCTTGATCATCATATCAATGCATTCAACTAAATAATCAATGTCCTACTAAGGCTTGAGGTGACTATTATAGATGCAAATAAAGTAATGATTATGCTTTTTTCTTTAATTCTTTCTTATGAATAGCTGATGAACACATTCATATTGGGTAAGCAGAAAAATTGGTATGGAAGATATTATTGATGATTTATCATCTCATAACCAAAAAAGGCTCAGTAATGGTGAAAGTTTTTAAGTTAAATGAATTTATAAAAGAGAAAAATTAAGATAATGGAAGAAAACAAGGAAAAAGGGATCATTTAAGTTGATTCCTAGGTGAAAGCCTATGGTTAGAATGATACTCTAATGTTACAAGTATAAACAAACTAGACATATTAAGCAGAACTATCTAAATAAGGAGCAGAGGGATGAAAGGAAAACTAATGATTCGTTAAGGATTGCTAATATAATGCATAGCAGGGACTTAGATTACAACAATGGAGACATAATCTGTATTTTAACCAGTCAACTTCATGACTCATAGATGTTACATAGGGGATGCTTACATCATATGAAAATAAATAAGGTGTAGTTAGTTTTATACACACTAAGCAATTTTAGGACTATTTGATTGGGGGATGATAAAGCTGACAAAATTATTATGATAGGTCATGATTAATATGTTTAATGGCATTGTTAGGACGTTAAGATATAAGTTGATGGAATAAGAGAAATTAAACATTATATGTTTAATAGATTCCTATTCTTGGTGGCATAAGTTGTATGTGTTAATTTTGGAGATGCATTTAAGCCTATCCTAGGTTTAAAGACTTTCTTTAATAGCTAGTTATAAGATAAAGGATACTATGAGAATATAGACTCCATCCTAAACCAGCTTTTTCTTAGAAATCTTAGGCATATACTCAGTCTATGTGATCTCATCCTACTTAGCACTGATGTGTAAGTAAGCTAACATATTAGCCATAATTTTTGAGGTTGCCCTCCAATGTCATCTCCATGTTTTCTCCCTTCTCACCTCATTTAGTTTAGACTAGCAAGTAAGAAGTGATTGAGTCTTTGAAACAGTGGAAGTTGAATAAAGGTTAAATGTGTGCAAATTTTTATACTAGAAAGAACTGATATAGCCATTTCCCATTGAGGTTCTCATGTGCTAGTTCATTGTGCTTCTTAGTTTAAGCATTTTTTTTAAGTGTCCAAAATATATTAACCTCAATGGAAATGTATCCATCTTACCTAAAGTGAATCTTTTTCAACATCATCTTTTAAATTCTAGTTGACAGAGTCATGTCATTTATTATCTTCATGGATTTGATCCCTAGCCCTCCTTCTTTTGGAACATAAATATCTTTTCATTTCACCTTTACTTGTGTTGATTTATTAGGATCACTAGACTATAAGAAGTTTTTAATTATTCTCTGAATGGTTTTAATTATATTTCAGGGAAGACAAAAGTGAGAAGACCAGTGCATATAGAGATTACTCAATACTGAATTCATTAATTGATATTTGTTATCATTAGAAAGAAACCTACTATTGTAGCTCCATAGTCATATCTAAATGGAATTAAATAATGGATGACAATCTCTATTATTGATCCTTGTTATTTTTATTAGGACCCTAAGATATTTGAAGGGATTATGTTCAAATTTCAGGCCTATTGCTTTTACCAAAGTTGAGGCTCTACTAGGATCCTTACTTGACACATATATACAACATTTATCTTGATTAATGATCAAACTAGTTAGGATGTTAAACTATTACATGGTTTTGAGGAGAATTTTAATGTTATTTACATTTGCACCATATAATAAAATAAGATCATCATCAAAAACAAAGTGGTTAAGTTTCAAGTAGGCATACTTATTGTGATAGTTGAAACCACCAATCTCCCTAATATTTCTTTCCATAAGTCTTATGAGTACCTCTACACAAATTTCAAGAGATATGATGAAAGGGTATGCCTTTGTCTAAACATTTGTCCTCTTTTGAAGAGTTAAGTTACTTCCCTATTGATAATAACACTAAATGAATTTATAGTGATGCATATTTCAATCCACCTAATGTGAAATTAAGGGCATCTTAAAGCTTCTACAACCTTTAGAATTAATTTCCAAGCTATATAATCAAAAAATATTTGTGAACATCTATTTTATAGTATAACTATTGAAGGGTTTACTTTTATGATAACCTTGAAGTAATATAACAATTTCACCAATGCTTTGGCAATATAGGAATGCCCCTTAGCTTGTATAGATGAAGGCTTTCAATAATATTTTTTAGTCTTATGGCTAGCATCTTAAGAAGATCTTATAAATCACATTGTAGTATGAAATTGGTATACAGTCTTCGACTCATACATGGATGGGCTTTTTTGAGATTAAGTAGAAATGAGTTTTGGTTACTTATCATAACATTTTCCCCTTAAATAGAAGCTCCAAGATGGCTCTTATGAACTATGTGTCATTTTTTAAAAGGAAAATAGAGCATTAAGCCCATTTAGACCTAGGGCTTTCTCAAGAGTGAGACTAAAAAGAGTTGATTCTATATCCTCTTTTGTAAATTACTTTATCAACATCCTTTTCTGCTTTTTATTGATGACCTTGGTAATAAAGGATTTAAGCTTAAATTTAGGGGAAAGCAAGATGTTTGTCTTTCCTAACATGTTTTAAAAATGGTTAAAAAATTTTATTTTTCTAAACTTCCTTGTCTAAAGAGGATCTGCCTATTGCATTAGTTAGAGATGATTTTGTTGAGATTTTTTCCCATTAAGATTTCATTATAAAATTACTTTTGAGTTTTTGTCCCCATATTTCACAATTGTACCTTATATCTTTATGTAACCATTGATAACATATATAAAACTTAAGTATATTTCTAAAACATCTCCTTCTTTTATTGACTCAGATTAACATTTAAAGGATTAGAGTAGCTTTTCCCTTATAATTTTGTTAAAGCCTACTTATAGATGATCTCTTTCTCATTTAAATTATTAGCTCTTACTTTCAGACCTTTAGCTCCTCTTTAGTACCTTGTAGTCTCCTAAAATATTTATAAGCTTTAAATCCCTCTACATTAGTTTGGATTTCTTTAGTTACTACTTCTTCAAATCCATCAAGGGTGACTATAAAGTTATTAAACATATAAGGGCTTCTCCTTCATAGTTGAGCATTCCCAATATTAATTTGTATTAAAGAACGACATGAGGTTAAAGGTTATTGATATGGATATTGCTTTTTGAAAATTAATTTAACCAAAGTAAAATAACTCTATTTTTCCTTGATGAACCATTTTCCTTACTGATTGATATTTTATGTGTAAAAATTCCCTTCTAATTTCAAATATGTTACTCCTATTTTGCTTACACAACCATCATTAAATAGGTTAAGATCCAAACGTTTCCCTTTAGTTTCATAAGAAAGGAGGATGATATTGAAATCCTCTAATATTAACCAAGGACTTGTAATGCTCTTCTTAATGTCTACCAAATCTTTCCACAAATCATATCTTTGAAAGGCAAAGTTAAATCCATTAATTAATGTTATAGAAAGAGGTTTTGTGCTATAGATTACTTGTACTAGAAGATGAATGAGTTTTTTTGAATACCTAACAATAATAATCATGAAGAAGGTTAGATTCAAAGTAATTACTACTCTTCCATTAATGTGGTACTCTTGGTACAACAATTTGGTCCAAGTTTTCCCATAAAACCATGTGCCTCTTTTGAGATTGCTTTTCTTGAGTTTTGTTTCTGGTAGGCCTATTAATATTGACTTCTTCTCCTTCAAAAGATAAAAAATCAATCGTTATTTTTTAGAGGAATTGATACACCTTCAATTTCCATGCCAAAATGGACTTTGATTTCATGTCTTTAGGCTAGTTTAAGTGTTGTTTTTTCCTTCATAATTTTCTTTTAATTGTAGATCCTATTCTGAATTTATAGTTGTTACTTCATCTTTAGATTTTAAAGCTAATTTGGGTATCTTCAGTTCAAAAAATTTGGTTCTCTTTGGTAGTTTCTTTGATTATTTCCTCCTTATTCTCATTCAATTGTTTATCCATGATCTTTTTGTTCTAGGGGGAACTATTTGAGTTGTTGTCTTTTTATATAGGAGGTTCAGCTTTAATTCGGTATGGTTCAGTTGGTTATGCTTCTCTAAGTTGATTCCCTTTTATGTATTTCCTTATTAAGGTTCATAATTGGTTTTAGTTGTTAGTTCCTTATATTTTCCTATATTAGAAAGGTTACTAGTATCCTTGAATATGTGATTCTCCTTCTACTTAGATGGTTTTTATTGGTAAGAGATAGAAATTTTAGATTCACTTATTGAGCCAGTCTCCTTAAACCTCTTCAGTTTTAAAGTCTCAAGAAGCTCCTTATTAATTTCAACTTTAATAAGAATTCAAGCATATCCAATTCTCCATAAGGAAGATGTATTATTGTCTATACAAATTGGTTTTCCTAAGGAGCTAGAAAGATAATTCATCCCTATTAAGCTCAAATATTCTATAGGAATATTGTGGGATTTAACCCAGGTAGGGACCACCTTTATCTTGCTCCTATCTAAGCATATGCCCAACTTCCATTGTTTTAGTATTAACGACTTTCTATTGACCAGCTGGTGGTCCTATTCTAAGGCTTTTAATGCATTAGATTCATTTTTTAAGCTGAATAAGAATAATTTTCTTTTGAAATAAGATTTTTATGAAGATCTAGGTTGATTATTATCTTCATCCCATTTTTTCATTGCATGAAATTAAGGTCTTTTTTCAGAGAAGTTACTATCTTAATGCTCCATATTGAAACACTTTTAGAGGAGGCAACACCACCAGAGTATCTTTAGGGGAAATGTATTTCAACCTGGTGTTAGATGGAGCCTGACCAATAACTTGATACCATATTCTTCTTGAAACTACATTATATTTATCATCATGAGTATTATATTGTTTCTACTCTAAATAATTGCTGAGCTCATGACTAGGTGGAAGAGCTTAGTTAAGGAGTAAGGTTATGACTATGGTTCCTTGGATAGAAGGAGTCTGTTTAGATGCAATATAGGAATTTTAAGTAACAATCAAAATAGAATGGAGGAGTTATGGTAAAGAAGAAGCCTTAGTAATGAAGGCTAAGGCTACAATGGCTGGGGCTAGGACTAAGTAGGATCTCTCTTGCTTGAGAAGTTATTGAAATGGTAACACAATTTTGAAAAAGAAAGGAGCTTATTGATAGGAAATAACAAAAAAAGGGAGAGAAATGTCATCATGGAAAAAGCTAGTTAGTGGTCTAAAGAGGATAAAGAGAAGATGGAGAATATTGTGTTTATTTTATAATTTTTATATGAATTTGTAATAATCACTCTTTAGATTAAGCAATTTGTTAATTATTTTCAAATAATGCAAAAAGTAAACACACACAATTCACCTACCTCTAGTTGCTATCCAAGGGCTAACACAATCATCACAATAAGCATTTCTATAGATACATATTATTCTATATAGAATTATCATATTAGGTAAGCTTAATGTAATTATTTTTTAAAAGGACCCATACATTTATTTAAGTATATCCATACTTCAGTTTATGACTACATATTCTATAAGGAACAAACATAATGTGTGTTAGTTTTCTCTCTATTAATGTCTAATTTAATAAAATAATTACTAAGAATAATTTAGGAATAATATAAAAATGTAATATTAATTCCATAATTATAATATCATCTTATTTTATTTTAAACTATAATTATATAATGGAATTTTTCTTCTGAGTTAGTTAACCAAACAAACATATATAAAATAAATAATATCTTTAATTATGTATCACAAATATATAACTAGTTGATTATGTTATAGAGCATAAACCAATAGTCTTTTACTTTTACTAAACTATTTGTTTGAGTATATTATACAATGTTACCATAGGGTGATCATATTACTATTGAGAAGTGATATGGTGAGAGAATTCAACAATTTTCTCTTTAGGGAGTATTTGATTAATCCTTACAACTTTCATCTCAATCATCAAAATACTAAAAAGGAATTGCCAAAATATACATTTAGATTCTTCAACAAACCTTAAACCATTTTTAAAATATAAGGCTCTAATATAATACAATACATTATTGTTTAGAAAATGTAAGAATTTGTACTAAATTTGTTAAAGAATGTCTTGATCTAAACAACCATTTCCACTATTAAAATGGTAAGTGTATTTTGGCTTAGCTAGAAATTGATATTATACTGGAACTTTTCTATCTTAAATTGTTAAGAGTAACATACATCTTAACTAAGACATATTTTGCTCTTGTAGAACTAAAGTTAAAATTTATATGACTTTAAAATCAGATATCGACTCATACATAAAATAATAGGCATCTTTAATACTTTATTGATGTCATATATCTTAAATGTTAAACAATTTTAGCATATTTTCTATATACTTGGACTAGAATATGTAAACAACTTTTGAATCTATCTTAATAGGACTTTATTTACAGAAGTTAAGTTATCACCTTTTTTCTATTCGCAATATCATTAAATTATACCTTTTAGAGTTACCATTACATGTCGTATGCAAAGTTTTTCTTATATTCTAAGATGTTATGACTTCTCTTAGGAGCTAGGAACTTTCAAATTATATATTTTTCTTTTATATTAAGAGCTTAGGAGACTTCTTTTGGATTCAAGGTCTTTTAAAATATATGTTTTTCTTTTCTTCTAAAAAAGTTGAGGACGCTTCTTTTAGGCTTGAAACATTTGAACTTACAAGTTTTTCTTTTGTGGTTGAGCTAAGGGGACTTCTAAGGTAGCTTCTTTTAGATATAAGATCTTTAAATCTATATGTTTTTCTTTTATCTCAAGAAGCTAAGGAGACTTCTCTTAGACTCGAGGCCTTCTAGCCTATATATTTTTCCTTTATGTCATGGAGCTAAGAAGGCTACCCTTGGACTTGAAAACTTTTAGCCTATTTGTGTTTTTTTTTAAGTCATGGAGCTAAGAAGGTTATTCTTGGACTTAAAAAATTTTAGCTTGCAAGTTTTTGTTTAATTTCAGGGAGTTATGTAAACTTATCTTAAACCTAAGCATTTTAGATTGCAAGTTTTTCCTTTATACTTAGGAGCCAAGGATACTTCTTTAAGACCTGAGGCTTTTTAATTTGTAGGTTTTTCCTTTATAATCCTTAACTTAATTTGAATCAAATAAGTGATCTTTTGTTTTATATATATATATATATATATATATATATGGTAAACAAATTTCACTTTTTTCCATTCCAATTGTGAGGCATTTCTGAGCTATTTTATTCTCTCAAGTTTGTAACTTCTAGTCCTGATTACATCTTTACATGATATAACCTTAACCAACTTAAAGAAATTTTACTTTTGTAATTCCTCATTTATGAGGATTATAATTTTGTAATACTAAGTCATTGCTTCAAACTTTTCGTGATAGAGTTTTTTTGTTTTACTTTTTTGATATGTTTCATTTTTAAAAAAAACTTATAACATCCTTGCACTACTTAATTAAATCAAGTTTTAAAACTAATTGGTAGCATTTCCTTGAGGGTTATATGCATATACCTATAAATTTGTAATTTTGTCTCTGTATTAATCAAAGCTTCAACTCTAAAGGAGATCTTGAAATGTGATTATCTGGTAGGCATTCTTTATTTTATCTTGTATGCCTATAGTGCATTATAGATATATTCAGCTCAAGGTTTTTTAGCATCCTTAAATTTGTCTTTCAAGCCTTATAATATTGTTCTATTTTTTACCTTAGCTAGTCCACTAGCGTGTGGATATTAATTAGATGTAAATCAATGATTTATTTCCATCTCTTTATAGAAATCTTTAATTAAGTGGCATTATTATTACTAGCAGGACTTCATACCAACTTATGAATTTTTTTCAAGAAACTTTTCACTACTTCTTCAATAGAATTAGCTATATTCTAATTCAAATCACTTTATGAATAGAAGGACCATAAATTGTCTTATTCTTAAAGAAAATGGTCTAAGGCCATCTTCAACGAAGGCACCAAAACACCAAATTTGATGTTTTGGTGCAATGAATTCACTCCAAGAAAGATACCAAAATGGTGTAATCAATAGTAATACACCAAATTTGGTGTGTTACTATTCATGCACCAAAAGTTGTAAAAAGATAGCTTTGTTTATTTTCTTTTTAACATATTCCTTTTATGTCCTTTTCACAATTTGATTTATTTACATAATTTACTAAGTAATTAGATTTAAAATATATATTACTTTACACAAAATATATCATTACAAAGATCTCATTAAGACATTTAAAATGGCATTAATATTAAATATAATATTAAAATTATTTTTAATATTTATTTATAATTCTTATTTATAAGTGTTATAAATTCATTAATAAAATATGTTAAGAATAAAAAG
>JANVCQ010000008.1:22521017-22543526 GCA_025531925.1 Erythroxylum plowmanianum
TAATAATAATAATAATAATAATAATAATAATAATAATAATAATAATAATAATAATAATAATAATAATAACAATAATAGTGGAGACTATAATGGATATTTTGATTTTTTTATAAGGTATTCCTTTGTCATCTCAAATTTATATTTTCAAACCAAACATTGACATACATTATCATTCGAAATTCTTATGAATAAACCAAATTAAGTAATACCTATTCATTCTATTCCCGTCTATTTTATTCATAAGAATAACTATTCTATTCCTTATCTATTCCACCAAGTAAACCAAACATCCTGCTAGATTCTTGGTTCAATCCATAAATGGATTTCTAAAGCTTGCAAACCTTTTCGCTATCTTTGGATATGAAGCCCTCAGGTTGTATCATATACACAACCTCAGCTAAGTTTCCATTCAGGAAAGTTGTCTTCACATCTATTTGTCATATCTCATAATCATAATGAGCAGCAATGGCTAGGAATATTTTAATGGATTTAAGCAGGCTACAGGGCTAAATGTCTAGTCATAGTCAATACCTTATCTTTGATGATAACCTTTAGCAACTAGTCTCGCTTTATAGGTAATCACATTATCATCTATGTTGATTTTCTTCTTGAAAATTCACTTGCACCTTAAGAGTTTTAGCCCTTTGGGTGGGTCAACTAAAGTCCAAACTTGGTTTTCAGACATGAAATCCAATTTGGACTTTATGGCTTGAAGCCATTTTTCAGATTCTAAACTCTTCAGAGGCTCTTCATAGGTTGTAGGCTCATTATCCTCTATGAGCAATACATCATTATGTTCACTTGTGAGAAATCTATATCTCTCTGGAACATTATGTATCCTGGTTGACCTACGAACATTTTGTATGTTAGAAGATTGAACTATTGTCTCATCTTTATGAACAACAATCTTGGGTTCAAGCAGTTGATTTGCGTCTGTTTGAGCATCATGAACTTCAACAAGTTCAACTTTGCTCCCACTGTCTTCTCTTAGAAGAAACTCTTTCTCTAAAAAGACAACATGCTTTGAGATAAACACCTTTTGCTCTAAAGCATTGTAGAACAATTATCCAATTGTTTCCTTAGGATATCCTACAAATAGACATTTATCAGATTAGCTTCAAGCTTGTTTGATTGAATCCGCTTCACGTAAGCTGGACAACCCCAAACTTTCATATAAGAAATATATGATTTTTTTGTTAGTCCATATCTCATATGGAGTAATATCAACTGCTTTTAAAGGGACTTTGTTTATCATATAAACAACAGTCTCGAGTGCATAACCCCAAAAGGATTTCAGTAGATCTGCTAAGCCCATCATTGACTTTACCATGTCCAACAAGGTTTGGTTTCTCCTTTCAATCACACCATTATGTTGCGGTGTGTAAGGTGGAGCCCACTGGGATACAATCCCGTTATCCCTAAGATAACTTAGAAACTCCTCATTCGAGTATTCACCACCTCGATCTGATTGAAGTGTCTTGACACTTTTGCTGAGATGTTTCTCTACTTCATTTCTGAATTGTTTGAACATATCAAGTGCTTCAGACTTGTATCTCAATAGATACACATACCCATATCATGAATAATAATCGATAAAGGTAATGAACTAAAGAAGTACATAAAACCAACTCTGGCATGAAAACCACCTCTAGTATGAATGAACATCGGACCATATACATCAAAATGTATTAGGTCTAATAACCCATGCACTCATTCATCTTTTCCTTTAAAAGGTAATTTAATTCACATGTGTCATATGATTCATAATCAAATGACCCTAAGCTACCACTCCTATATACCTTAGCCATGCGTCTCTTACTTTTATGGCCAAGTCGACAATGTCATAAGTAAGATGATTTTAAGTTATCCCATTTTGTCTTTTATTTTCATTGATATTTAAAATTGGATTGCACATATCTTATATATAAATACCATTGCACAAAGCAGTATCATACAACATTTCATTCAACTTAATTGAACAACCATTGCTTGAAAAAGTTAAATGAAATCCCATTTTATTAAGACATGAAATAGATACAATGCTCTTTGTCAAAACGGGTACAAAATAGCAATCATCCAAAATTAATTCTAGCCCACTAGGAATATACAAAACATAGGTTTCTATAGCTAATGCAACAACTCTTGCTCCATTTCTGTTTATATATGTGCAATCCAATTTTAAATATCAATGATAATAAAAGCTAAAAACAAGATAACTTAAAATCATCTTACTTATGGCATTGTCGATTTGGTCATATAAGTGAGAGACACATGGCTAAGCTATACAGGAGTAGTAGCTTAGGGTCATTTGATTATGAATCATATGACACACGTGAATCTTGCTTATTAGGCAAGATGACTAAATTACCTTTTAACAGAAAGGGTGAATGTGCAAATGGGTTATTAGACCTATCACATTCTAATGTATGTAGTTCGATGTCCATTTATGCTAGAGGTGGTTTTATGTACTTTATTACCTTTATCGATGATTATTCATGATATGGGTATGTGTATCTAATGAGATATAAGTATGAAGCATTTGAAATGTTCAAACAGTTTAGATATGAAGTAGAGAAACAACTGGGTGAATACTTGAACAAGGAGTTTCCAAATTATCTCAGGGATAATGGGATTGTATCCTAATGGACTCCACCTTACACATCGCAACATAATGGCATGGCTGAAAGGAGAAACTGAACCTGGCTGGAAATGGTAAGGTTAATGGTGGGCTTAGTAGATCTACCGAAATCCTTTTGGGGTCATGCACTCAAGATTGCTATTTACGTGATAAACAGAGTCCCTTCAAAAGTAGTTGATGTTACTCTATATAAGATATGGACTAACAAAAAATCCTATCTTTCTCCTAAGAAAGTTTGGGGTTGTCTGACTTACGTTAAGTGGATTCAATCAAACAAGCTTGAAGCAAAATATGATAAATGTCTGTTTGTAGGATATCCTAATGAAATAATTGGATATCCGTTCTACAATGCTTTAGAGTAAAAAGTGTTTGTCTTAAAGTATGTTGTCTTTTAGAGAAAGAGTTTATTCTAAGAGAAGACAGTAGGAGCAAAGTTGAACTTGTTGAAGTTTATGATGCTCAAACAGACACAGATCAACTGCCTAAATCCTAGATTGTTGTTCATAGAGATGAGATAATAGTTGAACCTTTTGACACACAAAGTGTTCATAGGTCAAGTAGGATACATAATGTTTTAGAGAGATATAGATTTCTCGTAAGTGAACATAATGATGTATTGCTCATAGAGGACAATGAGGCTACAACCTATCAAGAGGCTCTGAAGAGTTTAGAATCTAATTAACTTCAAGTCATGAAGTCCGAATGGATTTTATGTTTAAAAACTGAGTTTGGACTTTGGTTAACCCACCCGAAGGGTTAAAACTTATAGGGTGCAAATGGATTTTCAAGAAGAAAATTGACATGGATGGTAATGTGATTACCTATAAAGTGAGACTAGTTCCTAAAGGTTATCATCGAAGATAAGGTGTTGACTATGACGAGACATTTAGCCCGTAGCCATGGTTAAATCCGTTAGAATTCTCTTAGCCATTGCTGCTTATTATAATTATGAGATATGGCAAATGGATATAAAGACGGCTTTCTTAAATGGAAACCTAACTAAGGATATGTATACGATACAAACTGAGGGCTTCATATCCAAAGATAGCGAAAAGGTATGCAAGCTGCAGAAATCTATGTATAGATTGAAGCAAGCATCTAAGAGTTGGAACATTCGATTTGACGTGACAGTCAAAGAGTTTAGTTTCTCACAAAATCCGGATGAACCTTGTGTGTATAAGAAGGTAAGTGAGAGTGCTATCATATTCCTTGTGTTATATGTGGATGATATATTATTAATAGGAAATGATGTCTCAAGTTTGCAATCTGTCAAAATTTGGTTGTCCCAGAATTTCTCCATGAAAGACCTTGGAGAAGCAACTTATATATTAGGAATAAAGATCTATAGAAAAAGATCAAGGAAGTTGCTAGGTCTTTCACAGTCTACATACCTAGATAAAGTACTAAAGAGGTTTAGCATGGAGCAATCTAAGAGAGGGTTTCTTCCCATGACTTATGGGATAAAACTCTCAAAATTTATGTGTCCCAAGATGCAAGATGAGAGGACTCACATGATTTTGATCCCGTATGCTTCGAAAATAGGATCAATCATGTATTCTATATTATGTACAAGGCCCGATATTTCATATGCTCTAAGTGTTACAAGCAGATATCAATCAGATCTTGGTGAGTGTCACTAGGTGGCTGTCAAGAATATCCTAAAGTACTTGAGAAGGACGAAGGATGTACTCTTGGTATATAGAGATGGAGATCTCGTCGTGAGTGGGCATATAGATGCCAATTTTCAATTTTAGTCAGGTTACATTTTCACAATCAGGTTATGTTTTCACGCTAAATGGTAGACTAGTCAGTTGGAAAAATTCCAAACAAGAGACAACTACAGATTCAACGACTGAGTCAAAGCATATTGTAGCTGCGTAAGTGGCAAAAGAAGCTGTTTGGATCAAGAAGTTCGTTATAGAACTTGGAGTTGTTCTAAGCATTGTAGACCCAGATACTATTATATTGTGACAATAATGGGGCTATTGTTGAAGTCAAAGAACCAAGATCTCATCAAAAGTTCAAGCACGTACTCAGAAGATATCACCTGATCAAGGAGATCTTTAATAGAGGTGATGTGATGATAGAGAGAGTGCCCACAGATCAGAACAGCATTGATCCTTTGACTAAACCACTTCCTCAAATGAGATTTGATTCTAGTGTACTCGCTTATGGTATTAGCCACTAAGGCAATTGGCTTTAGTGCAAGTGGGAGATTGTTAGAGTAGTGCTCTAAAGGCAATCACCTTTAGTAATTTTGTGCAAACTTTATTTTGATTAATAAAGCGAAAGACAATTTTCATTAATTTGATGTTCATTTATTTATGAATTGATGTCATTCTTAAATCGAATTAATGAAGTCCATGATACAAACATAGCATGAAGGAAATCACGATAAGATCATGATAATGAGATTGCTATTATATGCAATTATATTAGTATCTAAATTATCCCTAGTCGTAGGATTAATAAGACAGGACATTGTTAATCAGGATAGACTAGCACATGCTATACTCCTTGATTTGATCAAGTAGTTGATCTCATCAACTGTAAACATGAGATGATTAGAGTTAATATGTGGATGCTTACTAAGAGTAGTAAGTACATCGGATGACCCGCTATGAGATTATCATATAGATGATCTATCAAATGTTAGTAGTTAATCTCATCATAGCAATGGTGCAAATATCCTTAGACTTGAGGTACTCAATGATACCTTGGATACTGGTCCTGTGCTTTAACACCATTCCCTGTTGCCTCAAGATGAGGTCGCTCATAGGGTAGTGATTGGGTACAACTATTAGTATTCGAAGGTAATTGAGTAGCCAATAAATGATTCACCATTCCTAATAGAAGAAGATGATACTCACGACCTATTGTCAAGGTCATTACTCGGGAATCTCCGGCCAAAGTAATTATATGTCATAAAGAGAGTCTTCAATGACACATAGAGTAATGAGATCCCCAGGATAATAACTAATATCACTTAGACTAGATTTGACATAGTCAGTCTAGTAGGAGTTGACACATAGCCCAAACTCCGAACCAAGTAAGGTATAGGTTGGTGAAAGAACGAAATGCATGATAATTGACTATAGAAAGTTTCGTAATTCAAATAATTAACGATCGAAGAGTTTGAGCGTTAATCTACTTACATTCAGGTAAATTGGCATCATAAAACCCTTCATGATTTGCTCAGATTAACAGTTAATTCAAGTGGCCAAAATTACTAAGAACTTAAGGATCACACATATAAAAGATTGGATGAAAACAAAGTGTGCATGGCTATCATTTAAGCAAGCCACAATCGTAGCGTGATCGACTTAATGACAGGTGGTACATAAGTGAGTTCTTCATTTATGTACACACAAATTTGTAGCCATAAAACACTCTCAATAGAAAGGCTAAGGGTCCAGAAGAGTCTTGGAAGTTGAGAGGAGTGATCTTGAGATTTTTAGCCATAAAACAATTGCTTAAAATTGTATGAACTTAATTGCAGAGAATTTCCTTCAGTTGTTGAAGGATCATATCATTGACTCTCTAGAGTGTAGCAGGGGTTGATTATTGTAGGGCAGGACCCAAGAGACCTACTGCTCTTTCAGTTTTCTTCTCCACCTACACATTGTCTTTAATCTTGTATTTGAATTGGTAAGGAATGGAGGAATGGAACTTTCTATGTTGGGACCCGATCTCAGAACCGGTCAACTCTCAAGTCAAACTTTCTATCTCCAAAAGTCAACTTTCTTAATTTTTCAAATTCTCTCACTTTTTCTCTTTAATTCTTGCTTTTCAACTTCATTTTAATCAACTCATCCACTTGAACTTTCATACCCCATCAAATCTTCACAATTATCAAAAACATCAAAATCCCATAATTCTTTTCTCATAATTTCCTTAAAGCATAATTACCTCCATCACCAATACATATATAAACACACTCATTTCTTTTCAATTATCATCTCTAAATTCCACTTAAAAATCGGGGTCCAACATTCTAGGTTCATACTAATCCAAATTGGCAAAAGATAGTCTATAATAGGCAAAAATCTTGGTTAAAAGCATCTCTTATGGCAGACCACCAATTGTATTCTTATGACTTCTCTTGTCAACCTTAAATTTCAAAATCATTGCTGGGAGCTTCATCATATTGCCCTTCAGAAGATTGTATACCACATAGGTATCTATGAGACTACATCTTTCAACTGAGCTACTCCTTGGAAAAATTGAAGTAGCAGATATTGATATAAGGAATCTTGGTAGTAAGTCCAGATGTATCCATAATGGTCTCTCTTAATGGGCATTTTCGATGTTTAAGCATATAAAGTCCACAACTTCTCTTAGTTCAAGATCAGTAATATCCCACTTATGACAGGGAAGGTCAATTCTACATACAAGAATTATATTCGAAATGTTTGTCAAGATTTCTTTCGAAATTAAGATCTCACACTCACATACCTATGAGATTATTGCCAGCTTTCCATCAGTTTCTTCTTTTCTTATGTATGTGTAAAATCTAACTAAGTTATCACACACACTCTCCTTCAAATTCAAATATTTTTCCCAACTAATAACAAGGAAATGAGAAGAGATGGGAATACCAATTTCTTTGAACAGGATAGGAGACAAAATGCATCCTACAACCACCTTACACTTCTTTTAATGCATTTTGCATCTAACTTCAACTTCCATTGACTGAAACAGCTTAATCGGTGCTAAAGACGCTCCTTTCTTTTGTTTCTTTGGTTTTGACCTTTTTGCTTTTGGGATTTCTTTGAACAGAGCTTCTTTATAAAGTGGCTCATTCTAACAATAGGTTCCTCAATCTTTTCTTCGACAATAGGTGCTTTGCCTTTTCTTATTTCTTCTATTTCTCTCTTTTGAGATTCTTCTTCTTCTTTCTTTTCAACGTCAAGGGTTTCTTCTTATTCATTAAATTTTTTGCATATTTTGCAACACTTGCTCTGGTCTGTGGTTTTCTTATTAACTAAGTCGATTCTTCATCTGAACAATCATCATTTACAATCCAGTGCACTTCCCGCACTTTTTTATGCTTGGAATCGAGTTGAAGAGTAGTGGAAGGAGGTGTAGAAAATTTAGAAGAGAGACTAGATAGAGTAGGCAAAGTGGGAATGGGTAGTGAGGGTGAGGAGGAATGAAACCTTACTTTTCTCACTAGCTCCCCCTCATTAGAAGATTCTTCTTCTTCTTCTTCTTCTTCGACGTTTTCTTCTTCTTTTTCTTCTTCTTTCTCTTCTTCTTCTTCTTAACTAGAATCAGAGACATATTATTGTTTGACTATTGGTTTGTTATTCTCAAAGGATGAATTAGAGTATGATTCTAGAGATAGCATAGCCAAAATATGCCTTTTTCTCTCCTCTAGAGTCTCTTGAATAGATGTTTCTGAAACTTAGGGCTTAGAGGAAATAGAAACAAGTCCAGCAAGAGTGTTTAACAATCCTACTATTAGTGATAGAGAAGAAGACTCAAAAAGTAGATTTTGTTTATAGTGGAGAGTTTCGCTATGGCTAGAAGAGGAAGTCAAGGTTTTCTTCTGTCCTTTTGATTTTGTTCGTGCCATAGTAAGTGAAGTAAAGAGTTAGGGTGAAAAGAGCAAGGAACAACGCTTCTAAGAATGACAAAGAAGTCTGCTTAATGTATACTAAATGATTCTAGGGCATTGATTTCATATAAGGATGAGCAGTCGTACATGCTAATAAAGGAAGTGTGATCATCTACGTATCTTCTGTCAGTCATTTACGAAAAGCTATTAGGGCGACATACACGCGTTTTAAAAGTTGAAATGACACTAAAAAGAATTGTCTTTTAGGACATGTGTATTTTACCTTACTAAAATAAGAGGAGCCTTATAAATTAAGAGGGGCCTTAAAACTAAGAGAAGCCTTTCATAAGAGAACAAATTAGAAAGAGCCCGCTAATATCTACAAAGAGAAGTAGCATAGAGTCTTTATACAGAGTTAATATCAGATAGTCTACACATACTAAGCTCTTTCCTTAACACACAAAATCTATCTTCAGATAGTGGCTTAGTAAAGATACCAGCTACTTGATTTTCAATTTTAACATGTAAAAGATCAATAGTTCCTTCTAAAACATGATCTCTAAGAAAGTGATGTTTGATTTCTGATGATGCATAAACTTTTTAAAGAGATTTATTGCACTTGTATTGTTACATGGTATAGAAATATGATCAAAGTTCAGAGAAAAATCCTAGAGTTAATGTTTCATCCATATATAATAGTTGGAAACTGCTATATATTCCGTTTCAATTGTTGAAAGTGTTGTGCAATTTTGTTTCTTGCAAGACCAAGAAACTGGAGATCCTCTAAGAAATTGGCAGTGACCACTTGTGCTTTTCCTATCACTTTATCACTTACATAATCTATTTCACAAAAACCAACTATGTTAAAAGAATCAGTTTTTGGAGAATGTAATCCAAAGTCTATAATTCCACAAAGATAGCGAAAGATCCTTTTGACTACTTAAAGATGGATCTCTTTTGGATTTGATTGAAAGTGTGCGCAAAGACACACTCTAAGCATAATAAGTCTTGAGCTTGTGAGATATAGTAGTGATCCAGTCATTCCTCTATACTTTGTCTCATCTATAGCTTTGCCTTCTTCAACCTTATCAAGTTTAGTTCCAGAATACATAGGAGTACCCATCAGTTTGGCATTCTTAAAATGATATTTTTTTATGAGTCCTTTGTGTATTTGGCTTGACTAATAAAGATTCCTTTTTCTATTTTCCTAATTTGCAACCCAATAAAGAAGGATAGTTCTCCCATCGTACTCATTGCAAACAAACCATACATTAAAGTTAGGAATTCTTCGCAGAAGGATTGATTAGTAGCATCGCATATTATGTCATCAACATATATCTGCATTATGAGTAAATCATTCTCCTTTTTCTTAACAAATAAGGTTTTATTTACCTTTTCTCTTTCAAAGTTATTCCCAAACAGAAAGTTACTTAACCTTTTATACCATACTCGAGGAGTCTGCTTTAGACCATACAGGGCTTCAGTCAACTTCATCATATAATCAGGATGGTTTTCATTTTCAAAACTTGGAGGTCACTTAACAAACACTTCGTTAATATATCCATTTAAAAAGGCACTTTTAACATCCACTTGGAATAATTTAAAGTTTATATAGTATGCAAAAGCAAGTAAAATTATAATCAATTCTAATCTAGCAACAAACACAAAAGTTTCATCAAAATCAATACCTTCCTGTTGACTATAACTTTGATCTATAAATGTAGCTTTGTTTCTTACCACCTTATCATTTTCATCAAGTTTGTTTCAAAATACCCAACGAGTTCCAATAATTGAATTGTTTTGTGGATGAGGTACTAGATTCCAAACTTTGATTTTGTCAAACTAATTCAATTCGTCTTTTATAATTGAAACCCAGTATTCATCAGTAAGAGCTTCTTCAATAGTCTTTGGTTCTAATTGTAAAATGAGGGCAACATAATTGTTTTTGAAGGAAAATCTGGTTCTTAGACTTTTAGAAGGGTCTCCTAGAATGTACTAATGTGTATCTTGACCTCTCCATTCTCTTGGGTTCTTCGTTGCATAAGCTCCTACTGAGATTAAGGAACCTGATCTGTCCTAGCTTGAGAAGGACTTTCTTAATCTTATAATTCTGAAGATACTATAGGTGTAGATTGAGTTTGCTATGTGTCTTGAGGAATTGAAGGATGCTCTTCATCATCTGAATCAGCTGCTATTATCAATGGTAGTGCTTTGTCAAATACCACATATATTGATTCTTCTATCCTCTTTGTTATTTTATTATAAACTCTGAATCCTTTATTGGCAGTACTGTAACCTAGAAAAATAACTTCATTTGATCTCGCATCAAATTTTCCAAGATTGTCCTTTCCATTATTTAATACAAAACACTTGCAGCCAAATGCTCGAAAATCAGCAACATTTGGTTTTCTTCCTTTCCACAACTTATAGGGGGTCTTTTTGAGAATATATCTTATAAGGCACCTGTTAAGTATGTAACAAGTAGTAGATACAACGTCTACGCAGTAACCATGAGGTAGACCATTTTCACGCAGCATTGTCTTAGCCGTATCAACGAGAGTCTTGTTCTTTCTCTCAACAACTTCATTTTGTTAAGGAGTCCTTGGGCATGAAAATTTATGAGTTATCCCATTTTCATTATAGAAGTCTTCAAAGTTTTTGTTATCAAATTCTCCTCCATGATTACTCCGAATAAATGTAATGCAATGCCCTTTTTCAATCTGAATTTTTATGCAAAACTTCTCAAAAACTTCGAAAGAATCATCCTTATATGATAGAAAATAAACCTATATAAATCTAGAGTAATCGCCTACTATAACAAAATCACAGTGTTTACTACTAAAGCTTTGAGTCCTAGTAGGACCAAATAAAAGGATATGTACAAGTTCAAGAGGTTGGTTAGTAGATGGCCAGGCCTACCAAAAATTTTTTTCGAGAGGGTTGGAATGATCCGACCCGAGCTACTGCCCTAGCCACGGGAAGCTTGTCGAGCCTTTGTCAGCTCGATCATTTAATATATTTTTAAAATTTTTATATATTTATTTTAAAAGAATTTGAAAAAGTTCTAGTTGTATTTTTTTAATTCATAAATTATAAATTATAGCATAACTATTTATAGTAAAGTGCAAGATGAAATTACCTATAAATTATACAAAAATATTTATATAAAATAAAAGAAATAAAACACGAACCAATATATATTTATTAAAAATATGTAGCAATGATAATATTGTTATAATTATTCCCTACAAACAAGTGAGTTTAATTTTAATTTTGTAATTTTATTATAACAATTAATTATAATGTAAATGTAAAAAAGTTATTATCTAAGAACAATGAATTTATTTCAAATATTATTTTTACGTGTTTAATAAATTATTATATTTCTTTTTAATATGATTTTTTATAAAGCAAGTTTATTAAGTTTATAACATAATATTTTCAAACTTTTAATGTTTTTATAAATTATGTACAAAACTCTTAATTGATGTAGTTGTTGCACTTTTAGTTATCGTTGATCATTTTTACTTTTATAGTTGTATAAATATTATTGTCTTTTCATATTATATCTAATAATAATTGTAAAATTTTATATTTTTATTAGACATATTAAAAGAACTCAATTAACATGATGATTAATCTTAACACAATTAAACTTTTTATTTTATTTTTCTTATTTAGACAGTATATACATATGCATATATGTATTTATATTAATCTTAAAATGAATTAATCACTTTATTAATCCCAATGTATCAATTCCAAAAGAATATATAAGTAATTGAGTTATAAAAACAAATACGTATAGTATATTATATTGAAAATAGCTATTATTTTATTAAAACTAAAATACAATTTGTAAATACTTTTGATATGTTTTTATAAATTATTAATTCTATTACTTTTGAAAAGTTCTTTTACTTTTTTTTGAAATCATTATATTCTAATTAATCTAAATTTATATTCATAATTTTCTCCTTTCTATATTCTAATATTAGAAGATTCATTCGTAAGTCACTATAATTAAAAGTTTGTTAAGATTAATTCCTTACTCGAAACTTGATATAAGTTTTACTTTAAATCCTTCTCGTCCTTAGAGTGTTATAAGCATACCTATTTCATAAAATTTATAAAATTTTAACCTTTTTTCTTATATATATATATATTGTCACAACTTTAAATTATAACAACATATAATTATGATATAATAAAATTATTAATTTATCAAATACTAAATTATAAAATATTTATATCTTTTTATTAAACCACTTAATCATTTGAATAAAACTATAAGTCATTAAATGAAAGCATAACATCACTAACTTCTTGATGTTTTAAGTAATATTTTAGATATAACGAGCTAAATATTAACACAATTTGTGTTAAAAGTCATTAAGTTAGGTTTAGATTAAAGGGTGCTACATACATTTGCATATCATTAATGAGAAAATACATTTTAAAATTAAAACTTGAGATGTATTTATTGAAGTGATTAATTAGGAATTTTAATTCAATTGATTAGAAATTTGTATGAAAAGTCATTAAGTTAATAGTTATAGTAAAGGATTTCAATTCAATTAAATAATTTATTAATTATTATAAGATAGAATTGATAAAATCAAATTCATTAACTATAGAAAATTTTGTTGTACACGAATGATTATCTAAATCATTTTACAAGAAATGATATAATTTGCAAAATTAAGATAATATCATGTTGGATAGATTGGAGAGTGGAGATGATCGAGTTCTTTCGATGTGTGTAAGTTTTAATTAATTAACTTCGATAATATGCAAGTGCACAGGTCATTTGCGTAGTACCTAAGGTGTCAATCCCACGAGGAGGGATAATCTAATCCTAAAATCTAAGGCCAAAACAATTCACAAAATTTAAAATGTAATGTAACTAAAATAAGAATTTAATTCAATCAAGCAAATCAATTAAAAAATCAATCACGAAAATATTAACAAATTAGCAGTTGCAACGCACACTCAAGAATCAACCTAAGAAATTACCAATTGAGAGAAAGTGAATTTTACCTATCTTTAACACTAACTTAATCATTTATGAATTACTAAATTATTGCTTCTAGACGATCCTAGGGTTGATTACTCTTTCTCGAGTTATAACTACTAACCCTAATTTATAAACCCTGATTAGATTATGGAAGTTGCAATTTCTCAATTAACAACTTATCCAAAACCTTAATTAGATCTGAAGTTGTCTAATAAATTATCGAAAACCTATGCAAGATCTCTCTTCTCACAATTTACCAATTTGATTTAATTCTTGTTCTATTAAATTACCTAACTCTCGTTAGCCCAATTTAATTATTTTTTACTCGATTCATCCTCTTAGTTTATTATCAAATTATGCACGTCCATAATTAAATCACAATAAATCCAAATAACTTATAAGGAATCAAATTTCATTAAATCGAAGATAAAACCCTAAGGTGAGTTTAGAAGTAACATTAACATACAAAAATCCTATCATCAATTGTTATTCCAATTTTATACAATAATAAAACTGAAAATAGTAGAAAATATGAAATTGAATGAACGTCGAGAGGCTGTGACATCGGGAAACTCCCGATCTGAGAAGTACGTTGAGTCGACTTCTTATCCTTTTCTCTCTTCCTTCCTTTCTTTCTCTATCTTTAAATAATTCTCTGTAAGGTTTCTCTAAAAGTTGCTAATGCAAAAGCTCCATCTGACTCTTTGTCTTATTTTTTAAATACCTTTTATGTTCTGAACAACCCTAGGATTTTTTCAGTGTCCAAAAGGTTCTAAAAATCTCCTGAAACTTGACGTTTTTGAGTGTTTACGCGTCTGTCTGATGCAGGCCAAGATCGTGGGCCACATCTAAACCTTTTGTCATGATCATGGCATATGAGCCACGATTGTAGGCCAACTCCACCGCTTTTATCACAATCTTGGCCTATTATGCCATGATCATGGGCTATTGTTTCAATCTAAATGTCTATGAAACTTCTCTGTTCTTTAATGTCGAACCTAAAACACTAACAAACACATCAAGGTACCTCAAAAATATAATAATTAAGCTCAAAGACTTGTACTAACCTATAAAACACTTAAAGCATAAATTATTCACAAACTAACACAATTCTAACCTAAACACATACTAACAAATGAATTAACAATTAAATATATGTCAAACTAAGCACTAAAATACACTACAATTCACACTTATCAGGAGACTAAGAGAGCATCATCTAATTGACTAATTGTACTTGTTGATAAGATCGTCAACAGTTTAAATCCAATCATCTGTAAGTACAAATGTTATATTTAGTAATATAATATTAAAATAAAAAGAATATTTAGTAATGTAATATTAAATAAGAAGAAAATTAAAAATACCTTCATCTTCATATATTTGATCAAAATAACCTTCAATTATTCGATTAATTTCACTAGTCCCCTATGCATTAATTTCACTAGGATTAATCATGTATGCTATGTTATATGCAAGACCCGATACATTATATGCTCTAAATGTTGCGAGCAGATATCAAAATTTGGCACTGCTGTCGCCTGCAACTAAATTCAAAAGAAATTACTTCCGTTAAAACAAACTAATTTAGTAGCGGTAAGCGGATATCGTTCCCACGCGAAATCTTTACGGTGATATCAAAATCGAACGCAATTTTGGAGAAGTCCTTGATAAATTATCGATAAAATCCTGCATGATCAAGAAAAGAATGGGCTTCCTGCACATTTGCAGGGTAAGATAAAGATTGAATAACATCTATCTTAGCCCTATCGACTTCAATTCCTTTCGAAGAAACAGTATGGCCCAAAATAATGCCTTGATCAACCATGAAATGACACTTTTCATAATTTAAAACCAAATTAGTTTCAATGCAACGTTTTAGCACTTTTTCATAGTTGACAATGCACGTTTCAAAAGACTCCCCATATACCGTGAAATCATCCATAAAAATTTCCGTGCAATCTTCCACAAGATTGGAGAAAATACTTACCATACATCGTTGGAATGTTGCGGGAGCATTGCACAATCCAAATGGCATTCGTCGGTAAGCAAAGGTGCCGAATGGACATGTGAAGGTTGTCTTCTCCTGATCCTTAGGTGCCACCAAAATCTGGTGATATCCTGAATATCCATCTAAACAACAATAGTGAGATTTACCTGCAAGTCTTTCAAGCATCTGATCAATAAATGAAAGTGGGAAATGATCTTTTATAGTAACTGAATTAAGCTTCCTATAATCTATGCACACCCTCTAACCATTTTAGACACGAGTCGGTATTAACTCACCATTGCTATTTTCAATCATAGTCACACCAATTTTCTTCAGTATTACCTGGACCGAACTTACCCACTTACTATCTGAAATTGGATAGATGATGCCTGCGTCAAGAAGCTTCAGAATCTCTTTCTTCACCACTTCCATCATAGGTGTGTTTAGACGACGTTGTGGTTGCCTTACCTCTTTCACCTTGTCTTCCATCAAGATTCAGTGCATACAGATAGTGGGACTAATACCTTTTAAATCGGCCACCGTCCAACCGAAAGCTTCTTTATTCTCTTTTAAAACGTTAACCAGCTGACTTTCCTGCACATCCAAAAGTTTATTAGAAATAATAAGAGGTAATGTATCTTTCTCACCTAAAAAGATGTATTTAAGATGACTAGGTAAGCTCTTTAATTCAAGTGTTGGTGGGCTGGTCAACGATGGTAGTATCTTTCAAATTTCTGGGTATTTCCATGAACATGAACTGATGAAGAGGTGGTTCTCCAATTCACATGTTAACGTCTCCTCCAGCTTGCTGGACAACACCGACTCATCACTTCCTTGCCAATGTGACGTGTCTTCCTCCTTGTTGTTAGATATCGCAGATTCATCAATGCCTTGGTATGTTGATGCCTTTTCCATTTGTTCACTAAAGAATAACGACTCTTCATCTCCTTGTGAAATTAACGTCTTCTCCTCTTGTTTACCAGATAACGCATGTCCCTCACTTCCTTGCCACTGTGACGCCTTTTCCATGACCAAAATTAATTCAACGTCATCTTTGCCTTCTAATATCCAATTCTCCTGCATCCATATATCAATAAAATCTACATAAACAATAGATTGTTCATCATCTGGAATTTTCATGATATTGTAAATATTAAACTTAATTAAGTTACCATCAAATTCTATAGTTAAAGATCCATCATGAACATCTATTTTTGTTCTAGTCGTTTTCAAAACGGCCTTCCAAATAAAATTAGAGTGGAGGAGGATGTGTCATCTGTGCCCATCTGCAAAATATAAAAATCAGCCGGAAAAAACATGTTTCCTACTTGAACCAATATGTCTTCTAACACACCTTTCGGGTAAGCATTTGAACTATCCGCTAATTGAATCACTACGTTAGTTTCTTTAAGAGGTCTAACATTCAAAGATTTATACACATCGTATGGCATAACATTTATGGACACACCTAAATCTAATATAGCTCTTTCAATCTGCAAATTACCAATTTGGCACGGGATAGTAAATATACCTGGATCTTGACATTTCGGTGGAAGTTTTTTCTTTTGTAAAATTGCTGAAACGTTTTCTCTCAATTGGACCTTCTCATCGAATTTCAATTTCCTCTTTGACATACAAAGCTCCTTAAGGAATTTAACATATCGTGGAATCTGTTTAATTGCATCAAGGAGAGGGATATTTACCTGAACCTTTCGGAAAGTCTCCAAAATCTCCTTCTCTTGCTCCTCCTTCTTTGCTTTTGCAAATCGACTCAGAAAAGGAGGCGGAAGCACTTTGTTTTGGACCACTTTTTGCATCAATTTAGGTTATGAAGGTGCTATGTGTGTAATTTCTTCCTCTATTTCTCTTCTGGAATTTTTTGGAAGTGGTTCCTGTAGTTCCTTACCACTTTGCAACGTGATAGCCTTTGCACTTTGTCTAGGATTAACCTCCGGTTGTGCTGGAAAATTTTCAAAATTTTGTGCTTCCCTTTGATTAATGGCAGTTGCAATTTGACTTAACTGGTTTTCGAAATTCCTTTGTTGATTTTCCAAATTTCGGATACTTGCTTCAGTATTCCGCTGAAACGTCAAAGTGTTAGCGGTCAAAGTTTGCAACATATCTTCCAAAGAAGACTTACCTTCAGCATTTGATGTTATATTTGGATTTTGTCGCAGCACATATGGTTGTTTATACGGTTGAAAATTAGTGGTTGTTTGCTGTCCCTGAGGATTCCCATATTGCAAATTCGGGTGATCGCGCTACCCCGGATTGTAGGTGTTAGAAAATGGATCGTACTTCCTTTGACTCGGCCCAGCAAATCCTCCCACGACATTCACCTGCTCTGTGTTTTCTTCCTGCAAAATCGGACATAAATCAGTAGCATGTCCTAACATTGAGCATATACCACATACCTTTTCTTCTTTTTTCTTCGTGACCACCAATTGTCGCACCAAAGAAGTGAGGTCATCCAATCTCTTTTCCAACAGGGTCTCACTAACTTCATTCACGCCCTTTGACCCATTCCCAGTACGAATTCCAAACTGTTGCGTGTTGGAGGCCATGTTTGCGATCAATTCTCTTGCAACCGCTGGAGTTTTATCAACTAAAGCACCACCGCTCGCAGCGTCTATCATACTCCTATTTGAAAGAAAGAGCCCTTTGTAAAAATATTGGATCAATAGCTGTTCGGATATCTGATGGTGTGGACAGCTAGCGCAGAGTTTCTTGAATCTCTCCCAATATTCGTAGAGTGTTTCTAACGTGTGTTGATGAATTCTACAGATCTCCTTTCGAATATTAGCTACTCTCGATGCTGGAAAATACTTTTTGAAGAAAAGTCTTTTCATCTCAGCCCACGTTTGCACGTTTTCTTCAGCTGAATAATACAGCCAATCTTGCGCATCATCTTTAAAGGAGAACGGAAAAGCTCTCAGCTTAATCTGCTCTTCCGTCATATTAGTCAGCTTCATCCCCATACAAACCACATCGAATTCCTTCAAGTGCTTGTATGGGTCTTCTCTCGATAAACCCAACAGATAACAAATGAATCAGCCCAGATTTTAATTCAAAGGTATTGTTATCACCTAAATTTGGAAAATTGATGCAATCAGGTTGTTGCGCGTCCGTGGGTGCGGCTAGTTCGCGAAGAGTGAGGATTGCGACGATTATATTCATTCTCTGTGTCTTTTTTTGAAATTTGGTCTGTTTTTGCAGTCTTTTCGTTGTCTTCTCGATTTCAGGATTGTACTGCAAATTCTCTGATTGGTTTGAACGCATAACGTATATAAACCGTTAAAAATTCCCCGACAATGGCGCCAAAATTTAGTACTGCTGTCACTTGCAACCAAATTCAAAAGAAATCACTTCCATTAAAATAAACTAATGTAGTAGCGGTAAGCGGATATCGTTCTCACGAGGAATCTTTACGGTAATGAAATTACGAATTCAAACAGAACAAGTAACGAAAATAAAGGGGGGGTTTAATTCACGCAATTTAAGAAAAAGTGTAAGAAAAATCGCAAATCGTAAGCAATAATTTAATCTAAAAAATTAATGAGAAAAATATCTTAGTTTCGGGTCACCGATGTTATCACGCTAATATGGATCCTTGATATAAAATTGCAATCATTAACAAACATTCATTGGCGAAGTTTTCTTTTAAGAGTAATGACTAGAAACATGTATCCTAGCATTCTTCTTAAACAACAACCTAGATACGATCGTTGGTTTAATTGAATAATAGCTTTACGAATCAAGAACCAATGAGCAAGCGACATATATGTACGACATGTAATCAATCAAGCGAATATCTCCTTAGAATTTTCGACTCTAATGCAGAGAAGACAATCCTAATTGCTACTTATAATTAGTGAAACTGAACGTCATATTTCATTAATCTAGCAGTTAAACACATTAATCCCTAGTTGCGCACCTAGAAACTAATGAATTCAGTTAAAAAGAATATATCGGAAGATATTCAATGTTTGTAACAATGTAAACTTTATTCAAAACATCTCACATATATTAGCATGATAACACGGATCCCTTCAACCAAGAAAAAAAGTTTAACTACTCATACTAGAATTGAAAACGAAAGAAATAACAAAGCGTAAAGTCTTCATCCTTGGTCTTTACTGAAAAACGTGAAAATACTAATGGGGAAAAGTGCAGAAACGTAAAAAGGACTGAAAGGAAACAACAGAAATGAAAATCTCTCTAAACTAACTTCCATGAATAGTGAGCTTATCTCCTTTTATGCTTATTTTCCCGATTTCCCTCCTATCTTTTCTTGATTCTCGTTTGATACTGTATCCCCCAATTTTAGGTAATCAATCCCCTTGAAAGATGGCAATATAATCTTCAAAGATTGTGAGAATCTCGATTTTGATTTTTGAAAAGTGATCTGTAGATTTATTCCATCCTTAGGCGTTCCCAGGCTTAGTCACAGAATTTATGTCAAATTAAGAATTTCAGATTTTCTTCATTCTTTTGCATCTTTTTGATTCAATTTTGACTTGAAGGTGTTGAAAATTATCTGTAAGCAATTAGAAGGTAATTCCATTAATTTCGGATAATAATTTCAACACATTAAAGATAATTACGTTCAAAATAAGTGCAAATTGATGACTTGACACAATCAAATCCTGGTGAGTGTCATTGAGTGACTGTCAAGAATATCCTAAAGTACTTGAGAAGGACGAATGATGTATTCTTGGTATATGGAGATAGAGATCTAGTAGTAGTGAGTGGGCATACAAATGCCAATTTTCAATCTGACCAGGATGACTCCAAATTCCAGTCAGGTTATGTTTTCACATTGAACGGTGGAGCAGTCAATTGAAAGAGTAATAAATAAGAGACGACTGCAGATTCAACGATCGATTCAGAGTACATTGCAGCTACTAAAGTGGCAAAAGAAGATGTTTGGATTAAGAAGTTCATTATGAAACTTGGAGTGGTTCCTAGCATTGTAGAATTGATACTGTTGTGTTATGACAACAATGAGGCTATTGCTCAAGCTAAGGAACCAAGGTCTCATCAGATGTCTAAGCACGTACTCAAGAGATATCACCTGATTAGGGAGATCATTGATAGAGATGATGTAAGGATAGAGAGAGTGCCCACAAATTAGACCATCGCTGATCCATTGACTAAACCACTTCCTCAAATGAGATTTGATTCTAGTGTTAAGCACTTATGGTATTAGACACAAAGGAGATTGACTTCAGTGGTAGGAGATTATTAGAGTAGTGCTCTAAAGGCAATCACCCTTAGCATTTTTGTACAAACTTTATTTTTATTAATAAAGCAAAAGACAATTTTCATTGATTTGATGTTCATTTATTTATGAAATGATTTTATTCTTAAATCGAATTAATGAAGTCCATGACACAAACATAGTATGAAGGAAATCATAACGTGATCATGATAATGAGATTCCTATAATGTGAAATTATGTTAGTATCTAAATTATCCCTAGTCATAGGATTAATGAGACAGGACATTGTTAATCCAGATGGACTAGCACATGTTATACTCCTTAATTTTATCAAGCAGTCGATCTCATAAACTATAAACATGAGATGTTTAGAGTTCATTTGTGGATGCTTACTAAGAGTAGTAAGTACATCAGATGACCCACTATGAGATTATCATACAGATGATCTATCAAATGTTAGTGATTAATATCATCATAAAAATAGTGCAAATATCCTTAGACTTAAGGTACTTAAGCATATCTTGGATACTAATCCTATGCTTTGACAACATTTTTTGTTGCCTCAAGATGAGGTCGCTCTTAAGATGGTGACTGGGTATATCTATTGATATTCAAAGGTAATTGAGTAGCCAATAAAGAATTCACCACTCCTAGTAGAAGGAGATGATATCGACGACCTCTTGTCGGGGTCATTATTTGGGAGTCTCTGGCTAAAGCATTTATGTGTCATAAAAAGAGTCTTCAATGACACATAGAGTAATGAGATCCCCATGATAAGAACTAACATCACTTGGACTAGATCTGATATAGTTAGTCTAGTCGGAGTTGACACATAACCCATACTCCGAACCAAGTGGGTCTAGGATGGTGAAGGGACGAATTGCACAGTAATTACCTATGAAAAGATTCGTAAGTTAAATAATTAACTATTAAAGAGTTCGAGTGATAATTCATTTACATTATGATAAATTGGCATCATGAAACCCTTCATGATTTTCTTGGATTAAAAGTTAATTTAAGTGGCATGAAACCATTCATGATATGCTTGAATTAAGAGTTAATTCAAGTGCCCAAAATAACCGAGAACCTAAAGATCACATGCATAAAAGGGGTGAAAATTAAAGTGTAGATGGTTGTCATTAAGTAAGCCACGATCATGGCTTATAGGCCACGATCGTGATCAACTTAATGATAGGTGGTATATAAGTGACTTCTTCACTTATGTACACACGAATTTTTAGCCATAAAATACACTTAATAGAGAGGCTAAGGGTCCAAAAGAGTTCTAAACGTTGAGATGAGTGATCTTAAGATTTATTGATGTAATTTTAAGCAATTATTGCATAAGATTAATTGTATGAAACTTGGCCTTGATCTAACTGTCATTAGAGCATCTACTTAAACTCATCGTATTTGGTGCTCTAACCACCCTTACACATTGATTTTTCTTCATCTTTACGTGCTTTGCAAAGGCCAAGCAAGGTGTTTGGTGTTTGCAACAACCCAAACAAGGAGAAGATTCAAGAAAGGAAGAGCATTTGCAAAGTACATATGCTGTATTTCATATTCTTATAATCTGTTTATGTATGCACTTAAATTATAGAATTTCTAGGATGCCATGGGGTTGGAACAACTTCGAACTTACCTACAACCTAAAGAACAAATCAACACATGTAAATAAAGAAGAAAAGGGCTGCTGTGAAAAAAGACAAAAGAACAAGTAGTGAGAGAGTGAAAGAGAAGTAGCATTTTCTAAATTAGAGAGGAACATGAGGGAAACCCTAGTTATGGCTGGGAATGAAAGACATGTTTTCCTAGACCCAAAATAAAGCAGCGAGAACAAATATATAAAGCCTACCGAGCTGATTGCAAGTCAAAGAAAGTGGATTATTTGACGAAGATTTCATGTGTACATGAAGTTAAAGTAGCTCTAGTATTTAAGGGAAGGAATGCTGAATGTAGTGCTTATAGTTGTTTGTTTGGTTTATGAGAGACTAAGATAAAAAAAAAAAGTAACCAATAAAGAGAGACATGAAAATTGAAAGACAAAGTGAAAAATCCCTTTTATGGTGAAACAAGCATA
>JANVCQ010000008.1:22571807-22584587 GCA_025531925.1 Erythroxylum plowmanianum
ACTCGATCACAATTTGAGCACTAACCACTCTACACTCATAACACTGTACTCATCGCATTGGTAATGGGATGTTACATATATATATATATATATATATATATTATATGAGATATAAATGAAAGAAGTGCAAGAAGTTAATTAGAAGTTTAACATTTATTACAGAAAATTAATAAATAAAGTTCAATGCCTAATATTTAATTGAGAAGGAAAAGAAATAATTATTTGTTTAGATTCCCATTGACATTAGAGTCAGTAGAAAAGGTGAAGGGGTTTCAATGTCTGGATTATCAAGAAGCCTCCTTACACGCTCCAAGCCATCAATTGAAATAGTTAAGGATTGGTGACCCTAATGATCTGGTGAATTGACACCCTCTTCCAACAACTTCTTTGCTTTAGCTAAATTTAAAGAAGATATAGTGAATGATGTCCCAGATTGAGTATGCACGATGGAATTAGATGAACCACACGTACTAAACATTTCAGCTAATGAGCATAAATAATAGAACAATCAAATATAAATCAAATGGTTTCAGGAAGTCAAATTTGAACAGATGCATACCCAACTGATAAAATCCATGATCGCCACGATGAATATGCATATTTTTTGAAATCGACCACTGTCCTGAGACAATCAATTTTCCTAATGACATACGAACCATTAGGACATCACCACTACCTCCATTTCATCTATGCTCTCTTGAATATTCGAGGAAGGTTAACAAAACATATAGTATATACAATCAGATGTTCATATATATATAAATAAGGTCTAGATAATAGGGAAAGTGAGATGGTTCGAATGATACTAAAAACCTTGAAGAAGAAGATCTATCATGGAAGGAAAGCGCTTATTAGTGTATGAAGAGGGGATTTGTTATCCATTAATTTGTTCATGATCTTGGATAATTTTTCCACATTCTTCCCAGCGGAACTCATTTCCACCATTATGAATTGGTCGTTATGTCGACATTTCACAACGAATTAATGGTAACAAGTTAATTCTAAAAAGTCAATAGAATAATTCTTATTTGAATATTCCAACACTCTAGCATTGTATTAATTTTGTGATCTCTTAAGGTTGAGAATGTTAAGTGTGTATGCACTATGTTTAGTGGATTTAACTTTAAATTAGCTTGCTAGTTTTGGGCAACTTCATTATATAAGGTTGTATGCTAAAAGATTTGGTCTTTAAGAATAAGAGTAATAGGTTGTTAGTTTTGGGTTTTAATTGTAATGTCTAACACAAAAACACAATTGACCATATTTCTGGTTTTGATGATTTTACTTTTAAGTGTTATGTGTAATAACAACTTCATTATACGTTCAAATAAAATCATTTTGATAGATACATCTGTATACTATAAGTGGTATAATCAAATGTAAATATGTACATAAGCATTTGTTACAGAAGTAGCCTTCATTCAAGCATTTCATCAAACAATTAGGAGGCGTTTGTCAAACATACATGGAAGGTGGGAAAAAATGTCGATTCATACACATCCAACACAGAAATAGAAGATACCCTTCCAAACACGCATACACGAACAAAAACCCATACACTATAAGCAGAACACAATAATCACAATAAACTCTTACACATAGCGTATAAATAAAACACAAGAAGGAGGGTTTGAAAATAAAAAAGAAGAACAATACTAATACAAGTAACGACGCTTCTTCAACAGTGACAAGCAGAACACAAGAGATGACCACAACCGAGGGGATGACACTTATTAATGGTGATCGAAGAGGAATGTTAACGTCTAACAAAAAAAATGAAGAGAAGTTCATTTTTGTGTTAATAGCCTAGTAGAAAATGACGTCATTTTCTATTGAACAAAACGACGCCATCTTGGATTATGCAAGGAACACATTTACCATTTGATGTCAATGTCCATGACTGTCACGAAATGGTAATGCCATAAAGATAACATTATATTAATTACCATATATAACTATATGTATTGCGATGTAATTAATTAAAAGATAATTACAATAATGTAAACAATGGAATTCAATAAATTTTGGTTATTTTAAAAATTTATAGGACAAACAACACAAAACTAATTTGTATTACATAAATAAATTTTGGAGTTTAATGTCTTTTAAAATATACGATTTCACAATTTTATGTGGTGTGACAAAATTCTAATTACTATATATAAATTGAGCAACATTTTATAGAAAATTTATATTACAAAGGGAAAATTCTATAAATATAAAATTCAAAATAAATCAAATTTTCTTGTTAATATCTTTTAAAATATATGAGTTGGTGTTACAAAACTTTATTTACTATATACAAATTGTAAACTATTTTATATTATTGATATATTACAGGAAAATAGAAAATGTATAAAAATGTAGATTTGATGACTATTTTAGACAATCATGGCCAAATCTTATATTTAGCAACTTTTTAACAATGTCGTCGCCAAAAATTACATTTACTAACGAATTTAAAAAAGAGTCGCAAAAAATTTAATTATGTAATGACATATGGTGATGTTTGTAAGAATCGTTGCCAAATGCATTGAACTTTTTTCTAAAAATTAAATGACGTTGTTTGTGTTTGTCAGTGACTCCCACTTCCTCCCCTTCCTCATTTTCCCCACTTTTTTCCCTCTCTCGCTCCTTTATTTTGTTCTTCGTTCTCTCCCTAGTACTTACGACCTTCCATCTTCTTTGGATGACCTTATTCTTTGTGGTGTGGTTCTTTCTTCTCTGGTATGGTTATGTCTTCTCTCGTTCGAGTAGGTACGTGGTAAGGTGTTTAATTTTGGTTTTATTTTATGCTTGGTTGGACGACCGTGGGATTTTGGGTGTATTAAGGGTTAATATATTGAGTTTTATTCATTGGTTTTGGTTGTTTGTGATTGGAAAACAAATTGAATGCGTTAATATTAGTGATGGAATGGAAAAGACGAGATTTTAGTTATGATGTTGGGATGAATTTTTGATGTATATAAGGTATTTGATGAATTGACTGCTACGTTGATGAACAATTGATGGGAGTGTTCTGCTATTATACATGCTTCAATTTTCTCATTTTGATTGTCTAATCACTTTGTTCTTCCATTGACTTGATTACCTTTTATCTGGAATATTTGATAAATGAACTAATTAATATCATTTGTGAAGCACACTAAATGGTTAAGAAAAGTGAAAGATTCATTCAAAAGCAAAAATCATGTAATCTTACAAACTGTGTGACTTTTACATTTGGACTTGTTTAGTAGCTAGTATAGGAGGTAGACATTATACTTTTTTAGTAGGTACACTTGAGTGACTTTGGTTACTTGTAAATACGAGTATTTTAATGCTTTTGTAGAGAATGTTAAAAGAATTCAACATGAAAGGGAATTAACCATGTTGAAAGTGATTATGACTAGAGATCTAAACACGAGAAACTTGAAACATGTAAATGTAAGAGAATACTTTATACATCTAAGACACCAAAAAAAATATAGAAAAATAAGGCACTTCAAAATATGTGTATAACCATATTAAATAGATACAATTAATAATTATTTTTAGAATGAAGTTGTAATAATTGCGTGTTGTATTTTGTTTGAAGAATTTCTTTTTCTTCAATCCTCTTTCATTTTGTAGTAATACATGTTATTGCTTTAATATGTGTATTATGTCGTAGGCAAAGTTTTTGCATTGAAGACTATCAGCAATCATCCAACATCGTCTTTCATCTTTCTACTTTGTGGCTATCTCTGGCTAGGTAACTTTTCTAACTAATTAATGTCTACCATATTTTTGTGTTTAATAGTACGAGTATTTGTATTTAGGTTTTGTGTGAATGCAAAGGAGGTGTTGGTTTTGTGTAAGATACTCATACTCTAATTAGTAGTAACTTTTATTGTCATGTAAAATTGATACAAATTTAATGCATAATAAACCAGTAGGATGGTATATAGACTAGAAACTAGTGATGTAGCATCGATGAGGCTTATCAGTGAACTACGAGCCTATAAGTGACAACAAGAAGACCGTTTCTTGATTAACAGGTGTAAAGAACACCATATACCTAGGAGTGATAGCGAGAAGACCCTTTCTAATTAGTAGTAACTTTAATTGTCACGTAAAATTGAACAAGGATTGCATTTAATAATGTAGTTACTTACTTTTTATTGTATAGCTACATGGATAAAAGTTGGATGTCTCATCGGAAATGGTCTGCTGAATACACTGAAGGAGTTAAGAGTTTCATGCAATTTGTACAACATCAAATGGGTGATGAATGTCATATTCATTACCCTTACATCGATTGATTAAATGTCGACTTTTAAAATCAAGATGTGGTATAAAATCACTTGCTAATCTAAGGCATAGACAAATTCTATATTCAATGGATTTATCATGGTGAATGTAAGGAAGCAAGTTATAGTAGAAGTGTTAGTACAAGTTAATAATGATGTAGATGATTGTGAAGTTAATAATGATGGAATAGGCAAGATTTTAGATGATTATGAGAATTATATGGAGACTACGAGTGAAATAGGTATGCCTAACATAATTGGTAGTATTATAGAAGATAATTTTGGGAAGTTATTGAAACTTGCTCAAGAAGAATTATATCCAGGGTGCTCAAATTTCTTACAGCTATCTTTTGTTGTGAAGTTGTTGCATTTGAAGGCCTATAATAAATGGAGTAAAAAGTATTTTGACATGTTAGTTGACTTACTCAATGATGCATTACTTATTGGACACAAGTTGCCCAAATTTTACTATAATGCAAAGAAATTATTAAGGGACCTTGGATTAGGATATATATCTATACATGTTTGTAAGTATGATTGTGCTCTATTTTGGAAGGACAGTAAAGATTTTGAGGAGTGTCCGATTTATGGTACATCAAGATAGCAAGTGGATGATAGGAGAGGAAAAAATACTGAATAAAATCCTGCGATACTTTCCTATTAAACCACGACTACAAAGACTTTTTATGTCAACAAAAATAACTATAGATGTGAGGTGGAATAAAGACAAACTCATTGATGATAACATTATGCATCATCCAGAGACTCAATGACATAAAAAGAATTTGATAGAAAGTTTCCATGGTTTGCATAGGATTATCGTAATGCTCAACTTAGATTGGCCTCAGATGGATTTAATCCTTTTAGTAATATGAGTACTTCATATAGGATGTGGCCGGAAATTCTAGTGTCATACAATTTACCTCCATGGAAATGTATGAAGGAGCCTTTTATGTTATTGACTTTGCTTATTCCAAGACTTACTTCTTTTGGTAAATATCTATGTATACATGCAACCATTAATTGATGACTTAAACGATCTATGGGAAGTTTGATTACAAACTTTTGATGTTGTTCAAGGTGAAACATTTATAATGCATACCGCTTAGTGGACTATAAATGATTTCCTAGCTTATGGAAATTTGTCTAGTTGGAGCATTAAAGGGTATATGGCTTGTCCTGCATGCAACATCAAACTTATTCAATGAGGTTGTGAAGTAAAATATGTTATACATGTTATCGTCATTATTTGGAATATGGGTATAAATGGCAAAGAAGCAAATTGTTTAATGGCAAAGTAGAATTGGGTAAAGCTCCTTTGTAGTTGTCTGGTGATGATATTGTTTACCAACTATCACATTTAGGTGACATTACACCTAGCAAACACTCAAGTAATAGAAAGCGAAGAGAAATGATGTTGACCTCAATTGGAATAAAAAAGCATATTTTTCAATTTGCCATATTGTAAGGAATTACTATTGCGGCATAATCTTGATGTGATGCATATTAATAAAAATATTTGTGAGAATATTTTCAAAACTATGATGGAAATTGAGGGAAAATTGAAAGATACAATTAAGGCTAGACTTGAATTGGAAGGCATAAATATAAGAAAAGACTTGCATTTGAAAAGAAGAGATGATGGATCATACATTATTCTCCCTGCCTGTTACGACATGTCAAAGAGGGAGAAGTAATGTTTTTGTCAAAATTTTAAATCAGTAAAATTTCCTGATAGGTATACATCAAATATAGGCCCTTGTGTGAATGTTAAAGTGGAAAAATTATTAGGGTTGAAAAGCCATGATTGTCATGTACTTTTGCAATGATTACTTTCTGTTGGAATACGTGGGTGTTTGTCGAAGGATGTGTTCGTATCTTTAAGTCAACTGGGTGAGTTTTTAAGCAATTATGTTGCAAGACACTTAAAAGTTGAAGACCTCGACAAAATGGAAAAAAAGGCGTAGCTTTGATTCTATATAAGCTTGAACTAGTATTCGCCCCATTGCTTTTTGATGTTATGGTTCATTTGACAATTCACTTACCATACGAAGCAAAACTATGTGGACTATTCAATGTCAATGGATGTTCCCAATCGAAATGTAATTCATATTAACTTTTAATTTTTTTAAAAGTTATTTGTTAGTAACAGTTGCTAATATATTATATTTTGTTCAGGTTTTTATGCTCTCTTAAGCGTTATATACGTAATAGAGCTTAACCTGAAGGGTCTACTATAGAGGCTTATATAGCAAATGAATGCTTGACATTTTGTTCGATGTATTTAAATGACGTGGAGACAAGATTTAATAGACTAGAACGTAACTTTGATTTTGATGAAGATGATGGCTTCTCAAATTTCTCCTAAAAAGTAAGGCCACTTGGTGTGGGTACATATGTGGAGTTGACTAAAGATGAATTCGAAATTGCCCATTGGTATATTTTAAACAATTGTCAGAAAGTCGATATATATATGGAATATGTATATTAGTTTTGATTCAAACAATTATATTAGAATTTTATGATTGAATCTCATTTCCTTACCTCTATTTTGTTTTTTAAATAAAGAACACAAAGAGTTTATTCAAAGCAAAGGGATTATTAATGTTGAAGATAGACATTAGCTTAAGTTTGTATCACAGTTTAGAAATCGAGTAAGTTACATATTGATGGAATATTATAAACTTATGACAACTTCTATGTCAAATTAACTTCTAATCTCATTTTGTTATATAGATGATACGGTTACACAATAGTAACGTGCAAGATGTGACAACAACTTTATATTGTTTGGTACGTGGACCTCATACTTATGGGAAAAATATACAAGTTTTATTTTTAATGGGGTGAGATTTCACATACAAGATTGAGACAATAGACTTAGAAGCCAAAATATAGGGTTGTTATTGAGCGATGTTATGATGACGATTTTATTGACTTCTACGATGTCATCTCTGAAATAATAGAGTTCCACTATATCAAGGATAAGAAGGTTATTCTATTTAAGTGCAAACGGTTTAATCTTACTGACATGAAAATGAACGAGACTATTACTAGCATTAATGTTAGTAAGACATAGTATGATAATGACCCTTTTGTCCTTACAAGTTAAGTGAATCAAATTTTCTACTTCAACGATACTGTACTGGGTAGCAATTGGAAGGTTGTTCAAAAGTTTAAATATCGAAATCTCTTCAATTTTTATGAAAGGGATAATGGCCTAATGACTAAGGATGAAGAAGAAGTATATCAAGAGCTTAAATCATAGTTGAATAATGAAGTCATTCAAATAGAAGATGTAGATATGTCATCATTCAATAGGAGAGACGATGATCCTAATATAGTACAAGTGGACGAAGTACAAGCCAATCTTATCGTAGAAAGAGATGAAGACTATTTGAAGGGTGAATTATAAAGCAATGATGATACTATGGCTGAATATATTAATGATGAAGGGTCCAATCATAATGTAATTCATGATGTTGATTTGCAAGATCTTTATCATAACGATTGAATATAAATATATTGTTCATATTGTTTTAAATGTATTGTTCATGTTAGAGTTATGTTATTACGTATTATTGATATTTCACTTATATTAATGCATATTATTGACTTATTTTAATATGAATGTTGTTGTTTAAGTTATGTTTATACGAAATGTTCATGTTTGACCTAAGTTTCTACTTCAATCAATTTTGACTTGTGTTATGCGGAATGTTAATGTTTGACTTACACTAATTCACAATATTGATGTTTGACTTATGTTAATGCAGAATGTTGGTGTTTTAGTTATGTTTATGCGAAATTTTCATGTTTGAGTTATGTTGATATGGAATATTTATCTTTGAGTTATGTTTATGTGGAATGTTAATCCTTGAGTTATGCTTTTGTGAAATGTTAATATTTATGTTAATTAATGAAAAATATTGATATTCGAGTTATAGATATTCAATATTAATGGCATTTGGTAGAAACAAGGGAAAGAAGGTGGCAACTGCCAAAATTATTCCTCCCCCACAATAACTAGATCAGTCTGATCCTATCCAACAACAACTACCGACTTCATTCACCAATGAAGTTACTCAGCAACAACCTCTATGTTCATCAACTAGTGCTGAGGGATATTTAGGTATGTTAATCTTTACCACCTATAATTAGACTTTTTCTGAAATATATATTTACATGTTTAATGTCTTTTATTTTATCTTGTTTTTGTTATCAGGTTCTAATACTGATATTAGAAAAAGAGGTAGAGGTATCACTAAAGGTTTTAAGTTGCAATGCATGAATATTGTAATGAACAACAAGTTAGCTTTCATATTGATACCTTACAAGGTTGTCCTGTTGACAAGATTTAATCAACAAAATTGTATTGTCTATGGGTCATTATGAGGATTGAATTACCTTACCTTCAAAATGTGAAGCAATTGAAGCAAGACAACTTGATAGAGAATGCTTTGGACAAAGTTTTGGTAATTTTTCAAGTCAATTAATTATATGCAATTTTTTAACTTATATAAGTATTAATTTAACTTTTTCTTATTTTTCACAGATGAAACTCAATATCATCAATATCGACAATCTTAAAGTTTAAAGCTATGTGACCTCACTGTTGAAATAAACAGCCAAGGACCATCGTTATTGGTTGCATAAATTCAACAAATCCTTTTCTTTTGATGAAGAAGCAAGGAGACATGTTCCTGAACAATGTCTCAAGAAAATTGGAGTCAAATGTGTGATTATTAGGCACCTACCAGTGTTAAGGTTTGTCTTCTTTCTCTTCACATTTGTTTCCATTAATATTGTGACAAAATTTAATGAATATTTCTTTTTTAAGGAAAAGTGTGAGAAAGCTAAGACTAATAGGGCAAAAATGAAGACCCCTCCCAATACTGGCTCCAAATCATATGTTGTAGTACAAACTGAATATGTAAGTTCTTTGGTTATAAGTCATAATTATAACAACAAATACAGTACTATTTATCATGTTTTTAATTTTTTTCATAACACAGAGTGAGAAGGAACTATATGGACAAGAGTGTGATAAAATCACACTCTACAAACTAGCACACTACAAGGAAGGTGAAAGGTTGGATGTCAGAAGAAACACAAAATAATTATGTAAGTATAAATTTTGGTTTCTTTTTTAAGTTTATTTATTTATGTTGAACTCTCTAATTATACTTCAATTAAATATTAATTTTGTTTTGTAAAAAGTAGAATAAGATACAAAAATTGTTGCAAAGATCATTGTTTGATGAAAATGAGTCAAATATAAATGACATTTGTAACAACGTCCTTGGTATAAGATCAAGCTAAATCAAAGGTCTTCAGTTTGACCCTAAGCCAATTAGTTCTTCCTCATCACGACCAGCATATGTAACGACGCTTCAAAAAGAGAACCAGTCGCTTAAGAATAAATTACAACATAATGATGAGAAGTTAGATTGTACCGAAGAAAAATTATAACATAATGAAAAAATTAGAACATATTGAAAGACAGTTGACCAAGCTAAAAATGATGGTCAAACAATTACTTGAGTCAAAGTATGTCTGTAGTAGTGACGATGAGGAGGACTCTTAATTTTTACATAAAATTTTGGTCAATTTTTGTATTTAACATTTAATTACATTTTATTTTTATATAAAAATCCTTGTATTTTTTGTTTATTTGAATTTTTATTTCCATTTACTTAATTATAATTCAAACATTGTTGCCAACAATAATTCAAGAATGTTAATTATAATTCAAACAATGTTACAAACTATAAGATGTATCAAAAATGTTATTACTTATTATAATTAAATAAAAATTTAAAGTAAAAAATAAAAATTCTTCACCAAAACTTTTTAGCTACAATTGCAAAAGCGTCACCAAATCTTTTTAGCTACATTTCAGAAAATGTCTCCAACAAACTTTACGTGCGTTCACGAAAGATAGTTAAATATATTTTGCTACGAAAATCAAATCATCTCTAAACTTATTACCTACGCATACATTAATGAAGGTAATAACGTTTAGCCACGAAACATTAACATTGCAATATATCATTCACAATAATTTCCTTTATCCTTGGTATGACTTCTTGCGATAGATTTCTTATTGGAGCAAAAAATTTTGGGCCATGATTTGATAAAAATGTCGCAAATAATATTTTCCAACTGGGGTTCTGTGACTATTTATGTTACAAATTATTATCGTTGCAAAAATTTTTTTTTTTTTGCGATGATAGTTTGTACTTCATCAACGAATATTTGTGTCATCAAAATCGTAGTCTGTTGTAGTGACAACTTATGAAACCTTTTTTTGGAGATAAAATATTTAGAAATGTTTGACCTAAAAAATTTTAATTTAATATCCAAACTTTTAAAATTTTTAATTGACTAAACAAGCTTTTAAACTTTAACAATTCAACTAATATAACTAATAAATAGACATTAATGTGATATTTAATAAACATGCCATATCATCAAAAATAGTATTTTCAACTAAATTATTAAATTTTTTAAAATTTGGTCACTCAGTTAAAAGTGTTGAATTGAAAATATTGTAAAAGGTAGAATTAGTAATCTCATCTTTAATATATGTCTTCACACGGCAAAGTGGTCCTATTGATAGGTTGAATGGAATTCAGGGCACCTGCTGGAAAGAAGAGATTCACATGTCCCGGTCCGGCATTGGCTGTCGGTGTTGTTACATGTACTGAACTCATCACGTTTGAAACCAAATAAAGGAATGTCCAAGGTACACGAATACTTAAGCATCAGCTTACTTCTCCCTGTAATCTCATCTTTTTCATCCTTGACCATTATGAAATGGCTCCAAGGGAAAGAAACTGAAACGGGTGATCAACCCGTGGTTTATTGCTTCATCAAATAATAAAGAAATAGTTGCAACTAATCCAGTGGGGCCAAATATATATACAGCAGAAAAACATGCAATCTTGTGATCAAGTGACACCAGAATTTTAGTTTTGATTTTCGTAAAAAATTAAAGCATAAAATTCAATTTTGGTTTTCAAGGTCATGAATTCGTATGGATTGTATCATCTTGCCTTCCAACTTGGCCCAACTGCGTGAGCAGAATTAAAGAAAAATCTTTGAATTTATCAACGTCGAAGTCACGGGATATATTGCGCAGTAGCAAAAAGCCAACATCCCACATGTCTTAGAAGACAAAAGGGTATTGGCAGTCAACTGCCTACAGTTTTCTACACTTCAAGTGTAGCCATCATCACCGTGCATGTATTGCACTATTTAACACCGTTCATGCAAGACAGTGCTAATCATTTTCACTATTAGTACTAGTGCCTCCGTGATGGGGGAACAGATCTTCTGTAAATGAGATGTTCCCTTCGCATTCACCTTAGGTCTGTCATTATTCTTTTTCTCTACTTCCTTTACACCTATCATATGTACTGTAAGTCTTAGTAACCTATTACCTAGCTATAGGTTATTTGTGGCTCTTATCATGTCTTGTCCCGTCATCTTCCGTTTTGTAGCGTTTTCGAGGGAATCCCTCTCTCCACCTTTCAGTAAATGAATGATTGATGAGTCAAAAGATGACGAATATTAGTGCCGTGCTCGTCCTGGTGCATTGGATCAATAGGGTGAATAATCAAACTGTACGTAAGTTCACATCATTTTTGGTTGATTTCCATATCATCAACTTATTGGATGACACCTTCTGAAAGTAGTCAAAACTATGTTTGTATGTAGAGATGGCCGTCGGACGCCCATCCCTGGTGGCTGAGTCTGAGATGTGCAACCCAAGTTTGAATCGCTATTACGGTAGGATTATTTTATAAGTATAATTGATCGTCATTTAATGTATAAAATTTTACATTTATAAAAATAATATTATTTTAATATAAGAGTTCGGGTCAATTGGATCTTTCAAGTCGAGATTGAAGTGGTCGAAATCCAATTACCTAGAACTTAGTCCATAGACCTTAAATTAAGTCGACTTGAAACAAAATTGTAAATCTTACTTGCATGAACACATGCATATGGGTGGTTGCTTCACAAGAAAAACAAAAGGAGATAATTAAGAAAGCGGAGTAATAGGAAAGGAAACAGAAAAAGTTGGTGAAATAGTAAAACTTCGAAGGATAGGTGAACATTTGGAGCTTAGACATTGAGTATCGAGATTATTTCCTCCCAGTGAATCGGAAGGAGCTAGATTTTTAATGATTATGGAATAGATAATTTTTGTTTAAAACTAACCTTACCTTTTTTTTATAATATATTATTGTAAAATTTAGCTGAAAGGTTTAACCAAAAATATCATATTATTTATTTTAAAAAGAATTAGTTTTTCTTTTTGTTGGTTTATGCCCTACAGCCAATCGATTTAGTTGTAGTTTAGTGATAAATTATTTAAAGGCATTCTTTATCGTGTACATGTTTAGATGTATATGATAAAATCCATGGGATAATTATACATTGCAAATAAAATTATAATGAGATTATAATTATGAGATTCATATTGCATTTATGTATTATT
>JANVCQ010000008.1:22584687-22606746 GCA_025531925.1 Erythroxylum plowmanianum
CCAATGGCTATAAATGTATATGCCACTGAGCTTCGCAGCTCACCCTATTATCTCCCACTCCTCAGGTGCAGAACGAGAAGATCGTTGATCCTTGCAAGGCATCGGAAACTCCAAGATAGTTAGAAGCTTTTGTATTAAGTTAGTACTTTTGGTTAGCTTCCAAGCATATCATCATGGAGCATCCTTATGTATTTTGGATTTAAACCTTGAGATGTATTGTGCTACGTTAAGAATACTTGCTAAATTTCTTTGAATTGTAATGACATGAAGTCCTTTGTTTATGGGTGTGTTTAAACTTGGATGTGTATGTGATAGAATGTATGAGAATGTATGTGTGAATTGAAATTTGCATAGATATTAGGATCGGGTCCAAAATTTTGGGAAGCACGCCGCGGCGAGCTAATTCGTCACCGCGGCGCAGCTCTTGGGTGATCGCCGCGACGTGAGGCTGGTCACTCGTCGCGACGTATACCAGCGAGTTCGCCGCGACGAGGCCAGGTTTGACCGCAGCGAACCATTCCTGCGGGGCGCTCGCCGCGGTGAACAACCTGTCGCCGCAGCGAGGCCTCCTCCTCCACGCTGCTGTTTCTCTGTACTTTTGCATGTTTTCGATTCTTCCTTCGCAGGCCCCGTTTTCGGCTACCCCGAGGGGCCATCTCGGGATGGGCATCGGGACCCGGGCCCAACATCTGAGGTGGAGGAAGGGTGAAGCTTAAGTTTGTCAAATATTGAAGAATCACCAAGAACTTGGCTCTAGGTTTTCCTTGAAGCTAATGGGAGTGGTTCGGGGGTGTTCTGGGCCTCTGGAATTGGAAGGGTGTTAGCAACAGGGGGGAGATTTCACATGCTAAGGAATTTTCACATAATCTAGTAAAGTGTCCACGAGTGAGAAGAAGAAAGTTCATGTATACTCCAAAATATACCATTAAGATAAGTTTATAAAAAAATATTTTAAATATATACTAAAAATTTTAATTATTTCTTAAACTATGTTGTACATATTCAAGAGGATCTTACTTACTATAGAAACTTTATCATTTCATTAGATTAATTAAATAGGTTAACTTAATCTAGAACGAAGGATCCTCTTGATTAAGTATGATAATCATGTCTAAATAGTTTTGAAGTTAGACGCTTTGATGAAGAAAATACAAGAGTCTCATTCTCATCACTTCTTTTCAACGCTTTGCCTTTTATTTTTGGAATTCAATTCTTATAATTCCTAGAAATAAATCAAGAATTATGACTTTCCTCCTCTTTCATAAATGATTTTTTAAGAGAATGTCGTCCTCTTGTTAATACTTACTAAATGTTCATTAAACACATATCTTCACTTATTTATAGTAATTCAGATTATAAAGTCATTTTTCTGTCAAAAGTTAAAAAATGTTAAAATTTTAATATAAACCTATAATATGAACTTGGATAATAAAACCTATGATAAGAATAAACTTGATTACAAAAGTATATCTAAATCTATTGAAATAGATATGTATGTATGTGTGTGTGTGTGTGTGTGTGTGTGTGTGTGTGTGTGTGTATGTAGGGCTTACCCCTAATTCCATCATAAGCTAAGGTCTATAAACATATAATAGCTCATACTTAATTAAATGATTTAGGCCTTAACTAACCTTATGAGCTTAAAATTACTATTGTTATAAAATCATCTTTAAACAATCTAACCCATTAGTTTAACTACTATAGGATCAAAGAAACCTTCGATAGTAAGCCCTATATATACATATACATACATACATATATACTAATTCCATCATAAGTTAAGAATATAACACTAAGGTCTTTAAACATATAACAGCCATACTTAATTAGATGATTTAGGCCTTTAACTAACCTTATGAGCTCAAAATTGCTATTATTATAAAATCATCTTTAAATAATCTAATCCATTATTTTAACTAATATAGTATCAAAGAAATCTTCGTTACTATTATCATGATTAGAACCAACAGTAATCATATACATTAATATAATTAATGGCACGGATTACGTATGGATGTTTAGCATAAAATTTTATTCCATGTGATCTTTATATGCTTATTTTCATCTAGTCCTACCACATTCCTTAGTGAGATCAAATTGAATGAAATTAGAATTTAAACTAAAAAAATTCTTTATACTGCAACATTAAACCATAAAAATCTATAAGATATGTGTATAATCATAAGTATCCATAAAAACAAACTCTCACTAAAATAACATATCATCAAATGACATAAAACCTATATGAGTAGTATGCTCATGAAAAACCCTAGATGGTAAACTTTTAGTTAGCAGAAACGTAATTATAGAGTTTTTCCCAGTATGTTCTGTAAACATCTTACTACTATGAATTATGTCTTTAAATCTTAATATTAATATTCTTCGACTTTGATGAGCTCTTGTTATTATTAGAATATAACACTGCTAACTTATTATCGTAAAATAACTTTCATTATCTTTTAATTTCTTCTATATATCACAACCTAGTGACAAAGTTTTGAAGCCATATCTTATGATTAGATGCCTTAAAATATGTTATAAACTTGCAACCATGATAGAAAAAGCTATGATTGACTGCTTAGCACTCTTCCAGGAAATAACTCCTATAGTAAACAGGTAGATATAGTCTGAATTGGATCTATAATTATCTTGGCATCCCAAAAAACTATAGTTAGAATAACCAATGGTCTCTAAGTGATTCAATGTCATATTTGTTCTTGTAAGATACCATAAAATCCTTTTGACTTCTTTCCAATGATCCATTCTTGAATTGCTCAAATATATGTCTAATATTCCAGTAATGTACACAACATCTAGATGCGAACATACCTAAGTATACATTATATTTCTTATAATCAAAGCATAAGGAATCTTCTGCATTTCCTTTGTGTCTAAATCATTCTTGAAGCATTGATTGATACTAAATTTGTCTCCTTTTGCAATAGGGATATCAAAGGGTGGTGGAAGTTTGGCATTGATTGAAGATTAATTTGAAGATTCAATGGTAGCAGATTTGCGAATAGCAGAAGATTGGGAGATATCAAACTCCTTAGTGGCAGGCTCTTTGGCACCAAAAGATCATACTTTTTAATCATTCTACTCAACACCTAGTTTACTATCTTGCATGTCAAATCTTTTAAGTATCTTATTGATATATCTATTTTATGATAAACAAAGAATATCTCGAGAACATTCTTAATGTACTAAATTCCTAATACAAAAAGGCATCATCAGGATATTTTATCTTAAAAATTTTATGAAATAAGTCTATATCATTACTGGCAAGCAATATGTCATCAAAGAGGCATCATTAAGATCTTTTATTCTAAATTTCTTTGATAATTTTTTATTTTTGTGCAGTAGGCCTCTATCGTTGCTAGTAAGTAGTATTCCATCAATATATAAAATAAAAATACCAACTCTCATAGAGCTTCTGGTACATATAGTCATCAAATAAATTCATCTCGAAATCGAAAGAGATGAGAACTTGATGAAACTTGTAATCCTATTGATGAGAAGCTTGCTTAAGTCTATAGATGCATTTCTTTAATTTGTAAATTATACTTTATATCTTCATAAACACATTTTTCAAGATTTTTTTAATCTAAATTGTTTCATTATTGCCACTATTAAAGAGCATTGTCTTAACATTCATATGAGTAACTCATTATCAAAGTTTGTCATAAGTTCCATTATAATCATAAAAGAATTTTTTGAATAAATTGGTGAGAAAGTTTCTTTATAATTAATTCATTCTTTTCAAGAAAATGCTTTGCAATAAGAAAGGTCTTATATCTTTTAACATTTCCTTTTGAATCCCTTTCAATTTTAAATATCCATTTGCAGCTAGGAGGTTTTACACCTTCAGGAAATGGGATAAGATTCCAAAAATCATTCTCTCTTATGGACTTAATTTCCTCATTCATGGCATTAATCCACTTTTGAGAACTAGAAATTTTAAAGGCTTTATGAAATTTGATTGGATCATCTTCCACTATGCCAATGTCCATTTCATATTCTTATAGAAAGACAATATAATCATTTGTAATTGCACTTCTCATCTATCTAATGGAACTTCTTAAGGAATTTGTTCTTGATGTTTTTGAGTTCATCCTTTAGACAATTGACCTTAATTAAAGAGATTTTTAACATTGTCTTATTGCTACAGAGTTACTTCTTGAGCAATAAAAAGAATGATAACTTAATTGTGTTTAATAACAACTATAGGAAGAGAAATAAATTTCTCTTTAAAGATAAAGTGTCTAATCTTATCTCCCCCTTTAAACTCAACATCCTCAAAGAATATAGCATTTCATGTCTTAAAAATAGATTTACTTGCAGAATAAAAAAAATTGTATCCCTATGACCGTTCAAAGTACTTGTCACTATTATGGTTTTGGTAAATAACATAGTAGCTATTAATTACTTTTTAGTCTACTTTTCACTTAGCTTGCAAAGCTTTGCCTTAACTGGACAATAAAAAATATGAAAAAACTAGGCTTTTTGTATATTTATAATTCAAAAGGTGTTTTAGTCATTGACTTAGTTAGAACTCTATTAAGAAAGTAAGTTGTGATCTTTAATGCCTCTCCCTATAGTGAATTTGGTAAGATGGTATGAGTAATCATACTCCTTACTATGTTCTTTAATGCTCTATTTCATCTCTTAACAACATTGTTCATGCTAAGGCTCCCTAGTATAGTGTATTGTGGAATGATATCATATTCTTTTAGGAATTTGGTAAATGGTCTTAGATGTTGTTCGCTTGAACTATCATATATAATTTAATATTCATAATCTATTTAATACTTTCAATCAATTTTCCAGGTTGATTTTCAACCTTATCTTTGAAAACTTTGAAATGTCAAGTGCATATTACTTCACATGAATGAGATAAAGTACCTATAATGAGAGTAATCATCTATAAATGTAGTAAAATATTTTTGTACCATTCTAAAAAAGTGTAGGAAATGGCCCACAAATATATGTTTGGATTAGTTCTACGACAACTAAAGATCTTTTAACACGTATTCTCCTTATATTTATTTGATTCCTATTAATACATTTAATACAAACTTCAAAGTTTGATAGATTAAATGGATCATAATTCCATCTAACATAAGCCTTTCAATTCTTTATTTAGAGATATGCCCGCTTATGCCAAAATAAAATAAAATTATTGTTTATTAATTTTGTTTTAATACCCTGTGAATTAACATGCAAAGATTTATTAGATGAGGCAACTGTATCAATTAATTATAAGTTATCATGTTTTGATAAAGAATCAGAACTGATAAGTTTTGAATAATAAAAAAGACTAAATTGTCCATTTCTATAAGAACAATAATAACCATCATTGCCCAATAGAGAAAGAAAAACCAAATTATATCTAAAGGATGGTAAAAGATAAGTCTCTTTAAAATCCAAATAATATCCAACCCTAGATTACAACCTAAAATTCCCTATTACCTCAGCTTCAAATATTGTTCCATAACCTACATAGATATATCTTTCACCATTACTAGGTTTTCATTAGCTAAGGCAACCCTATATGGACATGTTTATATGAGTAGCAACACTAGAATTTAACAACTAAATATATATAGATATTAAAATCAAAGTAACCTGAAACTAAACTAAAGAATGAAGTGTAACTTTCTTTACATGCCAATAATGATATTTGTTACACTCCTTTTTCTTTTGAGATTTCAATTTAGAAAAAGTAGCAAGCATATTCCTCAGTTTGTTATTTTTTAACTTGTACTACTTTTATGGTACAGTACTTGTAACTTCTTTATTTTTTTTCTTCTTATTATTGCCCTTAGAGGTGTAAGCCAAATGAGCACTTTCAACCCTCAATTGCTTTAATTCTCATCTTCTTGTAAACAATATGAAATGAGCTCGTTAATAATCCATTTCTCCTTATGATAGTAGTAACTAACTTTCAATTGACTAAATTGTACAGGAAGAAAGATCAAAACTAAATGCACAAGTCTCCAGAAAATTTTAACTTTATTACCTTTAATTTTGAAGCAAAACGAGACATTTATATATACACTCCCTAATGTTCCCATTATCCTTATGCCTCATAAAACAAGACTTGTTATAAGAGTACTTATTTTCACCTTTTCATTTCTAACAAAATGTGGTTTAAATTCTTTAAGGAACAATTTGGTGTCCTTCACTTTGGACATTGTGTCTTTGAACATTTCTAGAATTGCATTTTTCATTATCATAAGACTTGTATAATTTAAGGGTTCCCACTTCTCCCAGTCCCTCTTATCGTTAGAGGAACTTATATTTGTAAATAGTAAGAAGTTGCTCGATTTGAAGATAATGACGTTCTCTTTATAAACCTGAAAGTTTGTGCTATTTAGCACATTTATATAGTTGATTTGGTAGATATTGTGGCAACATAAGTATTCACTAAATAAAGAGTAAAAATAAACAAAGCATCAAACTCCTAATTAAAATATGAACTTAACATAATTAATAAATTCAAATAATGGCAATCCTATCACAAGATATCTAAAACAATATTAAAATTTAGTCATTAGACAAAAATATCAATTTGTAAATGGTATACTTGTTATAATGATTAAACATTGATAATAAACTTCTTTCCAATCATAAGTCGTTCTTTAGACTGACTTATAGTTTACATAGAAAGTTGAATAATGGCCACATATTTATTGCCATAAATATGTGAGTTCCATCTTAATAATAATCTTCCTTTAGACCAATTATTATCCGCTTAAAATTTAATAATACATAACCATCTTGATATTTAGAATTAATTAATCTCCATAAAAGAGGTTACTTTGGTAACATATTATTTTAATTAATTAATTTAAAATGTCAATTATTGAAAATTAAAATTTTAAATGCAAGAATTTAAATTTATTAATTAATTATGAAAAATTTCATATCATTTCAGTCAACAAATTAAAACCATAAATAATTATTAATCTTGACCAAAACTGTTAAAACTTAAAAATTATAAACCTTTAGGATCTAATAAGTCAGAAAGAATGGAGTTTGGGGTGTTGAAAAAAAGTTGGGTGTCTCTCTACCCTTGAAATTCTCCATTAGACGACGTATCAAATATGAACATGCTCTTTCTCACACATACATGCATAAGGACCTCACTATCTCTCTCTTTTTTAAAAAAACCCTCTCCTAAATCCATTGTTTTGTTGTGTGAGTTATAACTCAAAATAATATATTACATTCTAATAAGAATATGGCAGGTATAGCCATCTACCACCATAAACCAATCACTTTATAATTTTTATCTAAAAATTATAAAAAGAGCAAATATTAAGGAGGTAAAGCCATTAATATGAAATCAAACTTAATCTCAAATATACATGATAAAATACAAGATTAAAATGAAATCAAAACAATTCATATATCTTAATAATCCAATATGATATAGGTTGTTACCACTTATTAAATTTTAAAGACAAAAACTACAATATGAACTTGGATCAATCATATCATATTATCAAGAATAAGCTTGATTTCGAAAGCATACTTAAATCTATTAGAATAGACGTGATTGAGGTATTGGCTCCTTTTGGCTTTTGGCCTTCTAAGAGGTGCATATAAGTTGTTTGTCATTTTCCAATGATGTAATGTCATAAAAAGGAACACCAATGATCTCTTGGAGATTATAACTACATATTTATATATAGAGTACTTATTATTAATTTGTCCATCATAAGTTAAGAATATAACACTAAGGTTTCTATAAAAATAACAACTCATACTTAATTAGATGATTTAGGTCCATCAACTTTAGACCTTATTATATCACTTTTAATCTAAAGCCAATCTTTATAACAACTTATAATAATAAATAATATCATGAAAAATTAATATAAGGGTGAGTTTTGGAGCAATTGGTAAAGTTACTCATTTATGACTATAAGGTCATAGGTAACCACAAAGAGGGAAGTCTTGTGCACCGGATAAGTTGACTTTTGTTGACTTTATATAATTATTAATATATATAAGTCCATTAAAAATTTCAACAAAAATATATCCAAACTTTTAAATTTAGTATTCTTCGGATCAATCACTTTTGAAGAATATTCTATTTCTCTAAATATTTTTTAAAACTTTTACAAATAAATTAAAAATGAATATGCTCATCTTTAGTTTAAGGTGACACATCTCAATTTTACCTTGCATGCTAAAAATTTTTATCTACAACTATTTTAAAAAATGAGACATAATACAATAATTTATTTGTTTTAATATTATAAATTATATGTAATGAAAAATCTTTCAAAAAAGGATGTAGTTGGAATTTTATTGTTAAATTAGATACAATTTACCAATAAGTTGAACTATATCTAATATTACTTATGTAGAGAGAATCGCATGAAATATTAAGATGGTGTTCTTACTATTTCTAATAATATGTTTTTAAATAGTTAAATTCATGAGGCGAGCTTTGATTTAGTACAGTAATAATAATAGAACGCAAAAAATGGATTTAGTATAGGTGTAAGCCATGGCCATGATAAGTTAGATCCATTTATACAATATGCTCATATTATGTTAAAACAAAAGAGACATGTTTCTTATAATAGTGAAAGTTCTAGTTTTGTGTGTAGTATACGCTAATTATTTTATTTTTTAGCATAATTTTGATAGTGTTTGTTTTTTTTATAATTTTTAGATGGTTTGGTACTTAATATAGTAAAAGTTCTAGTTTTGTTTATGATATAATATGTAAAAGTTTTAGGATTGTTTGTGATAGTTGCTAATTATTTTATATTATTAGCGTGATTTTGAGAGTATTTATCTTATATATTGATGATTTTTAGAGGGTTTTGTACTTAATAGCTTATATTGCATTTGTAGATTTTATTTCAGCAACGAAGAAGGATATCATTTGGGCGAAATTAAGTCAAATTGAAGCATGGATAAAGTCTAATTGACACCACAATCGTATTGGTGTCAGGCATCAGTTATGTACTATTTGGAAGGATTAGAGAAGCAGAACCTAATCAATGTTGGTGTCACAAACAGGATAGGCATCGATATGCGTAAGCAAATAAACGTTAGCTAGGATGGTACTTACGACTGTTACAACCTCATTAGTGTTTTCATGCTTAATCAAATCAAATGCTAATTGGTACCAATGTGGAAGCTAGTCTGGTTCCAAACTCATGGCATACATACAATCTAAGGATGTGCAAAAACATAATTTTACCAAACTTTTGACTCTATTAATTAATCATAGCTATAAATAACTTTTATTAGGGTTAATTAAAAGAGAATTTTTAAGGCTTTTAGAGTTGTCTTATTTTTTTGTCATTAGTTAGTTTTTTTTAGTATTGAGGAGAGTTTAAAAGCAAGGATTGGAAGCAGATCCATCTTAACTTATAAACGATTGAGAATATCTTGTTCTATTTTTTGTTCTTTACTTAAGTTGATGTAAAGATTGATTTATTTTTTATTTTGTTTTCATGATGTTTAGTAACTAAATCTCTAGTTAGGGTTAAGAATGTAGTTGTGATGGATATTGAATTATTATTGCATGATTGGTTATTTTTTTTAGTTTATTCTCTTTAATCTTGATTTTTGGATTTATGTCTGATCATTATAATTCAATTTTAGAAATTATATGAAGGACAAAGATATGAAATATGATGTGTACTAAGAGAAAAATCATTCTAAGTATAGAGAAATAGATTTCCTAGACTATTGTAATAATCAATGTATCAATTATTCTTAATGAGTTTAATTATTTTGAATTGCTTATGAAAAAGTGGTTACTAAGTTGACTATGACCTTAATGTGGTAATAAAGCATATAAATATCTTAAGTTAATTGTTATTTCAGTTTTGATAATCAATTATTGCATGATAATTGAAATTCTTCATAACTAGACTCCGAAACTCTAATATTTTTTATATTAATTTCTTGTTAATTAATTCTTTTGTTTTCATTAGTTCAGTAATTTAACTATTTTTAAATCTTAATTAAATTAGTTTTATTTTTTAGGTAAGATTAATAAAGTTTAGTAATTATAGTATTTGTGGGCTTGATATTCTAAAATTTATGGTTTGTGATAGTCAATTTTATATATTTACAGATATATTCAATCACTGCATTTTAACAAAATTGATGTATGATGTTAACAAACTTTTAATGGTGTGACTGGGAAATATACGAGTGAAGCATTATGCGTCTATGGAATTACTCTTCAAACACATAAAAAGATATTCCATTCCACTGAAAAGATAAGCACACCAGTGGAATCATTTGTAAAATGTGCAGTGGCGTCAGTTGTTAGTTTCCTTATATTAAAAATAAATAAGAACTTCAGGCGCAGCTGAATTAGTAAAGAATTCTTTTGATTTAAGTGAAGTCACGGGTTCAAAATTCTCTCATCTATGCAATCGTTTAAAACTTAGGGTCAGAGCTTTGTCTCCCACAATAAAACTATCCGGTTCGAGCGGAGATTAATCTGGGTGTGAATGATTTAAATGTATCTTTCCATAGTTATGACTCTCCTCGAATACTTTATGGCCAACTAAAATAAATAAATAAATAAGCACTACTCCAAGAAGGTTGCCATAATTGCACAAACATACACAATATTATCAGACTACTCGTTGATAGATATCCTCTCATTATTATTAAGACTACAATTACAATGATGGTGAATTGTATGATTCACATGAGGCCGTGTGTTATGGATACCATATGATGAAATGGAATATATTTTGGATAAGCTCCTTCTAGTGCACAAAACTGTCACCAGAACGCTCCATTTACGCCATCTTAAAGTTGGATGCTTTTTTACACATATTTATAAAATTTATGCGCCTCCTTATGATTGGAATCCCAAAATACCAGGAGACAAAGAAATTGAAGAAGGTCGACCGTTTAAATAGATGCATTATCACTAAGAATACATTTTTTAAAGGAATGAAACGCATCTTGACTACCTAGTCAATCTCTTTTTCCGCGTAAAACTCCGCATCTCAGAAAGCAACGGTGGCCAACTTTACATTGTTTCTTTTTCCCTTTTATTTTATCATCCAAAGCGCCCGTTTGCTCCTTCCCTTCTTTTCGACTTTGTTACGAATTGTCCAATCAAATAAAAAACAATTAGTTTGAAGTTTCTTTTCGAATAGGGTGTCTATGAGGAGGAATTGTAATAGTTCACTAAAAATTCGAGTTGCTTAGCATTAAAAATATTTATTCATATTCTAAAAATGTAAGAAATTAAAATTAATTATATTTAATTCGGATATATTAATAGAATTGAAATGATTCTAATATTGCTAACGATCCCTACACCTTTCTCTCCTTAAATAATATTAGTTTGACTAGTTCAACTACCACTAATTACTCTAGGTAAGTATCGTAATGGCAGACAACGAGCATTTACTATTATGGATTAGGGAGTGGCTTTTGTTTGATCAAAGTGCCTTATCATTCACATCAGTAAGTCTAAATAAATTAATGTTGTGGTGGTAGTTGTAACTTCCCATTTCGTATAAATGTACTAATAAAAAATGACTGTACCTATGATCTGAAGACTTTGGGAAGAGATTGTGGTGCTCTTTCACGATATTCAACTTTCCACCAATACTTGCTGATCTTCACCAACAGTACCTCTCCTTCCTTTCTTACATAGTTACATATATAATATATTAATTCCCGCATAAGCGTTTCCAATTCGCACGTTCAAATTGTGAATTAGTTCATCTATTTTTCTTTCTCAAAAGGCTGCGATATTAGCGTTAATCAATTCACCAACTTATGAATTATAATAATCTTTAATGACATGATTGGTTGACTAGAATAGTTATTCTCTTACTAATGTATTTTTGATGAATAGTTATTTCTTATTTGGTTAGAAAATAACATGCAGAATAACTAATCTTAAGTTTTCCTCCATTTTTTACGGAATAGGTAAAAGACGTAGGGGAGGTATCTTTAATTATTATTCAAAGTGAACACGGAATAGGTAAAGACAACTTTTCTTATTATTATTATTATTGTTGTTGTTGTTATTGTTATTATTATTGTTATTGTTATTAATAATTTTCTTCTTCTTCTTATTGTTATTATTAATTTTCTTCTTATTATTGATGTTGTTATTATTATTATTATTATTATTATTATTATTATTATTATTATTATTATTATTATTAATTTTTTATTTTCTTCTTCTTCTTCTTATTATTATTATTATTAATTTTCTTTTCTTTTTTTTTGTTGTTGTTCTTATCATCATCATCATCATCATTATTATTATTATATAGTTAGTGAAGACTATAACGGATGTTTTAGTCTTTTTGTTAGTTACTCCTTTATCATTCTAAATTTATCTTTTCAAATCAAACATTGGCATATATCATCATTAGAAATTCTTAGGAATAAACTAAACTAAGTAATACTCATTTCATTATATTCTTCATCTATTTTTTTTCCTAAGAATAACCATTACATTCTTTATATATTCCAACAGGTGAACCAAACACCCTATAAATATGTGTGTGTGTGATTAATGTTTAAATATTGGTGAATAGTAAAATTACATAAATTAACTAGTATTGGATAGAGAAATGGGATCAAAGTTGTACTTTAAATTAAAAAGTCGGAAATAAAACTACATAGGTGTCAAGAATAGAATAGAGGTTAATTAAGACTCGTGACACAAAACTTAAGGACAAGGGAAAATATAATTTCATTGACTTAAAAAAATTTTGAAAATAGAATTTCATTAATTTTGGACTTATGTGAAAATAGAGTTACATTTACTTTAAATGTCTTATATGGAACTCTAATATGTGAATACCTTAATAAGGGGTTTATAAGGGTGTGGTTAAGGTTTTTGTCAAATTATTGCCCTTATATATCTTTTCCACATTAATAAAAGAATTATATCTCTTTACTTGTGGATGTAAGTCACAAGTCAGCCAAATTATGTAAATCATATTTGTTTGCTTCATTATTTTTCTCCTTATATAGCTTTCATTCATGAAAAATTTGGTATCAAAGCAATTAATATCTCAATAATTGGTATCATAGCCAACAATTGATATCATAGCTAGAGTTTGCTGTCAAAATGTCTTTTCACAAATTTGATATTAATAAATTCAATAGATTGAATAATTTATCTCAATAGAAAGTGAAGAATGAGGGTTATTCTTGTTTAGTAGGGATGTGTAGCTGTGTTGAAAGGAGAAGAAAAATTATAATAGAATTTGAAATTGTCAAAGAAGGAAGAGACACTACAATAGAAGGAGCTTTTGGCGACGAATTTTATGTTTTATATTTTCGTCAATAAAAACAAAAAGTTTGTCGCCGATACTTTTTATGGACGACGAAAATTTGTTGCACAAATTGTCGCAAAATCTCTTTGTAAGTAATAATATTTTGTGAAGTTTTTTGTTTCATAGATAATTAGATTTGGCAACAATTTTCTGAACATAGATAAAAGTTATTGTGACATTTTTGGAATGTAGCTAAAAAGTTTTGTCGACAATTTTAGAATCGTAGCAATATTTTTTCAGCTACATTTTTACTTAATTTTTATTTTTTAATAATTTTAAAAATTATTGTCAACATTTTTAGGAACATAGCTAAAAAGTTTTAGTGATTATTTTTATTTTTGACTAAAAAATCCTGTTTATAATTTTCATTTAATTATAATAAATGGTAAGATTTTTAATCCATCATTTCATTTGTAATATTTAGAATTTTTTATTTATAATTAATTAAACAAAAACAAAAATAAAAATAAAAATAAAAATAGAAGCAATTTTATATAAAAATAAATTGTTATTAAATGTTATTTGCAAATGTTAATAAAGAAACTTATGTACAAATTAAGACTCGTGCTCATAATCACTATTACTTACATAATTTGGGCCAAGCATTTGATTAACCATCTTTTCAAGTTTAGCCAACCTTCGTTTAGTACGATTTAACTTTTGCTCATTACGTTTTAACTTTTCTTCATTACATTGTAACTGAGCCTTAGGCGATCGATTTTTCCTCTTAAAGCATAGTTATATATGCTAGTCGTGACGATGATGAACCAATTGGCTTAGAGCCATACCCAAGACCTTTGATGTACCCTAATCTTGTACTAAAGATGATGTTGCAAATATCATCTACGTTTGGCTCATTTTCATCAGACAATAATCTTTGCAACAACTCTTGCATCTTATTCCAAAATTAAAAAAAACAAAATAAATATTTCATTCAAATATTATTAGTTATTACTACATAAATAAATAAGTATAAAATTAAACAAAATTTTATACTTACATAATTATTCTACGCTTCTTCAAAAGTTCAGCCTTCACCTCCTTGTAGTGTGTGAGTTTGTAATATGATCCTATCACACTCTTCTCTATGTAGTTCCTTCTGACTCTAATTTTTGGAAAAAGAAGAATTGAAACATAATTAATAATATTGTATTTACTGATATAATTATAGCTTCTAAACAAAAAACTTACAAATTCATTTCGTATGATAACAAATGATTTGGAGCCTTAGTTGTGAGGATTTTTCATTTTTTTTCTCTATTAACCTTGGCTTTCTTACAATTTCCCTAAATAAAAAAGAAATAGTTATTAAATTATGAAACAAGATTAATTGAAGCAAATGTGAAGAGAAAGAAGACAAACCTTAACGTTGACAGCGGACCAATAATCACACATTTGGCTCTAATTTTTTGGAGTAACCCACTCCGAAACATGTCTTCTTGGCTCCTCATTTGAAGGAAAAGATTTGTAGTATTTATGTAGTCGATAATGATGATCCTTGACCCTTTGTTTCAACAATGAACTCACATAACTTGACACTTCAGGATTCTCGATATAGACAATATTAAACTTCATCTGTGAATTTGTGTCAATCTTGGTATCATTGTTTGACTACAGAAGTTTTAAAGATTATACCGATCGATATTATATAAGTTGTTTGGATCATAAGGATTAGGTTTATATGTGTTAAGATATCTGTTATATATCTTATTATTTAGTTTTGGCACTATTCGATAATTGGACATTCAAGATATTGTTGATTAGCTTCAAATTTTATTGGATTTGATTGGTTGATTATAGCTGGACTTGGTGGCTGAAAATAAAAAAGCTATCTTGGATAGTATTTGATAAGAGATTGTATGAAGATAGAACTCTATCTTGTAAAGATTCCCTTGTGAATCACGTGAATGAAGATATAACTCCATCCTGTGAAGACTCTTTGGTGATTTATGTCACTACACAACTAAATGAATCTTCTACCGTGACCTCTCCCATATCTGTTGAAGTTAATTTTTGACAATATCTAGCAGCTGTTTAGGTCAAGATATTAATCTATCTATTGCTGATTTTTCTATTAAGAATAATGTGACTTATGTGGCTACTAATCGATGATTGGGTGGAATCTTTGGTAGTTGCATCTTTCTCAAGTCTAAATTGTTGATTAGGAGTTTATGTAGATGTGATTGTTTTCTATTGGTGCTAGCATGACTTGGCTAGACAATTTTTTTGTGTAGGATTATAGCAGCTACGTTTTACTGGAGTTGTCATTGTTTTTGCAAGTCCAAGCAGCTATTTTTCTAATTGGTGTTTTATGTGATTCAACTAGGAATTTTTCTTTTCTAAGTTCTAGTTTTGTGGGTAAATAGGAAGTATTTTGAAGACCCTTGCATGTGGGTGAAGGCGAACGCATCTACTCTCGACATTCTGTCTTCTCATGTTGAGATTGGACTTGGCTTCCTCTTGATTATCTTTTTGCTATCTAGGCTAATTGGGAGTTGATCGTGTGTGTTTCTGGTGGCTATCAATATCGATGGTGGTGTACATAAAATTCCAACAGACATCGTGGATTTTATAGCTTCGTTGTTTACAATGTTTCGGTGAAAAAATATTTATTTTTTTAGTGATTTTTCCAAATTGGGGAGCTATGTTTTTTTTATTATGAGGGAATTTTTGGGCTGTCAACGATAGTGGTTTTTGTGTGAAAAACTTCCAATAGTCTTGGTATTTTTGCAACTTCATATTTTGTAACATTTTCGATGGAAAGAAGTTTGTTTCATTGGTGACTTTCCAGCTATTATGTGTGGGTTATTCCAGTGATGATATTGAAGTTTCACAGCAGATTCTTTTAATGGACAACTTTTCGTTTCTTTTGATGGATAACTTTTCATTCTTTCGTTGACGAAGCTACATTGTTAGAAAAGTTGTTTTCTTTCTTAAGTATGTTTTTTTATGTTCATTGTTATTTTATTTTAGTTTCATCCTTTATTATAAAATATTGTTGAGAAAATTCTCTGTTGAGGTTAGTACGAAGCGGTCATACTATTAGATGTGATTTCTTTCACGGGTAGTGAGGATGAGGGATAGTGTCAAGGGTGGGGTGAGTCCGCTTTATAATGCCTTGAATAAAACTATTGTTGTCTCACAAGTGAAAGTTGTTTAAGCTAAGTGGGGGCCCTACAGATGTAGGCAAGGTGTGTCGAACTGCATTAACAAATTTTTGACGTTGATTTATCATTTGTGTGTTTAATTTTTCTGTTTTTCATTGTGCTAGAAACAACAGCGGTTAGACTAGAAATTTTACTAAACTACTACATCCTTTTGAATTTTCAATTAGTATCATAGTGGATCATCAAATCAGAACTTGGTACATCAAGTTGGTGCAGATCCATGTTTCGCAATTATGACTATAAGAGAAGGGGAATCAATCATCAAGGTACCATTGTTATATGGCTCAAATTATCCTACGTGGAAATCATGGATGAGAGTATTCATTCAGGCACAAGGAATAAAAGCATGGAACTCAATTTTAAATGACTAGACACATCCAGTGGCGACTAATGGAAAGGGAGAAGTAGTACTTAAAGATTCATTTGAGTGGACAAAGGTTAAAGAAGAGAGAGCACTTGAAAACTTTTAAGCCTTAGACGCCATCTTCAATCCAGTTGATTGTGAGGGATCAAAATCTATAATAGCCTCGAAACTTCAGATGTTGGTTGTGAGGTTTGAAGAGGTGAAGATGGATGAGAGTGAAATTATTAGAGACTTCTATGAGAGACTATGTGACATAGCAAACCAAGCGCATCAACTTGGGAAGATGTATTCAAATGTGAAACTTGTTAAGAAGACAGTGAGATCATTGCCTCTGAGATTCATACCAGAAATTACAGCCATCTAAAAAGCCCATTATATCACTGAATTGTCTTTGGCTAAGGTAATTGGGATTCTCACCAACTTTGAGATGATTTTTTTGAGAGATAAACAAGAGAAGAAAAAAGGATTGGCATTGCAAGTTGAGATTGAAAAAGTCGTGAATGACTTAGGAGATGAATCCGATGACAATGAGGATATGGAGTTAATGATAATAAATTTCAGCAAGTGGTTAAAGAAAGTGAAGAAGGATAGATCCAATTTTAGAAAAAAAAGGTGGGAGCTCATCAAATAGTAATTTTAAACAACAAGTTAAAACTCAAAAGGATGAAAGAAAAGTGAAGAAAATTCAATGTCATGAATATCAAGGCTTTGAACATGTGTAAGCAGAATATACTAACACTTTGAAGAAAAGAAAAGGAAAGTCCTATACAAGCAAGTGGAGTGAGAATAAATCCAAAATGAGTATGGTAGTGAAGAAGAATTTGTGAATAGTGCTGTGTTGGTTACTTTATACAACAAAAGTCCAGTTACTTTGAAGGAAGAACCTGATGATGAAATCGTGGGTAAATTAGTCCAAAATTTTAGGAAAAATACAGATAAATCAGTCTAAAGTTTAATTTCAAATTATGACAGTAATTACAGTGATTTAGAGGACAAAAGTGAGGATATTTACAAAGCCTATGAGTGAATGTATGTAAAGTGGATGCAAACGTAAGAAAAATGAAAAGCTAATTAAGGAAAACTCTTCTATGAAGAACATCATTCAAGATTTAGAGAAGAAGTTGTTATCTACCATAAATGAGCTTGATGAAATGAAATTGAAGCTAGTCAATATGGAAAAGGGAATAAGAATGTTAAATGGAGGTACCAAAAAGCTAGAAAATTTGTTAGAAATTGGAAATGCTAAAGGATATGTTCGAGGTATTGGTTACAAGAAAATGTTCCAAGTTGAATGGTGGGAAAAATGATGATGCTAGATCTGTCAAAGGAGAAACCTCAAGGAAGAATCAAAAGTTTATACCTACATGTCACTTTTGTGGGGTAATTGGGCACATAAGGCCGAATTGCTACCAGCTGCTATAAATGATATGTCAACAGGGTCAAAACCAAAAATCTAAACATTTTTCATTAAATTTTCAGCAGTAGCCCACGTTACCAACACATACTTGGGTTAGAAAGGATCAATTACAAGCATAAAGATGTAGTAAAAGAAAAATAAGAAATTATCTAGATTTATAGTTAGTTGTTGTTGTTAAAGAAACTGATCAGACAGAGAATCAATTAGTTACTTCAGAAGAAGAAACCGATGGCAAAAATAATGTAGTGAGGAATAAGGTTAGGTTTGAATTTCTTCAAGGGGCACATGGACTGTGTAATTTACAAATTTGAAGTATATTGACTTTTTTCCCTAAAGAAAAGGAGATTTGAAGGAGTTATCGTTTAATGTTTTTGAGTTTTATTTATGGGTTTCTAAGGTTCAATTGATTGGTGTGCATTTGGCTTTTTCCTTACTTTTTAAATAGTAAATATATTTGATGTGAGTATGAGGCTTTGCTTGATGATTTGAGAATTCTCCTAATAGGAAAATATAGGATTGTTTTTTGTGACTATTCAATTCAGGGAGAGATTTGACCATTAGTCTTGCTTTTTGACATCTTTTGTCCCAAAGGGGAGAAAACTATATTGGAACATCTGGTTTTGCTTTGTTGATTATGTTCTGTTACTTTTGTTGCTTTGGATATTTGTATCTTCGGATAACTGCTTGTCTTTGGATCATATTGACTGACTAAGGTAGTTATCTCATATGGATTGTGTTTTTGATGTTTATATGTCTAATTATATCCTTTATGGGGAGTTTCAAATTTGTGACAAACAATACCAAAAAGGGAGATATTGTTAAGATATCTATTTTATATCTTATTATTTAGTTTTAGCATTATTCGATAATTGGACATTCAAGATAATGTCGATTAGCTTCAAATTCTATTGGATGTGATTGGTTGATTATAGTTGGACTTAGGGGCTGAAATTAAAAAGCTATCGTAGATAATAATTGATAAGAGATTGTATGAAGATACAACTCTATCTTGTAAATACTCCTATGTGAATCACATGAATGAAGATAGAACTCCATCTTGTGAAGACTCCTTAGTGATTAGGTTACTACACAACTGAAGGAATCTTCTACCATGACCTCTCCCATGTCCGTTGAAATTAGCTTTTGGTGATATCAAGCAGCTGATAGTGTCAAGCTATTAATCTATCTATTGCTGATTTTTTTGTTAAGAATAGCATGACTTATGTGGCTGAAAATCGGGGATTAGGTGGAATCTTTGGTAATTGTGTCTTTCTAAAGTTTATGTTGTTGATTAGGAGTTTATGTAGATGTGATTGTTTTCTATTGGTGCTGGCATCACTTGGTTAGACATTTTTTGTGGAATTATAACAGCTACATTTTACTAAAGCTTTTGTTGTTTTTGGAAGTCCAAGCATCTATTTTTCTAATTAGTGTTTTACATTATTCTATTTGGATTTTTTTTCTTTTTTGAGCTCTAGTTTTATGGATGAATAGGAAGTACCTTGATGACCCTTGCATATAGGTGGAGGCGAATGCATCTACTCTTGACAATTTTTCTTCTCATACTGAGATTGGATGTGGCTTCCTCTTGACTATCTCTTTACTATCTAGGCTGATTGGCAGTTGATCATCTGTGTTTCTAGTGATTATCGATTGTGGTGATGGTGTGCGTAAAATTCCAACAGGCATCGTGGATTTTGAAGCTCCCTTATTTGTAATGTTTCAGTGAAGAAACGTTTATTTTGTTAATGATTTTTTCATATTATGGAGTTGTGTTTTCTGTCTATTGTGATGGAATTTTTAGGTTATCAATGATAGTGGTTTTTATATGAAAAACTTCCAACAGTCTTGGTGTTTTTGTAGCTTCATAGTTTGTAACATTTTTGTGGAAAGATGTTTGTTACGTTGGTGACTTTTCAGATGTTATGCATGGGTTGTTCCAGTGATGATATTGAAGTTTCATAGTAAATTCTTTCGATGGACAACTTTTCATTCTTTTAATGACAAAGCTACATTGTTAGAGAAGTTGTTTTCTTTCTCAAGTGTTTTTGTTATCAAATACTATTGAGAAAATCCTCTGTTAAGGTTAGAACAAAGAAATTGTACTATTGGGCGTGATTTACTTTCACAGGTAGTGAGGATGAGGGAAAGTGTCAAGGGTAGGGTGAGTCAGCCCTGTAATATCTTGAGTAAAATATTGTTGGATCACAAGTGAAAGTTGTTTAAGTTGGGTAAGGGCCCCGTAGAAGTCGGCAAGGTGTGCGAACTACGTTAACAAATTTCTGGTGTTGATTTATCATTTGTGTGTTTAATTTTTCTGTTTTTGATTGTGCTAGAAACAATTGCGATTGAACTAGAAATTTTGTGAAACTACTACATCCTTTTGGATTTTCAATATAGGTAAAGTGATGTCAATGAAGAAAGAAAAAGCTTTAGGTTGGAGTTGAGAAGGGGTGTCAAATAAGGAAGAAAAAGATTAGTTTGCATTTAAGAGTGCTGAAAAGGGACTAAGTTATGCAAAATCTTTGATTTAGACTATTATAGCCAAGTTCTAAAGATGAAGAAGTGAAATTTGGATCCTACGAAGTGGTTGAACTTAGGTCTAACAATATTTCAAATTCATGGTAAGCTATGTATGTTGTTAATAGCATCTAGTAAACAATTATATACAAACTCCCTCAATGGATAACATATGAAGAACTACTTCTTTGTTGTTCATATAAGTGGTCTTAGAACTTCTCATATGCAAAGAGTTTCATAATGAGCACCTATAACGACCCTCTTAGGTTCAACAACTTGCTTGATAGTGAGAATTATGAATGGGTGCCACTTCAATAATATGATTAACACTAAGCATAAGACTTTTGCACCTCAAAACTTGGCGTGAGACATTGGCACCTCAAAACTTGCTTAAGGCAAAATTATCTTTTTCTCCAACAAAAATTTTCTACCCATATATAAGATTTAATGTCAAGATAAATAAGATTACTTAATTTGTAAATAAGGGACAATGACATATTTTAAGGCTGAGGAATATAAGTGTAACTTACGATGTAAATCTGATAATATTAAAATATGACATATTCGTAGCTAAATTGGTTGTAAAATTAATTAAATTAATTTTCTAAGAATTGCAATCCCTTTTCCCTTATGCTTTAAAATGGTTTAGTGTATTAATGAAGTTATGGCTAACGATCTTATTTGGGTCATGGGTAGATATAAATATTTAAATGCTTCTTCCAATCTCCTTTCTATGTAAACATTCATTTTCTTAGATGATTTTTTATTACATATAACTCATTCATGATTAAAAGAGTTTTTATGACTAAGCTACACCCTAATATCCTTTTCTTATATGATTTCTTATTTTATATAGGGCGTCCTAATTGTTTGTGTGACCATTTCTTCTTTAAGAAACTTTTCTTTATATTATCACTCCATTTAGTTACTCTAAGTGATGGAAGCTTTGGATGGTATTAATGATTGAAATGATTATATAGAAATAAATGTAAAAGATAGGATGCGGAATGATGCAATAGAGATATATTTAGTCTCATCAATGGTTGAAGAAGTGAAGAACAAAAATTTAACAACTACTACCTTTTTAAATATGGTTGGAAGAATATTAAGATAAGTCCTCAAGAAATTTTTATAAAGAGTTTATTGATGTCTAATAGTTAAAGAATAAGTATAATAGATTGGAGGCTGGATCAAAGAGCTTTAATGTAACATCCCATCTCCCATAGGAAGGGTATTTTGGTAATTTGGGACGGGTTAGGAGTATTGATTTAGGTCTCGGCA
>JANVCQ010000008.1:22606846-22627284 GCA_025531925.1 Erythroxylum plowmanianum
TAATGAATCGAAATAGTTCACAGTTAGTTTTAAAAAGTTTCCAATTTTTGGTGAATGATTTATTATAGTGATGCCACTTGGAGTTTTGCGTTGTTTGTCGGTAGCGCACCCTTATCGTAGGGTGTGTATCGGAATGGCCTACGGACGTCCCGGTACATATCCTATGGTAAGGGGGTGCTACATTTAAGAATTTATAATGATATAGATGAAAATTGGAAAAAAATATTTAAGATAAAATCTATTTAAGGTTACAACTTATGTTGATACATCCTTATTAAGAAACAAATATATTTGTTGAACTAAGGAAGGTTCTAATTGATTTTTTGATGATAACAAAACATAATTACTATTAAGTTTATTACTTTGATGAAAAGCAATATAAAAACAAAATAAAGTGATAAACTCAAAAAAATAGCTTACAAAGTTGATAAAAGGAAAAGGTTTACAACTATTGAAACGAAGATCAAAGTAAAAGCATAAGAAGCTCGAGACTTATCAAGGTCATTCTTGAGTTTATAATATTAATTGTAATCTCACTTTGTTAATTTGTTGCTCTAAAAGGCTCACCAGGCATAAGCATTTTGTTTCACTTTATTGCATGAATTTTTTACATTCATCAAGAAATATTAAAGCTTTTAATTTTAATAACAAAAATCTTGATTTTTCAAACACTTTTTAAGGAACATTTTGGGAAGTATTTAAATCATAGTTAGATTAAACAAATTACTTTTTACTATTTAAAGTTGTAAAAATCATATTTTTAATGTGATTGGTTGATTTATATGGATTAGTGGTCAACTAATATAGGTTAAAGTTGTGAAATTTGATGTGCCATGAGTTTTTTGTAACATTAGTTGAGGTATTGGTTGACCAATGTATCATATTAGTATATCAATATGCCTATTGGTCAACTAGTGTTCCAACGACTAGTGAATCTGATGCCTTTAATGCATATTAGTATGCTATAATGATCAACTAGTGCTCTAAATATAGCCATTGTAATGGCTAGTTCTTAGCTTCAATGTGCTAAACCATTATAAATAGATGTTTTCTCATTGACTTTAGTATCAAGAAGGTTTTGGGTGTTGCATACACAAATTTCAAGTATTTTTAATCATTTTAGCATCCTTTTCTCATATTTGTATAAGTAAGCCATTTAGACCTATCAAATGAATAATTGAGATATTTTTTAGTTGTAATCCTTTATTGGGGTGTTGGATATATTATACTCAGAGTGTTCTAAGTGGGATTAAGATTCCTCCTTACCTTGGATAAAGATTGTAAGAAAGGCTCTTTACCAAAAAAAGCTTGTATAAAGGCTATTTTTTACTTTGAAAGAAAAATTTATAGTAGAATTCTAAGAATAGCCTTTAGAGTAGACGTAGACAAGAGTTGCTTGTCAAACCACTGTAAATCAATTTGCCTTCTCTCTTCCTTATCCTCTTTAAATTATTTGATTGATTTATATTAAACAATTTCCTCATTCTTATTTATATTATTTGATGTTAATTGAGTTATTTGGTTAGAAAATTATTGAATTTTATATACAGCCAATTTGTCTCCCCACCTCCCCTCTTCATTGGGTGTCATTACAGACTAACACTATTAGTTAGGTTTCAGGTTAAATTCATAAAAAATGCTATAATTTCATTTAATATAATAAAATTTGACAATTATTTCAAGTTGATATTTGTGAAATAATTTATGAGAATTTTAATATATGATGTCAGTGAAAGCTGAATGGGGCTTAATATCCGATTATTCAATCAATTGTGCAAGATTTAGTGCTAACGAGTTTGATGCCTATCCCCCACTTGACACCAATTTTTATTTACTTTTAACTCAGAAATCTATTTGACAAATACGAGTTTACTGTCGGTCTAATTTTTTTTAGCTGATGGAATTTTAGTATTCACAAAGAATTTAAGGCATATTTAACAATTCTCTACCTTAAATTGAACTCTCCATTTAACCAAGAATCACTCCTGCCATACCCATCCCTAAAGTCTTAAAGTTATGTGAGCATTTACTAAGTCCAAGCTACATTTGATTTTTTTTTAAGGAAACAACTTTATTAACAAACCAATTGCATCATCTAAAGTGTGAACCATTTTTTTTAACAAGATCTACCTAGATGCAATCAATTTTTTGACCTTGTGAGACCTTTTCCTTTATCATATGACTCATCAATATATCTTTCTTTTTAATTTTCCGAGTCTCTTAAAAGATAGTTGCATCCTCATCACTGATAATAAGATCATACATAACTGAATATCTTCAACTATATCTTCTTAGATGTTTGATGGTCTATCTCACTCTATCTTTAGTTATTCCATGCTAATACTTTCTTTTTGACATTGTTCTATCTCCTGAACTAGAATTTCTACCCCTTTAATATTTGTTCTAGGTTGTTCTAAAGTGCAACCTGTACCATCTTTAACGTTGTTCTATCTCCTTACTGTTGACCTTGACATATCTTTTCCATATATTTTCCTCAATATATGTCACTTCCTAAACACTATATCCTTAAATATTACCATAGACTTTTTACTAAGCATATGAAACTTGCAGAAGCGTACCTTCCTATATTTTTCATCCTTCAACAAGCTCCTTTATAAAGTTTCATTGCCACTTACTCTCTAAGATGGACTCTTTCACATGTACCATACTGCAATATTATCATCCTTTTGCCCTGAAGATTGAGAAAAGAAAAAACTATTATTTTCTTTCCCATTAAGACATTGATGATATATTATAATTTTTCTTTCATCATAATCAACACACCTTTACCAACTTAAGTTGTCTAACCTTACCATAAAACTTACTTTTGACTATCAAGAGAACCTATAAAAATTAGATTCTTCTGAAGCTTAAACACATATTAGGCATCCAATGTTTTAACAGTTCTATCATGTATTTTGATTTGCAATGAACCATTACCTTTAATAGCACGTTTTCCATCATCATCCAATCTAACAATATCATTCTATTCTTTAAAAGAACGTAATCAATCCTTATTGAGAGTTATATAATAAGATGTGCTTATCACTCATCAATTTGCATAATCGTAATTATTTATAGTCAAAATAGTACTGTCTTTTCCATCTCGACTACAACAATACTCACTTTTCATATATTTTTTTTCTCGTTTCTATTCTTCCTATAGATAGTACCTTAAAATGTCCTTTTTCTTTATAGTTAAAGCATCGAAGAAATTTAGCCTTCGATTTGGAATGTGAATTACTCTTTTTTCTAATATCCTTTTCCTTATTCATTTCTTTGCATTAGACTCACATCTGATTTATCTTAATTAGAGGACTTTTTTTTCAAATTTTTAGACTATAGGATATTGTTCACACCATTGACAAAATTTGTGTCTCTACCATACAATATTGTATCAACAAAATTCTCATATGAATTGCATAAGGGACACAAAAGGAATATGGTTTGATCCCCATCCTCAATTTTAATTCTAAAATGTTGTAAATTCACGTTGATCTGATTAAAATTATCGACATGGTCTTCTACCTGTGTATTATCTATCAACTTCAAGGTATAGAACTGTTGCTTTGTTAAATTTATTTAAAAGTGATTTTTTTGATATTTACTCTTAAGTTATTTCAATAATAAGGCAATGATTATTTTATTAACTACCCCTGTTAGGACCTCGTAACCCAAATTCAACAGTATTACTATATGCACCTTTGACAGAAACTCTTTCCTTCTCCAACTTTTCCAAATTCTTTATAATGCTTCTTCTCCTTCTAAACAAGAACCATCCTTATGTTCACCTTCCATAGAGTGAAATTATTCGATACATCGGATTTCTTAATATCAAACTTGTGAAGAGATGTCTTGACAATAAAACATATGCTTTGATGCTAATTGTTAAGATACCAACTATTACACAATTGTAAGCAATATAAGAAGAAAATAAACAAAGTAAAAACACAATAATTTACGTGATTCGATCAATTATATGATGTATATCTACATGTAAGGAGATAGATTTTATTATTATTATTATTATTATGAGAAAGACAATACAAAGATAATAGATGACAATAATATTCTCAACAGCTTAAGGTTACATGTAAGAAGTTTAAGTATGTTAGGTATGAAAGAGCTATTCGATACTAAAATGTGTGTTACTAATGATTTAGCCATGGTGGCATATTTATATTAAAAAAAAATTCTGATTCAGAGTATGGTATTTTGAAAGTTTAATTAATGTTTTTAATTAAAATATGGGATATTTTGCTAGTAATGAAAAATGGGAAGATGCATCTTCCTTTGCTGTAAAGTAAAAGTAGATGCCCTTATTTTTGTGCTTAAGTTTTACATATGTTGGAATAGTAACGGGGAATGGATTAAAATCAGTTTAGTTGGTGCTCCTGTTGAGGTCTCTGTTCACAAAAGTTCCTTTTTCCATTTTATGCTTCACTTACACAAGACGCCTTATCGTATTTGTGATCATATTCTATAATCCACGAATATTTTGTTGAAGATAAAAAGTAGATAAGCTACATTCAATTTTTTAATTTATTCCAACGATGCATCAGTTCATTTTTCTATTGATAACTATGAAATGGACAAGTATTAAAATAAAAACCTAATTCTATGTCGTATATTCATATTGAAATTAACTATAATATTTATCTTCATAATTATTTAATGCCAATTTTCGATTAAATTCAAAAGTTTTATTATTAATAGAATTTCTATTCTTAAAACAACGGTAAAGAAATTATAGTTAGTTAGTTAGTTAACCCCGGTAATGCAAAATCCAATCATTGGTCTTTCAAGAGATAATCCAATATTCGCTTGTACAAAACAAAAGGATGCCTTGAATTATACTCTCAATAGTTTAAATTATTTTAAAAAGAAAGAAGATAGGACGTGGTTGACGATTCTTATTCTTCCTTATATATTAATATTAATATTTTACTCAGTCCCTGTAGCATCTACTCTGCGCGTATTAAATCTTGTCTCGTGGAAAAATATTGCGGGTATATTTTCTTGAATCCAGGTACAACTCTATGTGTTGTCCCCTGTATAAAGGCATTGTTAACAGAAGCTGTTGTCTCACATTCTACATTTCACATTCTTTCATATTTTCATCTATTTCATTTTGCAAAAAAAGAAAAGAAAGGGATATGAAGATGACCAAAAAACAGGAAATAAAAATAAAAATAAAATAAAATAAGACGAAAAAAATTAAAGAAGTAAAAATAAAAAAACTGAATAAAATAAAAAAGTACGATAAATGAAAAATTAAAAGAGTGACAATAAAATGAAAAAGTATTTTATTTAATAATATTAAGTATTTACAAATTAAATTAGATTAAGATCCCAAATCTTTTGAAATTCTTATTTAATTACCTTTATTTTGATCAAAAAATTATTTTTAAACACTTTATGTTAAAATGTTATTTTAAAAATATTTTTATCACCCTCATTCATATTTTGGAATGATTAAGTATTACCAATATAAAATTGATTTCTTTTAGATAGATATCTAATTATTAATATTGGTCAAAATTATTCTAAATTAGAAATAATATTAATAGAAACCATTATAAACAAGAGTTGGTCAACTAAAGTTATATAAGAGAGTAATAAATAATGTTTCTAGATAGAATTTTAAGTAACAATATTTTGAAATTAAGCTTTTAACAAGAAAAAGAAACACAAATCAATTGGACAACAAATTTTCGAATTTTATACTTCAAAGGTTTTTAAATACTTCAAAGGTTTTATTCTAGCTTAATACGTAAATATTTAAATTTAGAATACTTAAAATTTAGCAACTATTATATATAATAATATAAAATAACAAGTATAGTATTAATTTTTAATCATTCTTAACTTGTCTTGTATTTAACTATCTCAAAATATAAAATATAACAATACAAATGAATTTTAACAATACAATTCAAATAGAGTAAAAGAAATGAACATCATCATTTAAAGAAAAAGTTTATAACAATTCAAGAACGACGTCTAACTGTCATTAAACTGGAAACAATATTATCGCGAATAGTTGTCATCTATTGAGTTCTTTGTTCTTCAATGCCTTTTTATGTAGAGTTAACTTCAACATCTTGAAATATATCTGGAGGTATAAATTCAGGATCTTAATCGATGATGCTAAAAGCCGGATCGCCAATTGTATTTCTTCTAATATAGTTACGCAACGTAAAAGCTGCACAAATTATTCTATTTTGATCCATTAATGAATACTTAGGCATTTTTTTCAATATCTTCCATCGAACCTTAAGAACACCGAAAGCCCTCTCAATACAATTTCTTAATGATGAATGGGCTCGATTAAAAACTTCTCGAGATTCTCTTAGATTTGCACCATGAAACTCCGATTGATGATATCTTATCTTTGGGTAAGGTGTCAAATATCCTTCTCTTTTCGAATAGCCTTTGTCAATCAAATAATATTTACTTGAGTTTTCATAGAAGCAATATAATTAGCATACATGATATCATAAAAAGTTTAAATCATTAATAACAAATCCTACAAATCTTAAAATTACCTATCGGTGGTTTTGAAAATTTAAGTCTCGGATTACTTGTATCAAGGAAAATATGAGAATCATGTGCTGATCCCTACCAACCCTTTAAAACATATGTAATTAGAAAGTTAAAGCCACATGTTGCCAATACATTTGTTGTTGTTATTTCTTTCCACCCTCTAAATCTCATTTGATTATCCTCTATAACAACTACCGCTATATGTGTACCATCAATAGCTCCAATGCAATCCTAATATAAAATAATAATCATAAGATGATAAAATAATATTTTTTAATAGAAAATATAATGAAGGGGGAGGAAGAACATATTCAATTACCTTAAAATGTGGCACATATCTAATATCATTGGCAATTTGTGGTGGAATGTTCTTGAATTCAAGATCTTTTGGTATGAGTATATCCCTTGAAAATCCATCCATAGTAAAGAGTAACAACTAACAATTGTGTTGAGTTATTCCATTTTATAGGTGAAAAAGAGACGTTGGGTAGTTGTGAGTAATAAATGGAGTTAAAAGTAATAAATTAAAAAACTAGCCACAGCTTCCATGAATTAATGCAACAAGAGACAACATACTTCGTTATTCAAGTGCAGCAAATCCATTTATATGTCAACTACTATCAGACTTCATTTAATGAAATATCTATCTCAGATACTTTCATTAAATGTCAGATTTTGTTTCAGACTGGCTACAAAAGAGGAACTGCAGCCATGTTCCATTAAATCAACAGAGTTACAACTAGTTACAACAAATAGTCACAATAGAGTTAATTATTATAGACAGTCAGTTAGCAATAAGAGAACAATGCAAAAAGAAACAAGGTAATCCATATTATTCAGAATAAAAAAATGATACAGAATTCACTGAACCTAACATCAGAAAGAGTTGTAAATTTTAAGATAAAAATTGAACAAACAATAAAGGCACAAGCAGAAGAGTTCCGATGGCCAAAATTATATTCCAAAAATGAAAAACACTGTACTGAAGTTCGGGGAAAGCCCCCAAGTCTTAAGTGTCTGCAAATGGTACTCATCAGGAAAGACCTAAATTATGTAGTCCGTTAAACAATACTGAGCAAGCTCATACTTGCAGTTGACAACCTGTACACATATTTAGTTAAAATTTTCAAAAAGGCAACATATACGAAAATCACGTAACAATACAATTACAAAAGATGACTAAATATGTTTTATGGAAATGCAACCCGAACATCACTTCAATAAGAGTAAAAGAAGCTTAATCCAGACTAAAGCCATCAGACCTGCTCTAAAACTTTGGGAAGAATAGTATCTTTGTATATTTCGAGGTCCACATCCTCTATTTGATTGAGAATATGCAGATGTTTTCCCACCTAACAAGAAAGAAGATAATGTGAAAATGTAGTAGAGAACACAACGAAGAGCTAACGGGTTATCCATAAAAAGAAGTAGATTGTCAGTTTTACAAGATCACGAAGTTTGCTTCTCTCCTTTCTTGCTTCTCTCTTACCCGTCCAAGTCCCTGCAGATTAGAAAGCCTAATTGAGGGCCTCAACTCAGGATCACCAAAGAGTATGAATGATCATAAGCACCATAAAACCTGCAAGTCCAAAAATTATGGCCTCATAATTCATTTTACCTTTATGGCATGCATCTACTGTGGTGATATGCATTTTATTATCAAGAGTATGAAAGCGGTCACACATACACACAAACCTGATGTTGGGCCCGAACCCAGAGCTTATTCATCTCAGTGAAGTTTTGTATCACAAAATCCACAACATCCATGAATGTATCCTCATCTCAGCAGGAAGTAAGCATCATGTTTACATGCATAGTTCATGGTAACCATTTGTTGTTCAAACCATTCATAGCACTAAAAGCTTATGTTATCAATCGACACCATAAGAGGATGCAACTACTACTAATGATAACAAAGATGATGCTTGCTTTTCGGAAGTTGCAGAATATACAAATCGCACACCACTTATGGATGCTAGGATTCACATTTGAACAGTCTACTTGAAAGTTTAATCTCCAAAAGGTAATCCTACATTGTCAGTATGAAGTAATTCATAGGACTTGAACTTTTATATTTCCCTCACATCTGTCCTAGTTCTATTGTAAGAAATAGAAAAACAGCAACATACAAGTAGTTGCTTGGTCAAAGTAAAACAAAAGTATAATAAAGAATATACCACGTGACATAACATTTTTATGTGGTTAAAGTACCTTCTCTAGCATAGAAATTTATAGAAATATCGTATACACATTATTCAGTCCAAAGTTTAGATATCGTGTTTCCTTTTAACTCCTAAATTTAACAAAACAAAATCTTGAGAAGAACAAAAGATAAAAAATCAATTTCAGAGATCTTCTTACTCCTTGTATTCAGAACTAATATCAGGCAATTTATCTCTACTCAATTGAGCAAGATAGCTTCTAAGAAACAGTCCTTGCACTGGATGTTAAACTCCACGATACATCTCCACAAGATCCTTAAGCACATCTTTAGCTGGAACCTCCTTTGTTTTTAGGTAAACAAATCCAACCGTGCACAAAAGATACCTAACAAACATATTCATTAGCTTCTACTCATAGTTGAACAAAATCGAAACAACGCGTCATTATCAACACTCGATCTTCAATAACTATCATAAGCAAATCACTTACAATCTAGGCAACACGTTTCCTGCATGTTGCATGAGCTCATACAAATCCACGATTGGAATGTCTGCTCTCGTCTTTGAAGAACATCTCAAGTTTTCTCAACTCATCAAAGGCTCTCATATCTACGAATCAAAAATTAAATTCAATTTCAAGGAGAAAAAAACTAAAAACCTAAAAAGAGATCCGAATTTTACAAAGTTTGTAGTATTTGTGAGGGAAGAGCTTGAAAGTTCTGAGCTCTGATAACATCTGAGCCGAGTACTTGAGAGCTTCTCTCAAATTGTTCGCATCCTGAGACTCGAAACGTTCGATTGGACTTCTTAGATTTGAAAATCAAGAGGAATTTTCTTTGAGCTCGAAATCGAAAAACATATCAAAGCGTGATGCATGTAGAAGGCGTTGTGTTCAAGAAGACATGTACATGCTAGATCCTAAAACATCAACTTCCCAGGAACAAAATACCGAGTATGTAATAATGGAGAATCAAACAAAAAAAAGGGGGGAGGGCCTTTTCTCACCCAATGTGGAGTTGAATCCACCAGTTACCAGTTCACCCACATATCTCGCAACTAGAAAGCTAAAAGATTTTGACACCTCAGGTCTTGATGCCTTGCAAAGTGAACCAAGAGTCCTGGCAAGATAAGGAGAACAAGAATCAGGGCCAAAACGTGTAAAATACAAGAAAAATGGAAACAAGAAAAGAAGAAATCGTCAGTTTCTCATAGTAATTCGTTGTTGCAAGCTACAAGGATTTCGTAATTTGAAGAATCTAGAGAAAACGAGAGTAAGAGTGATTCTTCTAGAGAAAATGAGAGAGACGTAAATGAGGTTGGCCAAAAATTTAAGGACAAAATTGACATTATAGGAAAAGAAAATAGTTGATTGCCTTAAAACGCCACTTCTAAGCAGTTTTTTATTTTTAATTGATTAGGTTGAATCAAACAACAACTAAACAAAATAAATAGCTAGTTGATGAAATTAAATAGCTGATTTTAGTCAATCAGCTAAAAATTAGCTAGTCAGTTATCAACCAAACAAGGCCTAAATATGCTTTTGGTGTATCTAACCCCTTTTTAACAAACTCAAAGCCAACTTTTGTGTCGTTGTGCATTGTATTTTTAAAATGCTATCGTTTTCTTGCAACGGAGCTTGCTAAATTCTTTGACGTGAAACCATATACGTAGAAGCGAAAGAGAAGGTTTTCGTTAGAAGTCCAAAATGTTAAATTGTGGATCATAATATTATGCATATTTGCACTGAATGTGTCGATACAGGCAGGAGGATTTCGGGAGGAAGAGGTAGTACCTAGAGCCTATCTCATTATGCGACAGTGTACGGTACAACTTTGATAACCTGGGGTGCATTCATTATGGAAAAATGCCGGTCTTACAATGATAGTCCGAGGGAAAATTTTAGCTATACATTGGATTGTCGTGTTCTACTGTTTTAATGAATGGTAAACTTTCTAGTTTATAAAAACTATATATTAATAAATTATTAGATGCATTTGATAGTTTTAATAAAATTATATAATTTAAAATAAATTAAAAGTTTTAATCTGTCTATACTTTTATTGAGTCAGGGTTTAGGTAAATCAAAACTTTTGAATTCCGATTTAAATATGCAAATTCTCAAATCGAGAGACTTTAGAAAAGACTAACTGCCCTAATTAAACTATGTAAGGGCACTTTTGTTATAGTCTTTGTGACGTTTAAAACAAAAAGTAAATGGACGTTTTGGTGTCTCTTTACTGACCAAGTAGCTACAGAAATTAGTGAGTAAAGGCATAGGTGTTGGATAAGTCATTATTCATTAAACAAACACAAATATAGACTTGCGTAGTTCTACTTTGGGAGATGGGATGAGGATTCACATTTCTTCATTGATATCATTTAGGAAAGAGGTGCTACGTTGCGTCGTTGACTATCTCAACAACCAGCTGGTAGCTATAAGCTTAAAGACCTCATAAGTTGGATCAGTATAAATTCTCCTTTGCAAAGGTCTATTCATGGCGTAAGAATATATTAAAGCACTAACCATCATATCTATAGTGTTATAATTAAGATGAGAGAAGTGGATTAGCATCTATGTGTCTCTCTCTATATATATGTATAACAAAACAAAATAATACTAGGACTTGTGGGTGGCTATGATCTTCCGTCTCTCAAGAGCTTCAGGAATATAAAAGCTTCTGTGGAGTCTCTCTGTGGTGCGCTGTTGCTGCTCTCAAATTATTGGTCTCAGTCAAACCAAGGAACATAGAGGGATTTATTTTATAATTCTGGTAAGGCATATGTCTGATTCTTGGTTCTGTTTATGGGAGGAAAACAGTGTGTGAGGTTTATTTCGTAGTCTATAATACGTATTCGTCAATTGTGATCTTTGCCACCTCACGTAAAACAACCAGACCTTCAATAAGAAAAAGAGGAGAGCAACGCAGCCATTCACTTGCAGTCTTCATTTTCCTATGGTTAGCTCCCTGGTTTTATTTGAGGCTCCTTTTCCTCCTGCCCCGGAGTTGTTAATATCTCACTCTCTTCTGTATGTTGTTCTCTCTCTTTCTATATATAGAGCAGGATGGCAGAGGTCGGAGGCGAACCAAGATACACGGTGGACCAAGCCCTTGTGGCGGTGGGGTTTGGAAAGTTCCAATGCTTAGTGCTGTTATACGCAGGCATGGGTTGGATAGCGGAAGCTATGGAGATGATGCTTCTGTCGTTTGTTGGACCATCAGTCAAGTCACAATGGCATCTTAGTTCCCGCCAAGAAAGCCTTATTTCCAGTGTTGTTTTTGCTGGTATGCTTGTTGGTGCTTATTCCTGGGGTGCTGTTTCTGACAGATTTGGGAGAAGGTGTGTACTCCCGTTTCTTAATTGTTTACTGCTCTTTCTTAATATTAATAATGTACTCTCCCTCACCTTCTTTCTTATTATGTATTGGATTTTTCACATATTTTATTGTTGTTTTCTCAATTATCCATCTCTAGTTATTCAGAAATAAAGTTTTTAAATACAGGAGAGGATTTTTGGCGACGGCAATAACGACATCAGGAGCTGGAGTACTGAGCGCACTGGCGACAAACTATGTAGCGTTGTTAATATGCAGATGCTTGGTTGGAGTGGGTGTGGGAGGTGGTCCAGTGCTCTTTTCCTGGTTCTTAGAGTTCGTTCCTGCTCCCAATAGAGGCACTTGGATGGTTTTATTCACTGCCTTCTGGACTGTCGGAGCCATTGTTGAGGCTGGACTTGCCTGGGTGAGTATATTATTACTACTAAACCACCACCACCTACTACTACTATTACTACTGCCAACAAAAAATTATGTGCTTGTTTGGTATATGCGCAGATAATCATGCCCAGGTTGGCGTGGAGATGGTTACTTGGACTTTCTGCTGTACCACCCTTTTTTCTGCTGTTTTTGTATGTTTGGACACCCGAGTCCCCAAGGTATCTATGCTTGCATGGTAAAAAAGCTCAGGCCATTAAAGTCTTGGACAAATTAGCCAAACTCAACGGGAAGCAACTACCTCCTGGTACTCTTGTTTCCGATCATGAACTCAATACCCTTCCTCCAAGTAGTGCTGCTAATGGTGCACCTTTACTCCCAATGGGTAAAGTTAGTGCTGAAACTGAAAATGCTCGTCCACCACCATCACTCAAGTCCAATCACGTTAATGCAGGGATTGTCAAATCATTGCTACTACTTCTTTCCCCAAAATTAGCTAGGTCAACTTTACTCTTATGGGTCGTCTTCTTTGGGAACGCATTTTCCTACTATGGCCTTGTTCTGCTAACAACTCAGTTGAATACCAGAGATAACAAGTGCCATGCATCACCTTCTAAGAAGTCCACTACTGATATCAATTACAAGGAGGTTTTCGTCACTACCTTTGCAGGTAAAGTTATTTAATTAATGACGACTATAATTATTTAATTGGATTGTTAAATGCTTAATTATATATATGTATTTGTAATTTGGTTACAGAGTTCCCGGGGTATGTCCTATCTGCGATTATCGTAGATAGATTAGGCAGGAAATTATCGATCAGCGGTATGATGTTTGCATGCTGCATCTTCTTAGTGCCGTTGGTAGTCCATCAAACTGAACGAGTAACCACAGGTCTTCTATTTGGAGCTCGAACTTTCATCAGCGCCTCCTTCAACACTGTTTACATATACGCTCCAGAGGTAAACAAAAATATTCCGAAACGAATCGATTACCTACTAACAACACTATAAACTCGCTTTGATTATTATCTTTTTACTTTTGAATGTAGATATATCCAACCTCGGTGAGAACAACAGGGATAGGAGTAGCGAGTTCTATGGGCAGAATAGGAGGGATGATATGTCCCGTTGTGGCTGTGGGTTTGGTGCAAGGATGTCAACAAGCCGCATCTATTGCCCTTTTCGTGGGTGTCATCGTCTTTGCAGCAATAGCCGTTGTGTTCTTCCCGCTTGAAACCAAGGGCCGAGATTTGTCAGACACCATTTCGAGTACCAAGATCAATAACCAAATTCCCTGAATTAATATAATGTATTTAGAACTTGGTAAATGAAATGTTTAAATCCACTATCTTTGTTTAATAAAAGCTTTCTGCCAGCTTCTTCCTACCTTAAGTTACAAACTTGACCATGTGCAAACACAAAAATTGAGGACCAGGCACCAACCCCCTCCTGAGAAGTACACACCAGACAAGAAAATAATTTGCAACTTGCGTTGTGTGGTTCAAAATTACCAAGAAAATATTGCATGAAAACAAATAGTGTACTTAAATCATTGACTGCTTTCATTATTCGTTTGCTCCACCCAATTGCTCTGACGACCAAAATGATTTGGAGAGCGCAGAAATATGGTGGAACAAAAAATGTGACTAAAGTATACAACAGAGCAAAACTTTATATGATTTAATAAAAAGTTGATGGTATTAACTTCTATGAGTATACTCTTTACTCGAGTTTGAGGAGTTGCAAAAGTTGAAGATAAAATTGGTAAGTACACACATGAAAAAGATAAAGTTGACGAAATATTGGGACTGCGATCATATCACGTGCATAATATAATAACTTAAATTTTAATATTTTCTATAAATTAAGATTACTAAATTTTATAACATAATTATTTTATAAATATAATTAAATATTAATCACAAACCGTACTTTATCATGCAATTTGATTTTTTTTTCAATAACTCATGATCGCCTTAATTTTTATATATTTAATTCTCATTATTTTAATAATCATTCGTATCATTTTTTTTATAATTGTTTTCTCATAATTTCGTTTTTTTTATTTATGTTGATTTTATAGGAACTTATTGTATGGTATCTTTGTGAAGTAGGCTAAATCAAAGAATGCATGGAGGAGACCAAAGTGATTATTCCTCCCCTTAAACTTCCTAAACCTCCCGTCAATTCTAGTAGGACATAAAAGGATAACAAATTTAAAAGTGTAATCTTTCGAATCCTTTTTCAATTAAGTATTCAACCTTCTAAAGTTTTTAATTTACTTATTAACCTTTCAAATTTTGTACAACACAATTTAAGAGGCTGTTTCGTTTCACTTCTGTTTTTCTATTGTGGTTTTTTTTGTTTTTGATTTCTATTTTTTCTTTAAAAAACAAAATTTTGATTGGTTAAAATTTATAATATAAAAACTAGAAACAAAATATGTTTAGTTGAAATTTGTAATAAAAACTAAAAACAAAAACATATTTGGTTTTATCATCCTATTTCTATTTTTGTAATTATACTCTTATGCTAATAATTTTAATATAATAAAATATATTTTTAAATTAATTAATTATCATTATAGCTAAAATTAAAATATATGCAAATTAAATATAATTAAAAAATTACACATTAATTGTATGTAACAAAATTCTATAAATTATAAAATTATATTAAGTCATTCTAATTAATAAAAGATGTTCATCATATTATAATTCTTGAAAACGTAATAGTACTATTATTTACAAAAGGAAACATAAATTAATTAAAAATAATATAATCATTCCACATTTGTCTAACATTTTCATCTCGCTTCTAAGACATATCTCAAAGTTGTGTTGTCATGATATTATACTCTGCTTGAGAATTTGTATATTCATTTTCACTTTCTCTATTTTGTTCTTCATTTTTAGTATAATTGTCAAAAAATTCATCGCTTTGGCCATACATTCTAATATAATTGTATGTAACACAACAAGCAATAACAATGTATTTTTGTTTCTTCATATTATAACTCAACACATTTTTAAGTATAGGAAATTTTGTTTTTAGGATACCAAAACATTTTTTAATAACATTTTTAATGAAGAATGCCTACAGTTAAACAATTCATGTAAACCTTGAGGTCTTCCTTTGGCTCTATAATCTCGTAAATGATATCTTTCAATTCATTATGGTGAAAAAAATTCAGGCATATTAATGTAGCATGAATCAACCAAATAGTAGTTGCCTAACATATAAAGAACATAATATTAATACAAAGATATTAAAATGAATCATAATTACTATATTTATTTAAAATAATATAATACCTTGTGGAGACATAGAAAATTAATTCCCTAGATTTTTCATTGTTTCTAAAAGAACTCGAGAGTTATTCGCAGTACCTTCTTATCCAGTCATTACACATGTAAAACGCATGTCAAATGAGCAACAATATCTAATATTTTAGGTTGGATTAATTCTTTTGCCCCTGTATGGTATTTGTTTATCGGTCAGAACATGTGCATTAATATGTGTATCATCTATTGCTCCTATACAATCCTCAAAATTAAAAAATATATTAAAATAATCATTAATCATAAGGACGTAATTAAAATAGTAATTAAATATATGAGTGTACATGAAATATGAAAAGAATTTGGAATTATGTTGAATCTCAGGAGGTGTATTAGTAAAAGATTGTAAAGTAATGGCTCATTTTGCAAGACGATTAACTGCACATAAGACTTTATGAAAGAACTTTGAAATTGTCCAGGTTGAATGTTGATAGTATTCTGCATTGATTCTAGTTATCTTACTATGCACTATAGTCATCAAGAAAATTGCTATTTGTTCCTACATAGTCAAATGACTTGTTGCCTCTAAACCTCCCAAACACTTTAACTCATCACATAAACTCAAAAAGATTATCTTTCTCATTCTTAAATTTTCATGAATACTTATAGGATTTTCATTCAAAAGTTCTAATATCCAATCATGACCTAATGAGCAGAAGTTTTACATGGTTGCTTTTGTAAATGAAAATATTTGTTCTCTCCCCCAGCCACAAAAATAATGATTACCTTCTTCCATTTGTCATCAGAATCTGATACGAAATTTGATACGAAATCCATTTGTCTACAATGCTAACATTAAATAATTAATAAAACATTCAATCAAAAGGTTTAATCAAATATAGACAAAATAATCATATAAAATATAAACTTAACATTAAGTCAAATATTCATACAAAGCACAAACTGAAAATGTTCGAACTATGGAATAATGCTTAATATAAAAGTTTCAAATTAATAAGAATTCAATATGCAATAACATTAAAATACAACTAAAGCGATATAATCCAATCTAGCTTCCTTGTATCTATCATCTTGATAAAAATATCCTTATAAAGTGGACAATCATATAAAGCCTTTATAACTTTTCCATATTGTATATCGTCAACACTCAATTCATCTAAGGAATTCAGACATCCCATCATTATGTTAGACTCTTGAGATTTATTCTCTGCAGTGGATGATGTTTTACTCAGTTTTTTCTCAAGTAAATCATTCTACAATGTTAGAATAGGTCTTCTTTGCCTTCTTATTCTTAGGAGATCTACAATGTTAGAATAGGTCTTCTTTGCCTTCTTATTCTTAGGAGATTTCTTTCTCTTACATAGAGAACTTACATCTTTATCTTTTTTTTTTTATTATAGGGTAATCTTCATTAACATCATTTCCATGTTCTTCTTTTGTACTATTAGATGGAGATTTAGTTGATGGATATGTAAGTGTTATGCCTAAAAAGTTCTAAAAAGACCAAGGCTATCCTACTTATAAGTATACGAGATAGCTGTAGTTGATAACCTAGGGTCATCTCCCATGGAGGTAAAATTGGTCAACTTAAATTAAGTTTAAATTAAAAATAAAAAACAATGCATTTCTAGACATTCTATCTCAATTGTTAAGTGAAAGCTTTTAGGGAAAATTACGAATTAAATTAAAGCGTAGATGGAATCAATCGAGAGTAAAGACAAATAGATTGATCAAAGTGAAAAAATTCTTTAGAATTAATTTCACTAATTTAATCTCCTATGCATGATTAAGGGAAAATGATTGGATTATTGTCTTACTAAAATTAATAGTTAGGTTCTAAATCGTTTCAAATAATGAACTAGTCTAATTTTCGTATTCAATAAGTTATTACATAAATTAATTATGAAAACCCGACTACCAATTACCACTTAAGTTAATATATTTCTAGTTTTTAACCTAAGTATCCATAGTTTCTCGATCCATATTAAACTTCATCTCTCGAATCTTCATTTAACACCAAAATGATGCAAATTTTGGTCATTTGATTACGTCCATTCAGTTTAGAAACCACAATAATAAATAAGATAACATATTTGTAACCCAATCATGCATATTCAACTAAATAACTACATTAATTCTCAAGAAAAGAGATCAACCCATCATATCATACACACGGTTTATCATAATAAAACACTTCAATCTCATATTACTGTCGATAGAAGTTTGAAAATAACAACCTAGTAAGTACTTAAATGAACTATGACAAGATAACAAGCAACAATCGTCAAACTAACAAGAGTATGAATCAATTAATACCAACAAAACAGTAAACTCAAAGAAACAAGCAACATATAAGGAATAATGATATAAGCAAATAAAGGGTAAGATAATGAGATAGTAGAGGTCTTCTGCACTCTCAACTTTTAGCTTTGGCTCTCGTCTTCTACTTCATTTGCTCTCTTCCAACTAAATGTTTGCTTAAGATCAATTCTAGCTCTTGCTTTCAGCCTCTCTACCCATCTTCCACTTCTCTACTGTTGCTCTCTTCTTCTCCTTCTCAAACTCTCCCTGTTTCTCATCTCTGTTTATCTTCTTTTTCTCTATCTCTTTGCACCTTCCAAGTCTGTGTCTCTATGTGAGTGAACAAATGAAACAGTGAAGGAAAAATGATTCCTTTAGCCGCCACACTCTCTTGTTATAGACTGTTCCTAGGTTTATAGTTGCATGCCTTAACATTGTAAGCTGCCACGTATTAAACCCAAAATTAATCTTAAAACTTCTAATGGGAGTGCAGGGGGAGTCATAGTGGTGACATAAAATCACCACCTTGCACGATGGTGACTTACGCACTTTAAGGTGGTGATTTATCACCACCGTGAGGTGGTGACATGTGTCACCACTTTATTCTTTTCTTTATTCTTTTCTTTTCTTTCTTTTCTCTTTCTTTCTTTTTTTAATTTTCATGCAAAACTTACGTGACTTTGGTGTTTTTATGCAAAATTCACAAAATAACCCAATTAATATTCATGTAATATTCACACTATTTTCACTTAACTGATCTTACATTTAGATCAAAATAGGATTTGTAACCAAAATCAAGATGTGAAGGTAATTAAAAGCAATAGAAATTAGACACAATAGTAGGCAAACCAATTGTAGTAATATCGTCAAAAATATGACACAAGTTTGAAAATTCCTTACATCTTTTTTCTTGAGTCTGTGAGCCATTTTATGCGCCTATAATGATGAAAAAGTAATATGAGAATAAATATTATATAATATGAAATATTAATTAAACAAAGACATATTTTACTTTAAATAGATTTTCTCAACATTCATTTCAAGCATTAACTTCACCAATAAAGGAGTTGTAGTTGATTCCTATTTCCTTGAGTAAGTTCTTGAAAAATTTCAACCTAGCCCTTAATCTATTATACTTATTCTTCAATTGAATATCAGTATACTCCTTATTGAATTTTGTTTGAAGCCTTTCTTTAATATTCTTCCAACTAGATTTGGAGAAGGTAGTAGTTGTTTGATTTTCCTTCTTCATTTCTTTAACCAACAAGGAGATTAAATACATCTCTATAATATCATTCCATACCTCATTTTTTTCATTTATTTCCACACAATTATTGAAATCATTCATACTGTTCAAACCTTCCATCAGTAAATGTAATCACATATAAGTGACATCAATCACAACAATTTCTACAAAGTAGTAAATTTTAAACATAGTTCAAAATAAACATGAGACAACCATAACAATTTCTTCAAAATATTAAATACTAAACATGGTTCAAAATAAACATGAGGCAACCATATTAAATGTTAAACTTCATACATATAATATAATATTCAAGTCCTATTTAGACAGATAAAAACGTAACTGCGTCTATATTTGAATGAATGATATATATAATAAAAATTTATAAATTAATAATGATGAGATTATATAATCTTTTAAAGCAGTAATACATAATATAAGTTTATTTTCAGCATCCAAAGTCAAAAGGTATAGTTCTATTAAGCTCTAGTTTATTAACCCTATTGTTTTCAAAACTAACAGAAAGCTAACAAAGTGATCAACAATTACAATATGATAAATAAAGTTTTATTCACCATCATATAAAACTTGTCAAATCTAGCAGAGCTAAAATCTACATAGGAGTGCAAGAAATTAAAATTCAACATTCTCTCAATAAATATGTAACTGAAACTCGATACCAAATTTATTTAGCACATCTCAAATTTTGTAATTCTTTAGCTTGTCATCAGAAGATTGTAGATAATAGTTTGAGAAATGCTAAGGATACCTTCATATTTACTACGAATCTTATGTGGACCAATACATTAATTTTCAAGAATTACTGTACCAATTTCCAGTCATACGTTTGGTTAGAATGGTATCACAACTTGTTCTTGTGTGGACCAATACATTAATTTTCAAGAATTCTTCTTTTGTTTTCAACCCAATTAATATCCGCACTACCCGATCCAAATAAATGGATATGGAGGCTAAAAAATAGATTTTAAATGGATGTTGAAAACTGAATGTGGATATAGATTTGAATATTGCTCTAGTGACAACTCGAACCGATGGATACCCATACCCTACCCGTTTTTTATTAACTCTGTTTTTCTATTTTTTCTTGAATATTTATGGTTAAATATAATAAAACATTAATATTTTCTGAGAAGAAACAGCTTTAAA
>JANVCQ010000008.1:22627384-22643721 GCA_025531925.1 Erythroxylum plowmanianum
TTAAAGTAATTTTGATTTAGAGTGTTCGCATAAATCTACTCTTTATATTTTATATTTAGAAGTTATATTTTTGTGTGTTATATAACCCGATGGATATCTAAAAACCCAAACAATCCAATGGATTTGGATATGGGTAGTAAATCGTAAAAACCAATGGATATAGATTTAGATATGGGTTGAGTCATAAAAAATGGATATAGATATGGGTAGAGTAATACCCGAACTGAACCCTACCCATTGCCATCCCTATTGATAGTGGTAAATGCATTTTTTATAAGGTCTGAATAAGATAAAATGAAAACAATAATATTAGGCCACATAAGAACTTCTTTATCAAATGTAGTAGTAGCTATAGGCAAAATAGCAGGAACCTAATACATTGTAGAAATTATATCAATTCTCATTCTTTTGTTTTGTGCTTCTACTGCGAAAAACATGATCATATTAGTCATTCTTGTAACTTTCGTAGAATATGAAAATTATCTCAATTTTATGTTTGGAGACTAAAAGGTCAAACTACTAACCTAAAAGAACCCAAAAAAATTAGGTATCTAAAATGAGATAATACGTTCTGCAAATATGTTTCAGAATGGAGACAAGAGAAAATCAATAAATGGTTGATAATGGATGTTTGAGACACATGACAGGTGAAATATCACATTTCAACTACATTGAAAGAAAAGATGAAGTTTTGCAGAAAAATTCATATTAGAAAAAGGTACTATTTCATCAATTTGAGCGATCATGGAAGAAAATTTGAAGATTTCTGTGACAAAAATGGTAAGATAGTAAGAAACAAAGCTATACTTATAGCTCAAGGTTATAATCAATAGGAAGGTATTAATTTTGATGAGACTTATGAACCTGTTGCTAGGTTAGAGTCTATTAAAATTCTACTTGCTTTCACATGTTATACAAATTTTAATTTATTCTAAATGGATATCAAAAGCGCCTTCTTAAATGGATACATTAACAAAGAAGTGTTTGTTAAGTAACCTCCAGGTTTTGAGAATGAAGATTATCCAGATTACGTGATGAAGTTATATAAAGCCCTGTATAGTCTAAAGCTGGCTCCTCGAACATAGTATGAATGGTTAAGTAATTTTCTACTTGAAAATAACTTTGAAAGAGAAAGGTAGATAAAACCTTATTTATTAAGAGAAAGGAGAACGATTTACTTATAATGCAAATATATGTTGATGAAATAATATTTAGTGCTACTAATGTGTCCTTTTGTGAAGAATTCTTAACTTTAATGCAGGGGAAGAGTAGATATATATTTTTTTATAATGACAAAGGGGGAGAGTTAAGAGTTAATGATAAATTTTTGCCTTGCATGATTTTAAGCATGACATGTTATATATATCTTCAATAACTTTATTGCTATTTTTCCTAATTCATTCTTTTCCCTCTATTTTTTGATAATGACAAAGGGGGAGAATTAAGATGATGATATATTTTGTTGAAAGACGTATGATATAGTTGCATGACTTTTACTTGCATGATTCATGAGCATGGTGAATTTGTGATATATGTTACTAACTGAATCTGTGAAGTTTTAATTTATGATTTGTTAACAATAGGCTCCTTACTAAGAAATGAAAGGCTCCTTATAATCAATAAGAACTTATAAAGCTACAAGTGTTTTTTGAAACACTTCATTATTAGTTGAAATTTGAAAATATATCTTTTATTGTTTGTCATCATCAAGAAGGGAGAGATTGCTAACTCAAGGTTTATTATTAATGATTTTGAAGATAACCTCATAATATTTCAAAATTTAAATTGGATTTATTTCCGTGTACAATTGACAATTTAATTCTCAAAAGGAAATAAAATCATAGGATAAATGCTTTCTTTCTTGTAGGAACCTTCCTAATGAACTTACCTTATTCATTTCACAATATCTACAAGAATTTTGTTATCATTGGAGTTATTTCCTTTTATTATTAATGGGTTAATTCCCAAAAGGAAATAAAATCATAAGAAATATACTTTCTTTCTTCTAAGAACCTTCTTTGTTAACTTAAAATGATTTATTCGAAAGGATCCTACTCATTATGAAGGTCATATATTAGCCCCGTGATCACTAGAAGATTTTTAGCAAAGATAACATGGAAGTTATTCATATTTAAATTCATCCAGTTGACTAAGAATGTAAGTGAAGTAACAACTAGTTGAAAGAAATGCCTACTTAAGAAAGAGTCACTGCTTTTGCGAAAATAGATCAAACTCCGAAAATACATCTATAACATCAATTCCCTTAAAAGTGATATCATTATCAAATCTCTTATACTTTAGAAAGTGAAAATTCTTTTGAGAGAGATAATTGAAGCTCATATTGAGAAAATTACATTTTTATCTGTTAAAAGTTTGTAGAGGCCAGCTAAAAACTACTAATTTGGAAGATTGGAGAGCCTTGAAAAATATGTACTCGTAAGCTTGAAGATACTCTTCAAATTATTACTTAAGATTTTAGTAAAATACTCAAGTTAGATACTTAGGGATCGGACGCAAACTTGGGTTATCAATTGAACCAGTATAAATCGATCATGTCATTCGTCTCTCACTTTTCAATTTTTAAATTTCTGTAGTATATTTTTGTGTTTTTATTTTTGTAAGAGACCCCTTCAATTTTATTATAGGCTCATTTTGTTCTCAACTTGCAAAAGCTTATTTTCAATTTTAACACACGCCTTCTATTTTAAATCATTTTAACAAGATTTATCATTTAGTAGACTCATACCATTTAGCAAGCTCCCATTGTCTAACAAACTCCTTCGTTTAACAGGATTCTATCGTCTAATAGGCTCCCATTGCTTTTAAATTTTAATAGACCTCTGTGTTTATACAAATTGAAAATAACTTGCGACCCTCTATTGTAAGTGTTTGCTTTATCAACTATTCTTGACGGATCAACACTCTATAATACTCTTCTAAGTAGTCATCGTACTTTTAGGTGTATTTTATTTTCTACAACTTATTTGAGAAATTGATTTTGTACTACTAATCTCATATGCCAAATTTACTATTGGTTGAGGGTAAATTGTATTTTTATATTGGATTGTAGTAATGGAATAACTCTCCACATCAAACATCAATATTTACAAAGATGCACACAACTGCATATTCGAAGAATGGGGACCAATATGTAGAGTGAGAAAGTGTAGAGTGAGAAAAGGTGGTGAAGTTTTTGTGTTTACTGTAGACCTTCTTCTGTGATAGTTTTCTTGCCCTTGCTAGACTCCTTTAGTTTTGCTAGTTTCATTCACCAGCTCTGTCTCTAGACTGTCCATGGAGTCCCTCAGCCCCAAGGGACACCAGCCCAAAAGAGGGTGTGCGAGGAAGCGAGAGGAGGAAGCTCTGCCTCAACTGCTGATATCCTACCATGCTGTAGTAATAGGGGAACAGGTTGAAGTTGACCCAGGGGAAACACAAGCCTGACCAGATGAGGAAGTTGTTGAACTGGAAGAAGGAGATATACTGCCAATCTCCAATGAACTAGGGGGAGGTATTAAGCTATCCAAGACCTTCCAGGAGAAACTCGACCAGCGTTGGACCACAGCCGTAGTCGTGAAGCTTTTGGGTCGCGGATAGGGTACCAAACACTTAGCTCCCACTTGAAACAACTTTGGAAACCTCGAGGTCCGATGAAAGTGGTCGACCTCGAGCATCATTATTTCTTTGTGCGTTTTATGACTGAAGAAGACTACCTCCATGCTTTAACAGTCGGACCTTGGACTATTTACGGGCAACCGCTTTCGGTACAACGGTGGACTCCCACCTTCCGTCCTACGCAAGGGTCTGTTCACTGCGCGGTCATATAGGTTCGGTTCCCAGACCTCCCCATCGCTCGGTTCCACCTCGGCATCATCACTACTCTGGGAAACACCATTGGTAAAACTGTGAAGATCGATGAGCCTACTCTATAGGCACAAAGGGGGTGTTATGCAAGGCTTGCGGTTGACTTAGATTTAAGCAACCCTTTCAAAATAAAGGTGGAGCTCGACAGGGAAGTTATCCCAGTGATGTATGAAGGCTTACCGACACTGCGCTTCATCTGTGGTAGGGTAGGTCATGAAGAACCAGCATGTCCCCAATGTCCACAAGCTACCAGCTCGAGCCCAACAACTGAAGCAAGTCCGAAGGAGTCAACATCATCGGGGGGCTTGGCAATCGGAGATGCATTGGGACGTCCAGCAGTAACAGCGGCTACACCAGTTACGTCCTCTAACGGCTACGGGTCGTGGGTCCACGTCTAGAGAAAGCACCGCCCCCCTCCTCAATGACTATAGTAGCAGAAAGCACCAACTCCAACCCAATGTCACCACAGTGAATAATAGCAGGAAGTCGACTCAAGGGATAGGGTCAAGATTCTCAGTTCTGTCTGGCACAGAGACGTTGGAGCAGGTGGATGGGACTTCTTCTAAAGAACCCCAATTTAATTCCTGTACGGGGCTGGGCCAGAAGGTAACAATTGGCCAGGTTTTCAGATTTGGGAGAATCACTAACAACTCCTCCCAGGCTTCTACCACTCCTGGGCCCAAGTCCAGCAAAGGGCCCAAAGGAAAAAAGGTAACCTTTCCAATCCTAACCCAGGGGGAAAGTTCCCGGGCTAGAAATTTCCAAGCTAATGGCCCAAAAAAATACAGATCCAACCCACCAAAATGGATACTAATATAGCGCTTGCCATACCGTTGCACACAAACATGGTATGCGAGAGTCAAATACTGGAAGTCGCTACGGTGGAAGAAGGGGCGTGCCTCCATCAGATGGAAGGCGTACAGGCTCAAGAGGGGAGCACAATCAATTGGGAGGTTTCTGTAACCTAGCATACTGATCCTCCGGATATAGAGGGCCACCCCGAAAACCTGGAATCCGAACCTCTGTATAACATTCAGGACATGCCGACAACGCAAGCCCTGGGCGACGAGATCCCCGACGCTCCCACAGGAGGTACAATTCCTAGTTAATAATTTTATGTTATGTCTATTCTAATTTGGAATTGTTAAAGGGCAAGGGGTCTAGTTTTGATACTATCCTACGTAATTACCTTAGAATGTATGCTTCGGGTATTCTCGTATTGATGGAAACTTGTATTAGTCGCATTAGGGACCAGAAAGTTATTCGAACTTTGAGGTACGATTTTTCTTTACGACTAGAAGTTGAAGGTTTTTGGGGAGGGATATGAATCTTATGGAAAGAAGCTTTCAGGATCTCGATCCTTGTAGCTCACCGGCAATTTATTCATACCTCCATCCAGTATGAGTCGCTCTTGTTTGACTTTACTACAGTCTATGCTAGCCCTCAAGTTCCATCCCAACAGTACCTCTGGTCAGCGTTAGAATGGATAGCAAGATCCCAACATAGGCCTTGGCTCATCGGGGGCGACTTTAATGCCAAACTGGAAGCAACTGATAAAAGGGGAGGGGCTAGGGCAACGAGAGTAGTGATCAAACATTTTCAAGACTGGGTGCGTGGGTGTAGCCTCCATGATCTTGGGTACATGGGCTATAAGTTTACGTGGCATAGAGGAGGGGTTTATGCTAGATTGGATCGGGTCCTTGGCTCCATGAAATGGCTCCAAAACTTCCCGCACGCGGTCAATTACCACCTTCCCTTTCTAGGTTCGGATCATCACCCTATGTTGTTTCGATTCCACCTTCCGTCCCCCCATCACACTGGCTCTCAAACATTCCTATTCCTTAATGCTTAGCTAACTCACCTAGGATTTAATGCGATCATAGATGAGCACTAGGCCCCTGACGAAGTTTCTGTTAACAACTTGCTTGCTCACTTATCCCATAACCTCACAAACTGGAATCGCACAAACTTTGGTAATATCTTCCATCAGAAAAAAAAAGACTATTAGCTCGTTTGCAAGGAATCCAGAAAGCTATGACTGAGGATAATTTGGATTATCTTTTAGATCTAGAATACAAGTTAAGCGGGGAGCTGATGCAAGTTCTGAGTGATGAAGAACTATTTTGGCATCAGAAAGCCAGATGCGAGTAGATATCCAAGGGTGATCGTAAAACAAAATACTACCATACCCTCACCCTTTCCAAAAGGAAGAAATTGAAGATAGTGAGCCTCACGGATTCCCATGGGGTAGTAGTCTCCGATCCTATGCAACTTCGAGAGCTAGCTTGAGATTTCTTTGTCCAGCTGTATTCTCAAGAGGAAGACACTGCCCACTGGTGTCCTCTTCCAGGAGCTTTTCCTCCAATCTCCGAGGACGACCTCCGCATCTTAGCCAAGCCAATCCATCTAGCCAAAATCAAGAGGGCGGTCTTTGGCATGAACCCGAATAAAGCCCCGGGGGTGGATGGCTTTAATGCTCTATTTTTTTAAAAGAAATGGGGGAGAGTTGGCCCCAGAGTGACTGAGTACATCTAGGTCGTATTCCGGAAGGAATGTTGGGAGAACGAGTTAAACAAAACCATACTCGCCTTAATCCCCAAAATTCCCTCCTCGTCTAGTATCACCCAGTTTCGTCCGATTAGTCTTTGCAACGTGATTTCCAAGATCATCTCCACAGTCATTGTTAATAAGTTGAAAACGCACCTGGACCATTTAGTACAGGAAAATCAATGTAGTTTCATCCCGGACCGGCAAATTACAGACAATATCATCATTACCCAAAAAGCCATCCATTCCATGAGGAAAAAAAAGGGAGGAAGGGTTAATTTGCGATCAAAGTAGATTTTGAAAAAGCATATCACCGGCTTCGTTGGGACTTCATCCACAACACACTGAAGGAAATAAGGCTATCGGAAAACCTCATATGGGTCATCATGCAGTCTGTGACGACAGTGACCATGCAAGTAGATTGGCAAGGCTCATATACAAAACCCTTTAGGCCTTCACGTGGTATTTTCCAGAGCGACCTGATATCCCCTTACTTATTTGTCCTTTGCATGGAACGTCTAGGTCATCTCGGAAAAAGTGGGACAAGGCCAATGACGTCTTCTTAAGCTTAGCCCCTCTGGTGCCCCTATCTCCCACCTTTTCTTTGCAGATGACCTGATCCTCTTTGCTGAGGTTACGGATTCCTAAACGCACATAATCGCCAGTACTCTCGAGGCCTTTTGCCAAGCTTCTGGGAAAAAAGTTAATATGCATAAAACTCAGATCTTCTTCTCAAAGAACGTTCCTTGGGGAACTATCCTCCAGATCCTTGACACCCTAGATCTTCAGAGTACGAATAATCTAGGTAGATATCTAGGAGTTCCATTGCTTTATGAGCGTACCATGAGACATACTTATCAACACATTCTGGACAACGTACAAAGGCGTCTAGCTGGGTGGCGTGCAAGGCAGCAATCTTTAGCAGGCCGAGTCACCTTAACCCAATCGGTGATTTCAGCATTACCCATTTTCACGGTGCAAACTGTGCGTCTGCCTAGACGACTCTGTGACAAATTGGAAAAAATTATGTGGTCGTTTATATGGGGTTCCTTGGGAGACCAGCAGAAAGCACATCTCGTTAAGTGGGATACTATCTCCTAGTCTAAGAAGGCGGGAGGTCTGGGCCTAAAATGGATTCGATCTTCGAACGACGCACTTTTAACTAAGTTGGGCTGGGTTGTGTTCACCCAACCATCAACCTTCTGAGTCAGGATCATTCGGGCTAAATATCGAATGGACCTGCACTTTATATCCCTCTCAGCATTGATAGGAGCGGAGCGGAGCGCACTTGGAAAGGTATCTCCGTTGTTTGGCAATATGTTTGACAGGGAGTTAAATGGCGACTAGGCAATGGTTGACATATCTCCATTTGGTTGGATAACTAGGTGAAGGAGTGGGGCCCCCTTTTAGGAGTGGCAACATCGCCAACTCTTGAGTCATATCTGCACTTGACTATAGCGAACATGATAACGACAGATGGCTACTAGCAGTGGAACTTAATCCAACCCTACCTCCCTTCCCCAGTATGCCTGGATATCGTTGACATAACTTTTCCTGCTAAAGGCACCGCTAAAGATAAATTTCAGTGGGGTCCAACGACAAATGGTCAATTTACTGTGGTGTCAACTTACGACCTGATCGAAGGGAACACCCTAGACCCAAGGAAATAGGCGGAGCCCTAGTGGATCAAGGCTTTTCTTTGGTTACTGAGCAAGAACAAGCTCCTAACGAACAGTCAGAGAGTCATTCGTCATATCGCAACAAACAATTCTTGCCATGCCTGTGGCCAGGAGGAGACTATTCTCCATACCTTTCGTGATTGCCTGCGAGTTTAGGCTATCTGGCAAAAATTTCCCTCGAGCATAATGAATACAGCCTTCTATCAGTAGGATGTGGAGGAGTGGGTGCACTCCAACCTTCTGAATCATCATCAGGTGGCGCAATAGCATTGGACTACCATCTTTGGAGTAGCATGCTGGATGTTTTGGAATTGGTGTAACAAAAGTCAATTTGACGCCGACTTCGCTTGGCCAGAAGATGGAATGCATGTAGTGCTGGAGTTTGTGGAATGGATAATCCGAGCACGGATAGTCGAGAGTTGTGTGTTTCTAGCATAGGGCCTACCAGTGGGGAGCCTAGTGGGTTGGTCCAAACCGCCGACAAACTGGGTCAAACTCAATATCGATGGATCGATTCCACAAGGATCCTCCTCCGTTATAGCTGGGGGCTTACTTCGAGACTGGAGTGGCCAGTGGTGTGGTGGGTTTCTGCAGCATATCGGAAGGGTATCTTCGCTTGAGGCTGAGCTTTGGGGTATCCATTCGGGGCTCCAATTGGCTTGGTCGCTTGGATACCATTGTGTCATCCTCAAAGTGAATTCCTTAGAGGTAATTAATCTTCTCTCTACTTCAAGTACTGTGAATTCTGTAAATTTTGTTTTGTTGACAGGCATCCGGAGGCTGCTCCAACAACATAAGGATGTCAAAATTTAGCACGTGCATCGAGAAAGAAATTAGTGTATAGACTACCTAACTGCTCTTGCTGTCCTTACAGACTCAGGGTTGCATTACCTACAGGAGCCACCGATGTCGATTGTGGAGCTCATCCACCGAGATCAACAAGGAGTCGTGTACCGTAAATCGCTGCGTTAGCTTCCTTTTGAGTTTTTTTGTTTGGTCCATCGTAACAAAAAAAAAGAATGGGAACCAAAGAGCAAAGACATAGGATGAACAGGTGTAACAGTTTTCACAGGCCGCCAGAAGATCTTGTACTAGTGCTTAAAAGACCAATTACACTTCCATGAACATGGCTGAGGTTTGAATTAGAAAAGCTATACCATTAGAGCGGGGTCATCACAACATTTGGATATGGAATCACTTATTGAACCGAGGGAACAAATTAAATGAGCCTAAGAGAAAACTAAAAACTTTGGAGTATAAGTTGCCTAGATTTCAGTCGATGAAACAAAACTGAGATGTCTATTCGGATGACATAAAAGATGGTTACTAGTTTCTGAGAATGAAATGAACATCCTACTTCTAGCTAACGATCAAGCATAACCAAATGTACCCACACGACAAAGTTAAAGGATAGGTGAGATAGTTATAATAATATCGAATGGCCACTTGACATGGGCATTAAATTGGCGATGAGGACTTAAGAGAGGTCGGAGCAAGTGGCAGACACAAAATTTAAACCTGACGCTGATTGCCTCAGAAGGCAGAAATGGAAAACAAGTGTATTAAAAGGAGAATGTTCATTTTTACCGGGACTGTGTCAGTGTCAGTTAAAATGCCCTCATACCGTTCCTTCTACCTTTTTCCTTCATGTTGAATCGATATGTAGACAGATATATGCATGGATGATGGGAGTGATCTTAGTCTTACCTAAAGAATCTCAAGTCCCAACCGCACCTCACCTAACGCTCAATCAACCAAAGCTTTCTTCTCGCATTCGGCTTTCTTTGTTTTCGGGTCAGAGTCTTGTCTCTTTTTACCATGTATAATTTTCCCCATCACGCATCTACTTGCCCTACTGATTGCTACAAACATTTATAGTGTTTGTACACTATAGGTTAGCTGTTGTTTACAGAAATAAATAAAAAAAAACAACCTCGTGTAGACCACCTCCGACAATACATGTACATATTGTCATCAGTCTCTTGTTTCGTGCACTGCAGCTAAACATAGTAAACTTGAAAAATAAGATGTCCAATCCTTGACCTTAAGATAACTGTACCTTTTTTTTCGATGTGCTTGCTAAGAAGGCCTTTATAATTTTGGTCCATAAAGTTGCGGTCCAAAGTAAAATTTTCTCAGTTAACTCAAAGAAAACAATGAGTGTGCATGATATGGCTACGAATATTCCCAACTTCAATTTGTGGGTAAATACCTTCAACAAAACTCCAACTAATAATATATATAGATTGAAACAGATCGAAATTAGGCGCTGGACCACGTCAGCCTCTTTTCTCCAGTCTGGAAATGACCGACCGTACTTGCTATTTTTAACAGCATTCATCACTTCACATATTTCGTTATTATTACCAAAAACCTAAAACCTTACATACTATAATCAAATTAACAGTCATGTTTTGATATTCCCAGATTCATATGTTGTACAAAACTCTTTTCTTTGTATTAACACTTGTATTTGTAAGATAAAGTCGAGGACATATTAAGTTTGTTTACACTTTGGACTAAAAGAAGACGAAATAACTACAAACGAGGTAATTTTAATATTAGAAAAGCATGTCCAGCATAGAACGAGGACCCATTCCTGTACAAACGAGGTAATTTTAACATTAGAAAAGCATGCCCAGCCTAGAACAAGGACCCATTCCTGTGCCTTAAACAGACCACGGTCCTCGCACGTGTACCTGAGTTCTCCGAGACACATTAATTTATCAAACCAACGCAGCCATTGTTCGTTCATATGCGTCCCTAATTAAGTTTATATTTGTTTAATAATGGAAAAAGCAAATATTGTCTACTCGTCGTTTTTTGTTATATTTAAGCTGTGAATAGTGGGGAAAGGTGACTCAGTCTCACCCCCATTCCCATAGTTCAGTCTTCTAGGTTCTCTCCCCATCCTCTGCATTATCTCCTTTATGTATATTTAAAGTGGATATGTGGACAGATATATGCAGATATGATGGGGGTGATCTTAGTCTTACCTAAAGGATCTTAAGTCCCAACTGCATCTCGCCTAATTCTAACTCTCAATCAACCAAATATTTCTTCTCCCTTTCTGGGTCACAATCTATCTCTTTTACTGCGTATATTTTCCTCCACTCCACAATGAAAATATAGCATCATTACACATCTACTTACTTGCCCTGCTGATTGCTACAAACATTTATGATGTTTGTACACAATTCGTTAGCTGTTATTTTCAGAAATCAATGAAAACCTACCTCTGTGCGTATCAGCTCCGCCAATGCACACACCTACTGGCATTGCATCTAACTTCAGTTTCTTGTTCCCTGTGCTCCGCCTAAACTACTCTTCGTAGCTTTGAATAAAAATAAAAAAAAAGTTTGCTTCACATTTCCGATTCTTGTTTTTTCTTCAACTCTATAGGTTCCCGCCTGTCGGTTTCTTTCTGTAATCTGCTGTTTCATTGTTTCAAAACTGGACCATTCATTTCTTTGGTATCCATTTCCTTCTAGTTGTTGCCAAAATGTGCACTGCAGACGCAACAGCTTTCTCCTAACTATTCTTCCTTTTGAAATCTTCAAGTAGCATATATACAAGATTCGAGCTTTCTTGCTCCGGTCTTGTAGATATTAGTGTTGGCTGGTCAAGGGCTTTCAACTCAAACTTCTTCTGTTGCCCTGTTAATTAATCCGTTCTGCTTGATAATTAGAAGCCTTTAATCCTTTGTGTTCTCTTTCAGTTCCTTTAATTATATTGAAGTTTCACGTTTTAGATATTACATTTTGCTTCAATATTTTTTAGCCCTTTGATCTTTTAGTAGAAAGAATTACTCCTTAGCTTTCCTTGTGTATTCACCACCGAGTTTAGTGATTCAAGTTTGTCTGATAGTAAATTGAAATAGAGTTTGCCCGTTGATCTTTGAAGCTATTTTCAATCATGAGCTTACATTCTTGACTGACAAATTAATTCACACATGTTCTCATTCAAGTCGTCATTGCTTAACACCTCTTCAAATTTGTTAGTGGAAACTAGGGAAGGAAAAAATGCAGAAGCTACCACAACCGGTTGACTTTGCTCTAAAGGAGACCTCGCCGAATATTGGGGCTGGGGCTATCGCAGGTGACAAGTTATCCAGCACATATGACCTCGTTGAGCAGATGCAATATCTTTATGTTCGGGTGGTGAAGGCCAAGGATTTACCTGGAAAAGATGTTACGGGCAGCTGTGATCCCTATGTCGAGGTGAAGCTAGGGAACTATAAGGGAAAGACTAAGCATTTTGAGAAAAATTCCAACCCTGTATGGAATCAGGTCTTTGCTTTTGCGAAGGACAGAATTCAAGCTTCAGTCTTGGAGGTGTTTGTAAAAGATAAAGATGTTGTTCTAGATGATTTGATCGGTAGGGTTATGTTTGATCTTAATGAAGTTCCTAAACGTGTTCCACCGGATAGCCCTTTAGCACCACAGTGGTATAGATTGGAAGATCGAAAATCAGATAAAGCGAAGGGGGAGCTTATGCTTGCAGTTTGGATGGGAACTCAGGCTGATGAGGCATTCCCTGATGCTTGGCATTCTGATGCAGCGTCTGTTGGTCCTGATGGAGTTGCAAAAATCAGATCCAAAGTATATCACTCACCAAAGCTTTGGTATGTTAGACTCAATGTGATTGAAGCTCAGGACTTGCTACCAAGTGATAAAAGTAGGCCCCCGGAGGCTTTTGTGAAGGTTACCCTGGGAAATCAAGTTTTAAAAACCAGGATATCTCAAAGTAAGAGTCTCAATCCAATTTGGAACGAGGATTTGTTATTTGTAGTAGCTGAACCTTTTGAAGAGCCTTTGATTTTGACGGTGGAAGATAGAGCTGGAAACAAAGATGAGATTATGGGAAGGTGTGTGATCCCTTTGCCAGGAGTACAGAGGAGACTGGACCATAAGCCAGTCAACACGAGGTGGTTTAATCTCGAGAAGCATGTGATACCAGAAGGGGAGCAAAAGAGGGAGATTAAGTTTGCCAGCAGGATTCATTTGAGAGTTTGTTTGGAGGGTGGATATCATGTTTTGGACGAGTCGACACATTATAGCAGTGACCTGAGGCCAACAGCAAAGCAATTGTGGAGGCCCAGCATAGGAGTTTTCGAGTTAGGGATTATCAGTGCTGTGGGGCTGATGCCTATGAAGAGCAAGGATGGTCGAGGAACCACAGATGCTTATTGTGTGGCTAAATACGGGCGGAAATGGGTTCGAACTAGGACAATTGTTGATAGCTTTTCTCCAAAGTGGAATGAACAATACATATGGGAAGTTTTTGACCCATGTACAGTGATAACGATTGGAGTTTTTGATAATGGACACATAAATGGAGGAGGAGGAGGTGGTGGGAAGGACTCTAGAATCGGTAAAGTGAGGATTCGTCTTTCAACTCTTGAAGCTGAGAGAGTTTACACGCACTCGTATCCTCTTTTAGTCTTGCATTCCTCTGGAGTGAAGAAGATGGGAGAAGTCCAATTAGCTGTACGGTTCACCTGCTCGTCATTGATAAATATGTTGCATATGTACTCGCATCCACTGTTACCCAAAATGCATTACATCCATCCCTTGTCTGTAATTCAGCTCGATAGCTTGAGGTACCAAGCGATGCAGATTGTCTCCATCAGGTTGAGCAGGGCTGAGCCTCCTTTGAGGAAAGAGGTTGTGGAATACATGCTAGATGTAGATTCCCATATGTGGAGCATGAGAAGGAGCAAGGCTAACTTTTTCAGAATTATGGAAGTTCTAAGTGGTCTGATTGCTGTGGGGAAATGGTTTGATCAGATATGCAATTGGAAGAATCCTATTACTACTATCCTAATTCACATTCTTTTCATAATACTGGTTCTTTATCCTGAGTTGATACTCCCAACAGTTTTCCTATACCTATTCCTAATTGGGATATGGAATTACCGGCGGAGACCAAGGCACCCTCCTCATATGGACGCTCGACTATCCCGTGCCGATACAGCTCATCCTGACGAACTTGATGAAGAATTTGACACATTCCCAACTACCAAGCCATCTGACATTGTTAGAATGCGATATGACCGTTTGAGAAGTATAGCGGGGAGGGTGCAGACTGTCGCTGGTGACCTGGCAACTCAAGGGGAAAGATTTCAGTCGTTGCTGAGTTGGAGAGACCCAAGGGCAACAGCTCTATTCGTGATCTTCTGCTTGATTGCCGCCATAGTCCTTTATGTTACTCCATTCCAGGTTGTTGCTCTTGTAATTGGCATTTACGTGTTAAGACATCCCAGGTTCCGCCACAGGCTTCCTTCTGTGCCCCTCAACTTCTTTAGAAGGCTACCAGCAAGATCTGACACTATGCTCTAAGCTTAATTCCTGCCGGCTACTTCCCAATACATGTACCGTTGTCTTAGCATACAATTGAAGCGTGTTTGTAGGAATATATCCCACTCCAATACGATCTGCATACTTATTTATGCTATTTCTGGTTGTTTGTTTTTTCAATTATCAGAGAACTGCTGAATATATGTAAATCTATATCATGGAATGGGAGCATTTGCAACCTTTTCTAATGGCCTGGACTAACTTGTAACCTTTTCTAATAGTCCTCTCATGCACATAAAAAGAAAAAACACCTAATATATAAATTTCGTATAAATAAATATTTGCAGTGTCAATAAAACATATGATATAAGATATTTTTAAGGATGAATATTTATGGATGCTTACAACGCTCATGAAAATTAATATTTGCGGGAAATTACACATTTGAATTAGGATAATTTGATCTTGGAGTCATATTAAAATTTTCTTTAACCTCTCTAAATTAATATTTCATATAAAATAACTGATAGGCTTCGCCTTGGTAACCAATAATAAACGAATTGGAATAAAAAATTGAAAAATAATAAGAAAAAGGGTCGTGCATGTTTAGTGTACAATCACTAGAAATGAGATTAGACGGGTTACGTTAATGGTTATGTATGTGTTTAATATCAAATATGAGAAAAGGTAATTAAAAATCTTTTTTATTTATATTTAGTTATTATACGGTTGATTTCGTAAGCAAGTAATTAAAAAATTTCTATTTATTATACAATTAATTATAATTATTTTAATGATTTAATAAACTATTAAATTTTATGCCTTTGCAAATATTTTTCTTATACGACTAAAATTAAAGAACTTGTTTTATGTATAATGTCAACAAAATAAAATTAAATAAATTAAATAAACTAATGTGCAATTTTGATAATAATATCCTAATAAGAAAAAAATCAAAATAATGCAAAAAAAAAACTAACTAAATAAAATCATATTAAATTTTAAAGTAGATTATATAATATCACATAATCTTTGAGATGACTCAACTATGTCTCACACACTACAAGAAAAATAGGTTTTAATAACGAAAATTACCAACAGAAAATAAAGATTTTTTGTAGGGAAACAAATTTGGTGACGGAAATTACCGACGAAAAGAGTTGTCAAAAAAACAACCGTAGGTAAAATTTAGCGATAAATTTTATAAATCTGTTGCATATTTAGCGACAGAAATTTATATATCGGTAAATTTAGCAACAAAATTTTGTATTTCTCTTGGTAAATTTACCTATAAATTTAGAATATTCCATCGCTAATTTGTTGACTCAATCACAATATTCCGTCGATGAATATACCAACAGTAAGTTATAGGTCTATCGTTAAATTTATTGACAGCCATTCAACATTCTGTCGCTAAATTTATCGACGGAAAATATTAACTGTCGTTAAACTTTTATCGACTTATCTATTCCAGGACATCTAACATTCAAATTACCATCAAGTTTCCCATGCCACCATAATTTCGCATCTCCAGCTAAATACATGTTGGCCAAATGAATTTTGTCACATTCTAGTACCCTAGCTACTTCAAAATATTGTTGCATATCCCAAATGAAATTTTCTAGAACTTCAGCATCTTTTGCCCCATTGAAATACTTAGGATCTGGGACTTTTAACCATGTCCATGTGCTACCACCATTCATAGCACCATTGTTCCTAATGAGACCTAAAGCATCCTCTAAAACTCCCATTCTTCTATTTGCTTTCTGCCAATATTGAATCCATTCGATAATGAGCAAACAAATTTTGTGTTTCATCTTCTGGAATGTTCCCCATTCCATGCTCTAACCTATCAAACCTTTCCCTATTAGCTTCAAGGTTTTGCCCACCATTCCCAAAAGAACACTCTGTCCAAATGTAGCAAATACCTAGAAATTTCCCAAACGTA
>JANVCQ010000008.1:22648258-22664155 GCA_025531925.1 Erythroxylum plowmanianum
TCCCAAAATGCCCTTGAACATCCTTATTGTATTAACATTTTAATTTCCACTTACCAATTCAACAAATCCTACTAACCTTGACATAAGTATAGTTCCAAAATTAAGTCTATCAAAAATCCAAAATTAATTTAAGTCATGCTAACTTTTAAAGAAAAATTTTTTGGGGTCCAACAAACATTGTGTTCTGTAATGGGCCCAAGTGATTACTGAAACTCTGATGTGTTCAATAATGTTTGTATCTTTGTGACTGAAATGGTTTTGAATAAATCGGGCTGATTTTGATTATCGATTTTTCAGCGTATGCATTAAATTGTTTTTTTTAATTTGCAACGAGTTTCGACTGTTAAATGTCTCCGAATGTTGGGCTCTAAAAGCGGGGTCCAGCACATATACTCGATACTAGATAATGAATGGGTTAGCCAGTATAATATGTACTGAAGAAAGGGGGAATGACTATAGTGGAGAGTGAAAGTGGAGAGATGATTTCCACGTAAATAGTCATAGGATGGAGAGTCTACATCGACTATTGTAAGCTCAACAAAGTGATTAAAAAGGATCACTTCTCTCTTCCATTCGCAGATCAAATGATATAACTAAGGTTGGCCATTCATTCTACTATTTCCTAGATATATATTCGAGCTACAATCAAATTTTTATCTATCTGGAGGACAAGGAAAAGACCACTTTTATATGTGCTTATATACGGATGCCTTTTGACTTATGCAATGCTCTAACGACATTTCAAGGTTGTATGATGTTTATTTTTGCATATATGATAGAGTACAAAATAGAAATATTCATGGATGATTTTTAGTCTTTGGAGACTCCTTTGAGTAGTGCTTATTTTGTTGGCTCCCAAATTTTTTTCTTCTTGTTAAGTTAAGCATGATTTAAATAAATTATCAGATCTTGATAGATTAATTTTTGGAGTTAATTATTATGTCAATGTTAGTATGATTTTATTACATTGGTTAGTTGAATTAAAGTAGTAAGAGTGTATAAAGGATAATTTTGCATGTCACTTAAGTATAAAAGCCATAAAGCATAAAGGAAGGGCAAAGTTGATATTTGACACTCATTAAGGGTATAATTGGAAGAAGAAAGTGTAGTCTTGCTCTAAAGAAAGAGAAAAAAGTGAATAAGGGAGAGAAAGAAGAGAAAAATGAAAAGCAAGAGAGAAAGGAGAGAGGGTTTTGTTCTTGAGAGAGAAGAAGGGAGAGCAAGTTAGGGTTTCAACTTTTCTTAGCTTTCAAGAGTGATTTTGAGGTTGTTCAAGAAGAGAAAAAAAAGGAAAAGAAGAGATTCCATTTGAGCCAAAAATCTCTTTATTTGGTGAAGATTCAAGGTAAGTTCATTCTTAATCCTTTGGATTTTTGGAAGGGTTTTAGTTCATGAAGCTTAGGAAATACATAAGTTTAAGTAATTAGAATCAATTTTAGTGAATATGCTTTGTGGGTTCTCAATTTGTATTCCTATTGAATGGAATTTTTGCCAATGTTAAAGGGAATAAAAAAAGGCAAGAGGAGTAAGAGGAGCGGCACCTTTAAGCAAGGAATCCTTTAAGCAAGGAATCCAGGTGGGTAACATGTTTATAGTTGAGTTAATGAGCCATGAATATTTTTCCAAATAAATAGAGTTAAATGATGTCAAACCCTATATAAATGTTGCATTTATTGCTTCTTAAATGATTTAAGAAATTTTTACATGTTTGGTACGTGAATCTTATTGATGATTTATGAAATGAAGATAAAAATGGTATTTGAAATATATTATGCTTATGGAAATCATGTTTCCAAAATGTCTCTTTTGAGTAATATGTTTACAAGTCATGAAATTCATGTTTGTGTAGGATTGTGGTGGTCCATTCTATTATGTCACATACACGTTGACCATGTTAAAGGCTTTTCCCATTTGCCCGCTAGTAGGATGGAGCTTTTCACGGACTCCCTTATGTTTATTAACTATGCAAAACCATTATGTGGGTTTGTGATAGTCCATTCTGTTATTACTGGAGATTCGCAAGAACTCCCTTATGTTTATCGATCTACCCCAAACCATTCTAATTGTTCATGTTGTTTATGAATTGTTTGACAAGTTGAGAATTTGAGAAATACGTGTTTTATGAATTCAATGCAAACTTACTATGATAATGAAAATTTTCCATGGTTTTTGCTTATTTCTCTATTATAAACTTGTTACCCACAAGCTTTTAAGTTCACCCATATTTCCCCCATCTCCAGGTGACGAGCCAGAGATCTAGTAATCGAGAGTCAAGGCATCACTCTGAATCTGCATATTTTTGTATTTTTAAGTTAGTTTATAGAAAACACAAGGCTTTAGCTACATTTCAAGTATTACTCATTCATGTATATTATGTATTTTTGGGTTATGAGACCAATAACGTATTGTGGCTTGAAATGTCAATTAAAGCTTTGTAAAACTCTTTCCATTCAATGTTAACAAAAAATGAATTGTGTATGGATGATGTTGAGTTGAAATTAGGTATACTTGAAGAAGTTATCAACTTGAGATGACGAATTTTGAACATGAATTGTTGTTACATACAAGTGAGATGTTATGGAAAAGAAAGATAGGAATTTGTGAATGATGAGAATTAGTTGTAAGTGATGAATCAAATGAGTAGAGAGTAGCGAGTTTAATGAAATAAAATTGTATTTGAATTGTTATGAAATGATGTTGCATTAGAGGAAGTGAATTTGGGACAATTTAGAGTGGAAGTAAGGTTAGGATAGACGTAGAAACCTTTGGGAAGGATCTTGAGTAAGTTTTGTCTCACCTATGTCCATTGGTCGGACTTCAGGTCTGTTAAATGGACCTTCTTAGGTATGGAAAGACCCCTAGCCTTGTCTATGTTCATTAGACCGATATTAAGTCTATTAAACAGACCTTCTCGGGTTTGGAATGACCCCTAGCCTCATTTATGTCCATTTTGGTGCAATGTATGTCCGTTTAGCAGACATTCATTATACATTTTTAGAAATTCGCAATTTTGACCCTGTAAATGGAAAAATCTCTCTTTGTAGTCTTCACAAAAGTTATAGATCTAGAAGATCTATTTGAAATCATCCTAAAATGACCTTAATCTGACATCTATAGTGAAAGTTATACCTATTGTCCCAAAACAAGTACAATATGATTGAGGACGTAAACATAAGAATGGATTGTTGTCTATCAATTGATCAAATAGGGAATTTTTTGGATGGTATGAGAATGATGATGGCTAATTAAGATTTCATTGAAATAACTCTACAAGGTAATATTCTCATGTTTTATGACTCCAGAGTTGGACTCTGAAAACGGGGTCTAGCATCCTACGGTATCAGAGCGACTAGGTTTAAGAATATCCTTGGCATGAAATGGGTAGTTTTAAAATATGAAATGAACATGAATATGAAATGAACATGCATTGTTTTAAATGAACAACAGGCATTGTTTTTGTATTGTTTCACATGAATTGAAATTATTTTACATGAAGTGTGGTTTAAGAAAGTTGTGCATTCGCACATACCAGTTTGAACTTGATATGAAACATGAACTAAAGATTTTTAAATGGTTTGAAATTGAATGAGTGATTATACCACCTGGACAGAGAACTCGATGAGCTAGGACTTGATCTCGCTCTTGCCAAGGAAGTACGGATGAATCTTATGTCCCACAAGATGCAGGGACACATTCTGCTTATGATTCTGAAGCACCTAGTTTACAACATGAAGTGCCACCGCCTCCTCCTCCTATGCTCTAAGTAAACCCTATGGATCCACGTTTCTTTCAAGCCTTTGCTCAGGCTTTCACGCACACTATAGGCCAAGTGCCACCAGCTCCAGTTCAAGCTCCAGTAGAGAGGAGCGGACAGTATGATAAGCACCGCAACTATAGGGCTGTAGACTTTAATGGGACTACGAATCCTAAAGAGGCTGGAGCATGGTTGAGAGGGACAGAGAGAGTCCTATTTAAGATGAAATGCTCTGATGAGGAGAAATTGGATTATGCAGTTAGCTTACTATAAAGGAACGCACTCCATTGATGGGAATCAGTGTCCCATAATTAGGTCATACCGCCGATATTGTCATGGAGAAGCTTTTTTGAAGTTTTTACGAAGAAATACTTCTTGAAAGTCTATATATATGAAAAGGCCAGAGAATTCCTAAATCTCACATAGAGGGACATAAGTATGAGTGAATATAAGCTAAAGTTTACCCAGCTTTTACGATATGCGGCCAATATTGTTGCAAATGAGGAGGATAAGTGATGTAAGTTTGACGGAGGACTTGATTTGGGGAATAAGGAAAAAGTATTGATCCATAAATTTTGTGACTACCAACTATTGGTAGATGTTGCACTCCAAGCTGAGAAACTGGAGAACATAAAATATGAAGTAAGTGGGAAGAGGAAAAGAAGGGAATGAGTGCCCTAATTCCTAAGAGGAGTATGACGAATTTCCATACACAGAGTGGAGTGAGAAGTAATGACTTTGTTAAGAGCAAGCAAGCAAAGGTAGCTTCAATGTAAGCCTCAACTGTAGGAAGCAATAGAAGGATAGAGAGGAGTAGGTACGTGAATCCACAATATGAACATTGTGGGAAGTTTCACAGAGGAGAGTGCTTTAAGTTACATGAGTATGTTTTCGATGCGGAGAGAAAGGATATATGGTCAAGGAATGTCCTCAAGCACCAAGGCAAGATGGCTTACAGTTGCAAGCCCCAAAGAGAGCTCAAACAGTAAGAACCAGGCCAACCAAGGAGGTCAGAAGTTTTGGAGCAGCAAGGAAGGTTATTCCTTTAGGCCAAGGGGTCAGGCATAAGCCAGGGTGTTTGCCATGACTAGAGATGAAGCTGCAGCCGCACCTGCAGTTGTTATGGGTATGACTTAGTTATTTAATTCAGAAGTATATTTACTGATTGATTCTGGCTCCACGCATTCTTTTGTTTCTGCAAGCATGACATTACATGGTGTTAATTTGGTGCCATTGGATAGTCTATTGATTGTTAGTACTCCTTTAGGGAGGAAGGTGATAATAAGTTAAGCATATAGAGATTATAAACTCTTTATTGATGGTGTTAGACTAGTAGTGGACTTACTGCCTTTAGATTTAAAGGGAAATATCATGCAAAGTTAGATTGTAGCCTTAAAAAGGTAGAATTTGATCTTGGCAAGGGTGAGAGGGTGACTTTTAGAGGAGACAGAAGAACACCATCATCAAGAATTATTTCAGCTTTGTTAGCTGACAAGATGATGAGAAAAGGGTGTGAAGCCTTCTTGGCACACTTTGTGGACACTGATGTGAATGAAGGGAAGTTAGAAGATTTTCCAATTGTGAGACAATTTCCATACGTGTTTCTATAAGACTTACTTGGTTTACCACCCACGAGGGAAATTGAGTTTGCTATCAATCTGATCCCTGGTACTGCACCCATTTCCATACCACTGTATACAATGACTCCAGCTAAACTGAAGGAGCTTAAAGAACAGTTAGAAGAACTGTTAGAAAAGGGGTATAAAAGACCAAGTTCATCGCTATGGGGAGCACTGGTTCTATTTATTAAAAGGATAGAACATGGCGCATGTGCATTGACTATCGGAGGCTTAACAAGGTGACCATTAAGAACAAGTATCCTCTGCCACGAATAGATGATCTGTTCGACCAGCTGCAGGGAGCAAAGGTCTTCTCCAAAATTGATCTCAGGTTAGGCTATCATTAGGTGAAAATTAGGAAATCTAATGTCAACAAGACAACCTTTAGGACACATTATAGGCATTATGAGTTCCTAGTCATGCCATTGGATTGATCAATGCTCCAGCTATATTCATAGATCTCATGAATAGGGTCTTTAAGGAGTATTTGGATCAATTTGTCATAGTATTTATAGATGACATTATGGTTTATTCTAAGAGCGAAGAGGAACATCTCAGGATAGTGTGGCAAACACTGAGAAAGAAGGAGCTTTATGCCAAATTCAACAAGTGTGAATTTTGGCTTCATAAGATGATATTCCTTGGACACGTAATTTCAAAGGATGGGGTACATGTTGATCCAAGGAAAGTTAAAGCAGTGGTAAAGTGGTATGCATCAAAGAAAGTGGTAGCAGTGAGAAGTTTTCTGGGTCTAACGAGATACTATCGGAGGTTTGTTAAAGGATTCACTATGATAGCTGCTCAAATGGCCAAGTTATTAAGGAAAAATCAGAAGTTTATCTAGAGTGATGAATGTCATAAGAGCTTTGAGGAGCTTAAGAACATATTGACAAGTGCTCCAATTTTGACCTTGCCTATGGGAGATGAGGGTTATACAGTTTATAGTGATGCTTCAAGAAAGGGTTTTGGGTTATATGTTGATGCAAGAAGACAACGCAATAGCTTATGTCGCGTGACAACTAAAGCCTTATGAATTGAATTACCCGATCCATGATCTAGAATTAGTAGCAATAATTTTTGCCTTGAAAATTTGGAGACATTATCTGTATAGAGTTCAAACGAGAATTTTTGCAGATCATAAAAGTCTTAAGTAATTACTGAGCCAAAAAGAGTTGAATTTAAGACAAAGAAGGTGGTTAGACTTACTTAAGGATTATGACTTGTTGATTGAATACCATCCAGGAAAGGCAAATATAGTAGCTGATGCCTTGAGTAGGAAATCCTTCATATCTTACGTTTAGACAATGTATCTACCGTTGTTGAAAGCGATGGCTAAGCTTATAATAAGCTTGAAATAGAAGGAACTTGATTACATTATTCCTAATTTTAGAGTGAAACCAATACTTAAGGAGAAAGTTAAGGAGTTACAAGCATAAGATGCTGATTTGAACAAGCTTTGAGAAGAAATTAAGAATGGTAAGAAATCTGAAGTGGTAGTGAGGGATGATGGACTTATGGTTGTAGGAAATAGACTTTGTATTTTGAATGTCAAGGAAGTAAAGGATGAGATACTCGACAAGACATATAATGTATCTTATGCCATGCACCCAGGTATCACCAGAATGTACAGAGATTTGAAAAAGCATTTCTAGAGGAAAGGTGTGAAGAAGGATATAGCAGAATATGCAAGCAAGTGTCTAGTATATGAACGAGTCAAGGCTGAACACCAGGCACCTTCAGGTAAGTTAAGGCCATAATCCATTTTTGAGTGGAAGTGGCAAAGGACAACTATGGATTTTCTGATGAGTTTTCCCAAAACTAGTAGGAAGCATGATGCTAAATGGGTTATTATTAATCATTTAACAAAATCAACCCATTTTCTAGCAATTAAACAGACTAATTCTCTACATGTGCTAGCAAAGAAGTATATTGATGAGATATTGGGACTATATGGGATTCCAAACTCTGGAGTTTCTAATAGAGATCCTTAGTTTACTTTGAGATTTTGGGAAAGTATGTAAGAAGCTCTAAGGACCAAGTTAAATTTTAGCACTACTTTCCATCTCCAAACGGATGGCCAATCTGAGAGGACCATTCAAACCCTTGAAGGAATGCTCAGGGCATATGTGATGGATTTCGAAGGTCCTTAGGATGAGTATTTTCCATTGGTCGAATTTGTTTACAATAATTCGTACCATTCGAGTATTTAGATGGCTTCTTATAAAGTACTGTATGGTAGAAGATGTAAAACTCCTATATGGTGGGATGAAGAATGAGAAAGGAAATTAATAGGACCAGAGTTACTTCAGATAACAGTTGATAAGGTTAATCGAGTTAAGCAAAGGCTTAAAGCAGCTCAAGATAGAATGAAAAGCTATACTGATGTACATCGAAAGGAAATGGAGTATGAAGTTAGTGAGAAAGTCTTTCTTAAGTCATCTCCTTGAAAAGGAGTCATACGATTTGGTAAGAAGGAAAGTTCGACCCAAGATATGTGGTTCCCTATGAGATTGTTGAGAGGAATGGACCACTAGCCTATAGGTTGGTGCTGTCACCAGAATTGTCAAAGATATATAATGTCTTTCATGTTTCCATATTGAGGAGGTATATATCAGAATCCCTTCCACATCATTCAGTTAGTTGAGAGATGATCTGACTTATGAGGAGACTTCAGTGGAGATTTTGGACACTAAGGAAAAGGTCTTTAGGAAAAAGACAGTTCAAATAGTTAAAGTCCTGTGAAAAAATCATTCTACGGAAGAGGCCACGTGGGAGCCCTTGGAGGCCATGAAGGAGAACACACATCTTCAATAACTTAAGTAAGAATTTCAAGGACGAAATACTTTTAAGGAGGGAGAAATGTTGTCCCCTAAATTTTTTTCTCCTTTTTGAGTTAAACATACTTTAAATAAATTATGAGGTCTTAATAGATTAATTTTTGGAGTTAATTATTATGTCAATGTTAGTAGGATTTTATTACATTGGTTAGTTGCATTAAAGTAATAAGGGTGTATAAAGGACAATTTTGGCATGTCACTTAAGTATAAAAGCCATAAAGCATAAAGGAAGGGCAAAGTTGACATTTCACACTCATTAAGGGTATAATTGGAATAAGAAAGTGTATTCTTGCTTTAAAGAAGTAGAAAAACGTGAATAAGGAGAGAAAGAAGAGAAAAACAAAAAAGAAGAGAGAAATGAGAGAGGGTTTTGTTCTTGAGAGAAAAGAAGGAAGACCAAGTTAGGGTTTCATCTTTTCTTAGCTTTCAAGAGTGATTTTGAGGTTATTCAAGAAGAGAAAAAGAAAAAGGAAGAGAAGAGCTTCCATTTGAGCCAAAATTCTCTTTATTTGGTGAAGATTCAAGGTAAGTTTATTCTTAATCCTTTGGTTTTTTGGAAGGGTTTTAGTTCATAAAGCTTAGGAAATGCATGGGTTTAAATATTCTAGAATCTATTTTAGTGAATATGTTTTGTGGGTTCTCAATTTGTATTCCTATTGAATGAGATTTTTGCCAATGTTAAAGGGAATTAAAAAAGGCAAGAGAAGCAAGAGGAAAGACACCTTTAAGAAAGTTTTTAAGCAAGGAATCCAGGTAGGTTACATGTTTATAGTTGAGTTAATGAGCCATGAATATTTTTCCAAATCAATAGAGTTAAATTATTTCAATCGCTTTATAAATGTTGCATTTATTGCTCCTTAAATGATTTAAGAAATTGTTACATGTTTGGTACATGAATCTTGTTGATGATTTATGAAATGAAGATGGAAATGGTATTTGAAATTTATTATGCTTGTGGAAATCATGTTTCCAAAATGTCTCTTTTGGGCAATATGTTTACAAGTCAGGAAATTCATGTTTGTGTGGGTTTGTAGTGGTCTATTCTATTATGCCACATGCATTTTGACCATGTTAAAGGCTTCTCCTGCCTACCCACTAGTGGCATGGAACTCATTCACGAACTCACGAACTCTCTTACGTTTATGAACTATGCAAAACCATTATATGAGTTTGTGATAGTCCATTCTGTTATTACTGGAGATTCGTATGAACTCCCTCATGTTTATGGATCTACCCCAAACCATTCTGATTGCTCATGTTGTTTATGAATTGTTTGATAAATTGAGAATTTAAGAAATACGTGTTTTATGGATTCAATGCAAATTCACTATGGCAATGAATATTTTCGATGGTTTTGCTTATTTCTTCGTTGTAAACTTGGTAACCACAAGTTTTTAAGTTCACCCCCATTCCTCCCCATCTCTAGGTGATGAGCCAGAGATCGAGTGATCGAGAGTCAAGGCATCACTCCAAATCTACATATTTTTATATTTAAGTTAGTTTATGGAAAACACAAGGCTTTAGCTGCATTTCAAGTATTATTCGTTCATGTATATTTTATACTTTTGGGTTATGAGACTAATGATGTATTATGGCTTGAAATGCCTATTAAAGCTTTGTAAAACTCTTTCTTTTTGATGTGTAACAAAATATGAATTGTGTATGGCTGATGTTGAGTTGAAATTAGGTATACTTAAAGAAGTTATCAACTTAAGATAATGAATTTTGAACATGAATTGTTGTTACATACAAGTGAGATGTTATGGAAAGGAACGATAGGAATTTGCGAATAATGAGAATTAGTTGTAAGTGATGAATCAAATGAGTAGAGATTAGAGAGTTTAAAGAAATAAAATTGGTAGTTGAAATGATGTTGCATTATAGGAAGTGAATTTGGGACAATTTAGAGTGGAAGTAAGGTTAGCATAGATGTAAAAACCTTTAAGAAGGCTCTTGAGTGAGTTTTGTCTCACCTATGTCTGTTGAATAGACTATAGGTCTGATAAACAGACCTTCTTGGGTCTGGAAGACCCCTAGCCTTATCCATGTCTGTTAAATGGATCTTCTCAGGTCTAGAAAGACCCCTAGCCCCGTTTATGTCTGTTTTGGTGCAGTATTTGTTCATTTAGTGGATATTCACTATACACTTTTAAAAATTCATGATTCTGACCCTCTAAATGACAAAATATCTTTTTGAGGTCTTCATGAAAGTTATAGATCTAGAAGATATCTTCGAAACTATCCTAGAATGAACTTAATCCAACATCTTTAGTGAAAGTTATGCCTATTGTCCCAAAGCAAGTACAATATGATTAAGGACATAAACATAATAATGGATTGTTGTATATCAATTGATCAAATAGGGAATTTTTAGGATGGTATGAGAATGAAGATGAACCAATGATGGCTAATGAGATTTCATTGAAATAACTCTATAGGATAATAAGCTCACATTTTATGACTCCAGAGTTAGACTTTAGAAACGGGTTCCAATATATTCATCGGACGTGTGCTGATGGGCTAATAAGGAAGTTTGTTCTAGAGGAAGAGATGTTAGGCATATTGACTTAGTGTTATGAAGCTATGTATGATGGGCATTTCGAGTAAATAAGACGGTGGCAGGAGTATTAAAATATGAATTTTATTGGCTAAATCTGTTTAAGGATGCTTGAGAGTTTATACCAAAGTGCGATAGATGCCAAAAAGTAGGGAACATCTCAGAAAGAGATGAGATGCCCCTATGTAACATTCTAGAAGTTGAAGTATTTAACGTACGGGGATTAGAATTTAAGAGACCCTTCCCATGCTCCATAGGGAACATATATATCTTAGTCAGGGTGGACTATATGTCACGATGGACTAAATCCATGACAACTTCAACAAATGATGGAAAAGTAGTGCAAAAATTTATCAAACGACTATTCAATAGATTTATAGGGCTATGAGATATAATAAGTGATGGAGGAGTACATTTCTATAATAAATCTTTCCATGCTCTTTTGAAAAGATATAGAGTTCACCATTGTGTAGCCACTCTATACTACCCATAAACAAGTGGACAAGTGGAAGTCATGAATCATGAGCTTAAACGAATATTGGAAAAGATGGTAAATAGTTTAAGGAAGGGTTGGGCATTGAAGTTGGATGATGCCTCGTGGGCCTATCAAGTGGCCTTCAAAACATTGATTAAGACGACTCCCTTTAGACTTGTATATGGTAAGAGTTGTCACTTACTTGTGGAACTAGAGCATAGAGCATACTGGGTGATGAAAGCTTTAAAATTTTATTAGAAGCAAGTGGGTGAGTGAAATTCTTCAACTAAAAGAACTTGATGAACCTCTCTTTAATGCATATAAGAACGTCAAGCTATACAAGGAAAAGGTGAAGAAATGAAATGATTCTTATATTAAGAAGAAAGAGTTCAAAGTGGTAGATATGGTATTATTATATAATTCGATATTGAAGTTGTTTCCTAGAAAGCTCAAATCAAGATGGAGTGGGCTTTTCAAAGTGACCCACTTATTTGCACATGGAGCTTTGGAATTAAAAAATCAAAACAAAGAAATGTTCAAAATGAACAGACAAAGTTGTAAATTGTATCTTGGAGGAGTATTTTTGCAAGAAAGGGAAGTAATTTCTTTCCTTTCAACTCATTAGAAGGGTTTTGAATGATGAAAGGTCAAAGCTAACGACCTTAACTTAGCATTTTTATGTAGTTAATTTTTTTTGCATTTTAATTTTCATATTTTGAAGTGGTTTAGATTGCTAATTTTCTTGTTTTGAAATTATTACAAGTAAAGGAAGTGAGCTTGGGGTTACATGAAGAAAAAATGGAAATATGACAAGGTGTGACAATTTTAACATATCACGATTGTGTACGAAGGAGCATGGTCATGCATGGAAGGATGCACCTCTATCACGATCTTATAGTCATGATCGTGACTGGTACTAAGCCTCACATATGAGAAATCACTCTCTAACCCTATTCTAGCCCTCCTTCTTCTACCCAAACCCTTTATATTCATCCTTTCTCTTCTTCTGGCCCTACTTTATCTCTATAAAACTTAGTAACCACTCAAAATCTCTCTCACATCCCTCTTCATCTTACTTATAATTTTCACTTGTTTCTTTGTTCGTTCACCTAAATACACATTCCTCCTACATATATCTAGTAATGTCAACAGAATTATCACATGTTTACAGTGGTTTTTATAAGATGTTGTTTAACTTTTCTCTCTTCACTTTTTTGGATGTTTTTGGCTTTTTTATGTTTTTTTGGTTGATTTTGTAAGTTTATAAACTTATTCATGGTTCCAAGAATTAAACAAAATGCTAAACGCTCACAACTAAATGGAAAAGCTCAAGTTTTGGGAAAGGACACACGTGATAGGACTGCATATTTTGGAGTACCTTTTCTAAATTATTCGGAAGAAGAAGGTATCACATTACAAACTCTTCATTCTAGAGTTGTTAGTGCACCTAGATAATTTTATTTTGAAATTTTAGAAAATCTAGGGTTGAAAGATAAAATTGAGATTTTGAGTAATAAAATTCAATGGGATAAATTTATTAATTTTAATTATACTTTGTATAAGGAATTGACCCTCAAATTTTATACTACATTACAATTTGAGTTATGGGATTTGAGTGAATTTTGGTTTTGATTGAGGGGCCACCTATATAATTTGAATTATGATATTATGGAAGAAATTAGTAGATTTCCTAGTTCAAACATAATTGAAAAACATAATAATTTTCGTGCTAAGAGGTATTGGAAACAATTAACAGGGTTGGATAACTTTGTTATTAGAAATGTCCATAATAATGCCATTCTTATCCTGAGCATCTGTTACTGTATAAGTTTGTGTTATACTTTTTTTGATAAATTTGAAAGCAACAAATGTTCTATTAAACACTTATTCATTCTATGGTGTATGGATAATAATGTCCAAGTTTGTACAAACACCTATATTTTTCATATTATAACTACTTCTCTTAAAAAGAAAAGTGTTCATGTTGGCATAGGTTACCTTATTACCACGCTTGCTTTTTATTATGGTGTATCTATTAAGGAACTAACTATTGTTTTTCTTGAGTTTCTTAATCACACTCACTTAAAGTGAGCTAAGATCTCAGATTTACATCGCATGGACCTTTGAGATATTAGTTCCAAAACTCATATGAAATATAAGACAAGACAAGCTAGTTCGAGTTCTGCATCAGCACAACAACAAGTCTTGACAATTGAAGAAATGGAGGTGATGAAGAGGAAGGCCGAGAGAAGGTCTTCAATTTAATCTCCAAAAATAACAAGCTTATTCCGAAACATATAAACAACATGGAGGCACACATGATGGTGATGGCTTAAAAACAATGAAGATATCAATGTGATACAAAGAAGATTCTTAAGTACTTGGATGCTCAAGGTGTATAGGTTCCTTCACCTACATTGTCATTGCCTCAATCTCCAAAACTGATTTCATCCCTAAAATTTTCTTTTTGTTACATTTTTATTTTTAAATTTGTATTTGTGGGTTTCTCATAATGAAGACAATGTGTTGTCTAAGTTTGGGAAGGTTTGGTACATTAATATGTCATATGTGAGTGAAATTCTCATATCATATTATGTTACCTTTTGGATTAGGATTGACATTGTGTGAACATTTTATAGCATATGTATGAAATGTTTGATTGCATCAATGACAACAATTTGATGGAATTAGTTTAGTTTTGAACATGGTCATTTAATTTATAAAGGCATATTGACTTGTGAATTTTATGTTTTAAAGTATCTTTAGATGAATATGCATATTAATTAAGATATGACACCTATTCTTTACTTAGGAAATTTTTGGTATACATTTATAATTATAAGTCAATTGAATTGGTTAACATTACTAGTAACCTTTCATGAGAATAACTGCCTAAAAAGAAATGAGGTAGGCTACTTGATAGAAAAATATAAAAAATTGTGTGTTCACTAAATAACTATTCCTTAGACCTTTAGAAACAATATTAGGTTAAGAATAGATTTGATAACCAGTTGAGAATGTGATACAACTGAGTAATCAGGGACATTCACGATAAAATATTTGTCGTCACGTCAAAAGACTAGAATGACATTCCAACCGTGGTAAATAATAAAAAAATGAGGCCTAGTTGGGTAACCAGGGGACATTTATGACAGATGTTTGCCTTCGTGTCAAAAAACTATGTTAATGTTACAGAAAATAAAAAACGGTGTTTCAATAAATAAAACCTAATGATCTTTGAAAATATTGAAAATTTTCATGTAAGGATACTTAGTGATAGTTGCCTTTATGATTGATTACTAATTATAAATGCATGTTTACAAATACCACAGGTGTATAAATAGGGTGTTAATATTTTGATTGATATGTATATTTATATCAAATTACTTAAACATAAAAGGAATATGTTAGTAACGGACATTGTCAGGGTTGGAAGCTCTTTTTGGTCGAGAAGGTCCGTTTAACGGACATCCATGTCCGTTAAACGGACATTGCTAAGGCTGAGGGTCATTTTTGATCCGAGAAAGTATGTTTAACAGACATGGGGGTTTCCCAAACCCCTTTAAAGCCCCTCCAATGCTTCCTACATCCATTCCAACATCATATTCACTCATAATCTTCCCAATTTCACTTCTTCTAATGCAATAACACTCCTAAAACATTCCATCACCAATTTGACTACATCAAATGCCCAAAAATTCAACTCAAAAGACTCATCACAAACACAAACTCTCCTCATTCACCATGGCTGTCATGTTCATAATTCTTATGCATCATCACTTATAATGCTCATATCTCTTAACTCCTATACCCAAAATTTACATACTTTATAGCATTGGAAAGCTAAGAGGATAAGCTACAACTTTCCTGAAGACAACTTGGTCTAGTTCTACCTAGATCAATATAAATTTTCCCTTGAATACAGAACACGATTTATTACCCCTATGAAATCTTGAAGATTGTCCCAAATTCATTTCCTTAACTAATGCAACATCATTCTTATTCATTTCCTTAACATGTAATTCATGAACTACAAACAATTCGGCACATTTTTGAAAACTTTTCTTTCATGAGCATGACATATTTCATATGCATTTCTATCATCATTTCACAATTCATCATCAAAATTCATACATCAAAACATATGGCGATCTCACAAATCATTCAAAAGTAATAAAAGAAATATTTATGACGTAATTGAAATCATTTTTCTTTCTTGATTTGAACAAAAACATCAATGGCTCATTACTCAATTATAAACATGAAACCCACCTTGATTTCCTTGCTTAAAACTTTGCTCAAAAATATCTCTCCCCTTGCTCCCCTTACCTCTCTTGATTTTCTTCAACATTGACAAAAATCCCTAACTCAATAGGCATTTCCAATTGAGAAAATCGATAAGACATATTCACTAAAATTGATCTTAGAATTCTTAAACCCGTACATTTCTTAAGCTGTATGAACCAAAATCCTTTCAAAAATCCAACTAATAAAAAATGCTCTTACCTTGATCCTTCACCAAATGAAGAGTTTGTTAGCTGTAAGGGAAGCTCTCATCCTCCTCTTCCTTTTCCCTTTTTGAATAAACTTCAAAATCCCTCTTGAAAACCAAGAAATGGAGAAACCCTAGCTTTTTCTTCTTTTTCTCTCCTTTC
>JANVCQ010000008.1:22689422-22706062 GCA_025531925.1 Erythroxylum plowmanianum
CATTTTAAAGCCCTAATATTCATTCTAGAGATTCCATTTCATTTTAGTTTAGTTTTAAGCCCTAAGAACTACCTACAGGCATTTCATTTTCCATTTCATATCTTATGGAACTACTCTAAGCCTTTTCTTTAGATTCCAATAGCTAATATTCATTCTAGGCATTTACTAAGTCTCACCAATATCCCTATGAGACATTTCATCGAACATTTTATAGGCAAACCGAATTCATCACTAACTAATAACAAAACCATTGCATTTTTCCATTATTCACCAACATAAACACGTTCAAACAACAAATGAACCAACCACAGTTCAAAAACACAGAATACCCACATTCCATCAAAACAAAACTGATGTTCATACATATAAGCATTTAACAAAGAAATGTTTTGCTGACAAAATAAACCCAAGAGGAAAGCACTATGGATTACTAACCTCGATTTAACTGAAGATGATGGACGAGAGCAAAGGATGATGGACGATGGATGATGATTTCTAGAGAGAAGACCGATGGCGGTAAAGAACAAAACAAGAAGAAAAGATGATGCAGGGCAGGGAGGAGGGTTTTCTGGTATGTTTAAGTTGAAACCAAAATGATGTAGTTTGGTTTAACACAAAATGACATAGTTTTCATTTGAATAAAAAATGAAAATACTGATAGAAGAAATTTTCCTTAATAAATTACCGACGTTTTTTTTCTTGCCAACCATTGCTGCCTATTTTTACCATGGACTTACTATTTGGTCATTATATTATGTCGGCAAAATCTCGTGGATAATTTCCCTCCAACTTTACTGACGAATATTTTGTTCATCACAAAAACCAGTGTTTTGATAATTTTACCAATGGAAAATCAATTTTCGTTGGTAATTTACTATAGAATTTTGTATGTTGATAATTTGTAATTTTCTTGTAGTGACAAAAACAACATTTTGTAATCATCAAATATATTAAATAAGATCTCAACTTTTTTATTGTCTTAACAAATTCGTTTTGTTGCTTTAATCAACTTCATTAATGAAAGTCTTCCATCCTCTTTCAACATGTTAAATATTTGAGTTCTTTTCTCACTCTTATTCTTAGAAAGAGTAAATGCTTTTTTATACCTTTTAAAGACGAAACAAACACATTATTGATATTACTACCTGTTTCAATATTATTGTCATTTCCTCCTATACTTTCTTTATAGACCTCGAGCTATATTTCTTGTTATTTTATCTTTGTCATAAATTTTAGCTAGTTGATCGAAATGGACAAATGGTTTCATGTATAAATCAGATGTCTCCTTCACGACTTTATGTAATAATAACAATATCATCATAAATCATTATGTGCATAAATAATAAATTTTAATAAAAATAAATAGTAAAATGATTAAAAAAGTTTATTTGTACCTTTTCCCAATCCATGTAAATGTCTTGATCACCAATCATTATTTTTTGCTCATTATCCTATCCAAATCTACTTCTATTTTGTTGAATATCCAATATATATCCAAGTCGCTTCTTCAAAATTTTAACTTTCTATTCAATATGGGGTTTCTTTAGGACACCTTTCAATTTCAACATAATATCTTATAGTTATAATCTATCTTCCATATGATGCCTTCTTTTGTCAAATCATTAGCTACCTTTATAAAATTTTTACAGTTCTCAATTTGGTATCCGATATGCCTATGGAAGTGATAGTATAAGTTATTGTCTCTCTCAGCAAGGTTTGCAGCTATTCTTTTTAGTTTTTTAACTAAGTTGTTATCAATGATATAACCAACGGCAATATTAAGTAAGTCAATCCTTCCTTTATTTAATCCTTTTGTCTTTAACTTCCTCTTAATTTCATTAACTAAAGATACCCCCTCTTCTTATTTTTGTTATGCCTATGAGTGGAGTTTCTTATATTATGACCTATCTTTTAAGTTTTTGTATTAATGTGCTCTAATCTACATTTCCTTGAAGCCTTTAAGGTCTTTTTTTTTCTATATTGAGTTCACAAAGGTTGACATGGTTGAGTTAGTTCATAAAAGTTTTTGTTGCTAACCTTCAATCAAGACTGAGATTTGGTTTGTCTTTAAGCTAAAGAATAAAAAATAATCCCTTAAACCTTCTTCCTTCCTTTGGTGCTATTTATATCAAGTTGATCTTAAGACTTATGGTTACTTGGTAAATTGTGATATGAATCTTGCAGCTAATTATTGGAAAGTAACTACAAGCGTACGAAGCAAGATTTGGAACCATAATCATGACACACAAATCAGAGTAGAAGAGAAGACTATATATATAATTTAAGCTGCTAGATATGTCATGAAGGTCCAAAAGTTTTCTATAATAGCGTACGCAAGGACGGATCCAGAAATTTTTTTAAGTGGGGACAAAATTTTAATAATTGCAAATTTTTATTTTTAATGGGGGCAAAATTTTAATGAGAATAAAATTTTATTTTTTTAATATAATCAAAACTTAAAATAATAATTTTTTCATGTGAAATTTTTTGGGTATAGCTAGAGTGTATGTGATTGACAAGTTGTATCTACCATCAAAAGTATCCATGGTTAGCATTTTAAATTTGATTGGTAGTGACTCTACTAAGATGCCAGGTATCAAAGGGCTATTAGCTATCAAGGTTACTCGTAGATCTCATTCTTCATAGGTAATAATTATAGAGGTATAGGATTTTAATATGTGAGTGTGGCTCCCTTTGATTGTCATTATAGAGTGTGAATTTGGTTTTTTTTCATTTGTTTATTTCCTTTTCAAAAATCGTCCCATTTGTTCTTTTAACATCATAATTTTAATTGTTTAGTCCTTAGGTTACTTAGGGATGCGAGGGCCTCTAGAGTGTTACTTGTTTGAATGATATTAGTAGATGGATTGCTTTTTTTGGTATCTATTATTCTATCTTAGGGTGATGATAACTAAATTGTTTTAGAATTTTTTGAGTGAGAGTATCGAAAGATTTTACAAAAATTCTTATAGATGATGTAAACTAAAATTTTTGTCATACATAAACTTGTAAAATAAAAAGAAGGTATATGACATATCGTGCTGTATTTAGACATAATATAACACTAAAGTAAGATATCAAATAAATAATGTAATTTTAATTAAATTTCAAAAGACAGATAATCTTAGGCTGAAACATTATTGAAATCAATCGATTTTAATATTATTTTCATAAACATCACAAAGTGATGTAGACTAAATTCTGTTTTCTTGACATCACCATAAGTGTATAAAATAAAAAGAATGATCAAATATGTTAAATTGTACTTGAATTTGTTTTAAAATTTAAGTTAAATCTCAAAAAAAGAATATACTTTAGAAATTTCATAAAAATAAAAAATATGTTTAGTAAATAAAATAATTACTGTATTTATATAAAATGGCGATTTTGTAAAAGATTCTAAAGCAATTATAGAATTTTATTTAATTTATATCGGGATTTCTTCAACTTTTAAAAATCGAAAGAATTTCATTTTCGAAAGGGTGCGAATAAGATGGTCTCGGCCAGCCCCCCTAAGGCCTAAACTGTAAAGGGCCTTTAAAAAGATTCTGCCATTTATTGCCCCTTCGTGGTCTTATCTGTTTATCCAACAACGTTTGTAGTTTAGGAATTTGATTTGAATTGTGTCTTTAAGTCTCCGTAGCATATGATTATTCCAACAAGGCATGGGACTTGAATTGTGGCGCTCTTCCAAAGAATACATGCGTTATACGCAAGGTCCGATGCAGAAATTTTTTTAAATGGGATCAAAATTTTAATAGAGTAAAATTTTAATAAAATTTTAATAAGAATATAATTTTATATTTTTATGTGATTAAAATTTAAAATAATAAATTTTTATATAAAATTTTTAGAAAAATAATAAGAGCAAATGCCCCCAATTGCTTCCAACGTGAATCCGTTCATGGCTTCACCTATATGTTGGCGTTAACCATTATAAATAAATAAATACATATTTGGATAAGAGAAAGTAAGAATAATAATGAACTTAAATTTAAGTATTTTTAGTTAGCTTGAAATTTAATTATTTTATGCCAAATAATATTATTTTATTTAAAAGAATTAGATTTTAAGTAGCCTCATGTTTAAGCAACTTAAGTCCAAATTTAATTAAAAAACATATTATATATTTTTAATTTAAAAAATTGACCGATCGACCATTGCCATCCCAAGAGAAAGTGGCTTATGTTTGCGCTTACGGCAGAGAGGTAAAATTCATTGGAAGATAGTTGTTGACTTTTGTACAGTGAGAGAAGATGGAAAGAGCGCAGTATAAATGAAACAGAGAGAAGGAGCTGTGCAAATAAATAACTGAAAAAGAATTGAAAAAAGTCAAAAAACAGAGGTCCGGTCAAGTTTCCACTTTGGACCCATTGGCTCTGGCCGCACGCTGCACACTTGGTGGTATCAACTGTAGTAGGACGTAACTTTTTGGTGCATTGAATTTGGATTTCTTACTCATATCTTATATTTTTATTTTTCATTCCCACTCATAATTTTATCATCTTCTATATATATATAAACTACTGTTTTTGTCTTGCTTTTATTTTTTTTTTTGTCACCTATTACGCGTACGCAGACGATGGAACGAACCCAGAAACCATAAATCTTAAAAGAAGAGACCGATAAAGCGTTGGCACTTTGCAGAGGTATAGGGGCGGAGGAGGCCCATTTTTCGTCACTTCTCATGGAAGAGATTGGAGCTGATATTTGGTAATCCAAGCTTCCCTCTTTTTCTTTTTCAATATACGCCCAAACCTTCAATTTTTCTTTTTGTAGACTAATCTGTTCCATCTTCATTTGCCCTCCCTTCATTGTTATCGCGGGTCTGTTTTTTTTTTGTTGAAATTTCATTAAAATGGTGTTGGATTAATCTGAATTTTATATAAGGGATCCAGCTGCTATTGGGCAGGACAACTAGACGAATATTGGGTTGTTTTTATTTCTTATGAAATTTCTCGTCTTTTGCTTGTGTTGCAATCGTAGTTTAGCGAGAATTAACAACGATAACGTTTTTTATTTTCACTATGAGGGTTCTTTGGAGAAAGAAATTCCTACGGGAGTCTGAATTCTTGATCCTACCTACGTTGAAGGTGGACTAGGGTTGTCATTAGGCTCTTATTGATTTTGGTCCGGATGCCCAAATAACCGTTTCATTGATGATATTCACTACTTTTTGCCCGTCTTTATCCGTATTTTTGATTGATTCTCCTTGTGTTGTTTGCCAACAGTTCTGACATCGAAGTTGATGACCTAAGGTGTGATAATATTGCCGAGAAAGATGTTAGTGATGAAGAAATTGAAGCTGAAGAGTTGGAAAGACGAATGTGGAAGGATCGCATTAAGCTCAGGAGGGTTAAGGAAAGACAAAAACTTGCTGCACAGCAAGCTGCAGACAATCAGAAGCCCAAACAGACTTCTGACCAAGCCCGCAGGAAGAAAATGTCAAGAGCCCAAGATGGCATTCTCAAGTACATGTTGAAGCTAATGGAAGTCTGCAAGGCTCGTGGATTTGTGTATGGGATTATTCCTGAGAAGGGTAAGCCAGTAAGTGGTGCATCTGATAACATTAGAGCTTGGTGGAAAGAGAAGGTGAAGTTTGATAAGAATGGGCCAGCAGCCATAGCAAAGTATGAAGCTGAGTGCTTAGCTATGGTTGATGCAGATAACAGTCGAAGTGGGAACCCACAGAGTGCTCTTCAGGACCTGCAAGATGCTACTTTGGGATCCCTTTTGTCTTCCTTGATGCAACACTGTGATCCACCTCAAAGAAAGTATCCTTTGGAGAAGGGAGCTCCACCACCTTGGTGGCCAACTGGGAATGAGGAATGGTGGATGAAACTAGGATTACCTCAAGGTCAGAGTCCTCCTTATAAGAAACCACATGATTTGAAAAAGATGTGGAAAGTTGGCGTGTTGACAGCTGTAATAAAGCATATGTCACCTGATGTTGCTAAAATCAGGAGGCATGTCCGCCAATCAAAGTGTTTGCAGGACAAGATGACAGCAAAGGAGAGTGCAATTTGGTTGGGAGTATTGAATCGAGAAGAATCCCTCATTCAGCAGCCTAGCAGTGATAACGGCACATCTGGCATAACTGAGACGCCTCCTGGTGGCCGTCGTGGAAAGAAACAGCCTACAATTAGCAGTGACAGCAATTATGATGTTGATGGTGTGGATGATGGTGTCGTTTCTGTTTCATCGAAAGATAACAGGAAAATCCAGCCAATGGAAGTAGAGCACTTGAGCTCTTCTCGAAATGATACCACTCTGCAAGGTAAAGAGCAGCAGCAGGAAAAGCAACTTAAGAGAAAAAGGGACCCACCAAAGTCAGTCCACACTGATCACCAACCTGGACGACATTTTATTGATCATTCAGATGTCAAGAACAGAGAAACTCCACCTGATATACACCATACAGATATACAGCTAGATGAATACCAAATGAGTGGCAGTGAACAGGAGACTAATATGACGGCAGCATTGAGGCCCCTGGAGAAAGGTTTTGAGGGTGAATCCAACTTAACATCTAATTTTGACCACTTTCCTGCCTTGCCTTCTGCAAATGTTGGTTCTAGGGAGAATTTGTACATGGATGGAAGGCCCGTGGTTTATCCACTGGCTCAAACATCAGAAATGCCTGGTGGAATAGCATCTAATTTGTATAATTCACAGGCAGATTATGGGCCTAATCATGATGAGCGTCACTCTCATACAAGCATGAGTTTACCTCAACTTAGACGTGAGGCTGATCAAATCCACAATGTACCTGACTTACACATGAACGGGAATGAGATGTCCACAGGAGATTTGCATCCTTTTGCTAAAGATGCATTTTCTACCGAGCAAGATAGATCTGTTCAGACTCATTTTGGCTCTCCACTCAATTTCTTGTCAGCAGATTTTGGAGGATTTAACTTCCCGTTTGATCTGGACATTGAAGGAACAAGTTCACTTAATGATTTCACACTTGATGAGGATATCATCCAATACTTCGGGTCATAGAGTAGCAATGTTGAAGTTTGGGTGTTATATATTTGCAAGTGACAAATCTTTTTAAATCCTTAATCTATAATTCTGTGTTATGGTTCAAGTGTCAACTTTGGTCTTTTAGGGATTCCTGTTATCTTATTGCGACTCAGGGACCTAAAACTGCACATATCATTGCCATCCAGCTACAGTTCTCCTTCCCGACATTTGGATTAGGGGCCAGAAAAGTTCTTATAAACAGCACCTGTTTCTAGACTGTAAGTTTTTGACTTTATTTTGTCTATTAACTTAATCAGGCAGCAAGGAAATTCAAGGAGATCAATTATTTCATATCTGCATAGTTTGGTTTTGTGTTCTCAAGATGAGAGTGGCAATTCTGGTATTTGTGCAGATGGGTGTTGTTTTTGACATGAAAGATTAATAATATATTTCCGTTGCCTTCAATGAATGTAACTTTTGTGTTAAGTTCTTTCATTGCTTATGTACAGTGAATCCCTTTTTATGTATTTCTTCGTTATTTTCCACGTATAGGTTACATGATTTATGCATTGGAAGGACTTGAACATTGGTTATATGTGTTGCCTAGTTGTGATGTAGCCCTACATAGTACTAGTTAATAGAAAGTGTTGAGGATTTTTATTTCACGGAATTAAAGCTAAGAAATTTGTAAACAGGTAAAGAATGGAATACCGTGATTGACTTTCTAATTGTGGCGACTGCAGGTTACAATATTATCACATAGTACACAAAAGTTGAAACATGAGAGTGCACTGAATGGGAATCTGATATAACAGTGCTGAAACATGAGAGTGCACTCTGATGACTAGAGGCCTTTTGATTGTACACTGGCATTAGCTGCATGAACCCTGATCTTGTTAAGTTGGGACTGGAATTCTTAATAAATGATAGACTACTGCCTTCTGCACCAATTAAGATTTTCTGTGTTCCACATGATGCCTGACAAATATAATTTTCTCTGGGAAACAGTAGCGAGAATTTTTGCCTTTTTGCCTTCTTGAGGGGATTTCCCCAAATATTTCCTGCAGATTTTGTAGTCCTATTTAGCACGGATGTGCTCCATCTTTTTCATTTGTGCTACCTCTTCTAATAGCATTCACTGCTTATAATTTACCCACATATAGGACATCTTAATCCAGAAAACACAGTAGTTGTCATCTATGCAGTTCATTTCAACTACTGAAGGTGTTGAAACGTCATAACCCTCTTGCTACTGCATGAGTCCATAGTCCCAGCTATACTTCTCTAATTGTTCAATATTTCTTACCGTGGATTTCCATGGAGATACCTTTCTGATGGGTTTTAAGTCTGGGATGAACTCTAAGTCTTTTTTAAATCAGAAGCAAACTGCCAAAAAGATGCGTTACATATATTTTACCTCCCGGATTGTGACTGGTCCTGCAGCCGAGCATGGAGCCTATGGTTGTTGGCTTATGGTGGAAGAGTAGCCCTTTTGCTATTAACATGTATTATTTCGTTGATGAAAGAACAAAAATATTTAACCACTCTTTATTCAAACTAAGGACTATGCGTAGAACCCATATCATGGTAGGTGTTAGGGGAACATTTTACAGCCGCGCCAAGTCCTTGTGTGATAGTTAGACGATCCATTGCATAACTTGGTCTTTTGATACTGGCCAGTCTTTTAATTTATGAAATGGAGCAAATATGACTATTAAAATATTTTAATTTAGTTGTAGAATTCCCTTAGTCACTTCATACTATTACTTTTATTAACGTCCTTGATAATACTCATAAAATGAAATTGTGTTGATATATTGGATTAAATCAGCACTGCGATTTCTCTGTCTCAAATGGTCTGACCTTTAGTAGTAGATTGGATTGGTCATAGGGTAATCACTACAGAAGTGATTACTTGATTAATTAAATAGTTTTTGGCAATGAGATATACGTTATTTGGTGAGAAAAATATTTCGAAAGTATTATATCAGTCATTGTCTCACTCGAAACTAATTTACATAATTAGAAAACAGCTTAAGTACACAATTCATGTTCCAGTGCTCTAACTCAAGTTGGGGGATATATAGAGTAACTTTTTTTAAAATTTCTATTAAAAGATAGATTATATTAATGTGAATTTTAGCGTAAAAGGGTGCTAAAGGTCGTGATGTCCACAGCATATCATTTTGCACGTATTCGTCAGGGAGTGGTTCCATATTTTGAGTACCAAAAAAAAAAAGAGTCAAATTAGCTACGTAATATGCACTCGTATTCTGATATTTCTATAACAAGCAAGAACAGTCACGATTCAGTAGTGTTTTACATGACAAAACAAGTGACAAAAATATTCAAGGAGGTTGCTGGTTATCAGTGACCATCTCAACTGCTTCTTCAACATTAACATATGCCAACACATTCCAAAAATTAAACTACCATGCAAGTCTAAGGCTTTCTAAAATCTATTTCTAGGTGCTCATTAAAAGGGACTTCTTATGTAAGTGGATGCCAAAACCATGAATGAAGTTGGTCTTAAAATTCCTATATAGGACTCCTTTCCCATTCTACCATCAAGGAGGATACGTGCAACAATTTTTAATAAGACCTTATGGTCGAGCATCCAAATTTCCAAGCTTAACTACCAGCTCATCACGAGGTTTCCCTAGGATGAAAAAGATCTATAAGGCCCTTCCATTAATAGATTTATAAATTGAATAGCAGTCTAGCCATTAAAAAAATTAAAAAGTTATTCTTATTGGTTAATGCCCTATAATTAATTAGTTGATTGTAGTTTAGTGACAATTATTTAAAGTCATTCTTTATCTTATACATATTCGAATGTTCATGATCAAGTATATGAGACAAGTATGCCTTGCAAATAAAATTGTGATGAGATTATTATATTACATTTATATATTATCCCTATGTTATTCCTAGTCATTGAATATTAATAAAATGCAAAAAAAAGCACATGTTATGTTTCTTTCTTATAAAGGAAGTAATCATTCTCATAGACTAGAGTGTAGAGAAATTTAAACAAACATGTGAGTGCTTATTAGAAAATAAGTTCACTGAACTGATCCCATATGAGAAATTCATTTAAAACATTACTTATATGCTTATGAAAAATCTCAATAATTTTTTTAAAAAATGAACGATATATTACTATAGTAAAAACTCATAACAACATAACAATGAGTTCAGGGCTTGAAGCCTACAAAAGTATTACAAAAAGGGAAAAGTATTCATAGATTTAACACGAAGAACCTATAATAATGTAATAGGGAAAGGTATTCATAGATTTAACACAAAGAACCTACAATAAGTATCAGCAGTGAACAAATAAATGGTCCCAATCCTCAACTGCTCTATTGCATAGTAGGCAAGTAGCATTTACCTCTCCTCTCTGTTGACTTTTAGTTTGGAGCTGATTTTTGATCGCCAGCTAAGCAATGAAGGAAGCCTTAGGCCATATAGTACTTTTCCAAAGTAGATTAGACCAAGTAGCCATTGAGATTTGTAAAGTAACCACCCAGGTGAACTTCCCAGGAAATAACATCCTCACATTTGGTATTTTAGAGCAAAGGGAGATGATGTATAAGAGAGTGGAAGCCTTAGAAATATCCTTGTCATTCACCACTGACAATTAGGGTAGAAACCTTTAGACTTCGTGGCAATATGTTCATTAACCTTCGAAAGTCAAGAAGTTGGACAAGAGGATTGATATTAAACCATTTGTCATACTGTAACCAGGTCTTATTTCCAATACCAAACTTGGGTTTAATGTAAGGATATATGATATCCCTCGATTTCATCATTTGCATTAGAATCCATGATCCTTCATTTGAAAAGTCAACCTGCCAGAAATTTATATCCTTGAAGTAGTATCCGTGTATCCATTTTGTCCATAAGGCGTTATGATCCGTATATAATCTCTAGACGTAACAAAAACTCTTCTTTCTCTAAAGATGTACTTCTTATATACTAATAATTAGGCTAAATATAAGAGCCTAATAATTGAGATAAAACTTTTGGTAGATCTTCGAGCTAAAGAAGTCCTCATTAATTATGAGAGATTCTCAATTGGTATAAGGTAGGTATTATATAATACAAGTATATAAGTTTACCTTTATTGCCTTATTATATTGATTTTGTTTAATTATTGGAATTCTTTAATGAGGTTAAATTTTAACATATTCCTTAAGAAGAGAATTAGGAGGCCAAAGAACCTTTTCAGATTGCCTTTAGGTTAAAGATAATCCAGGAGCTCATTCATAACTGTGTTGTTATACAATGAAAATCTCATCCATTTATCTATAAAAGGGGTCCTGATTGATAAAGAAATCACTCAGGTTAAAAGAATTAAATTAATTTTTTTTAAAGGACCATAGTAAGAAAGTGCCTTATAAGATTATATTACAAACACTCAAATTTTTACTGATTGAGGGAGTCTTATTTTGTTAAGGTAGTGGTGGGCTTCTTTTAAGATGTTTGGTAATGCTTGAGGCATTAACAGTAATGAAACAAGTTCATGAGGGGGTATGTAGGCCTCACCAATCTAAAATTAAGATGAGTTGGTTCATTAACCATAATGGTTACTATTGGCTTTCAAAATTAAATGATTGTTATCTTATGGAAAAGAGTGCCAACAATGTCAAAAGTATGGAAAAATACAACAGATTCTAGCCTCTGAGTTACACTATATAGTTAAGTCATGTCTGTTTAGGGGTTGGGTCATTGGCGTTACTAGAAAAGTATACCTACCTTCCTCTAAAAGTCATAATTTTATTTCATTAGTAACAAATTATTTTACTAAATGGGTGGTGGCTGAACCTATAAGAAAAGTTGATCAAGCTAATGTAGTGAAATATTTAAAACCCTATCTACCTATTCTATGAGAGAGATCAAGTATAAAACAACAAGAATAAAATTCATTTAAAATTTAGCAAAAGCCTAAATAATTGTTCAAGCAATAATTTTCTATAAGGATTAAAAATCAAAACCAAATAGGTCAACATATGGCTAATAAATTGTTCATAAAAAGGTGTAGAGAATTTAAAGTAAATCTAGGTCAAAATATAGAATCTCACCCTATTATTTAGTGTAGGAAACTTGATCTTATTTAGCTTATTGGACTTGATGTTTCTAAAGGGGAACTTCTTCCTTTTACAACATCAGTGATTTTCCCCACTCCTTAGCCATCTATTTAACCTTGCTAAATTCTTGATTAAGTTACTTGACATCTTATTTTAGAGTTTCCTGCTTTTGCCTAATCAACATAATGACTCTTTTATAGTTAGTAGCCTAATCCTCTTAGGAGTCAAAATCTTTATTTAGTTTTTGAATTTGTGCCAAGAGGTTTTTACCTTTAGCTTTTTCCTCTTTATTATCCTCTTAACACTTTTATGGAAGGTTTAGTTTCTTAAAGTAGAAGGCTTGTTAAGGCAAGATTTCTTAAAAGAGGAAAATTAATTTATAGTTCTTCTCAGAATTCCTCCAATGAAATATGTCTAAGTCACAGAAGCAATATAGGATAGTATGCTTAAAAAGGAGCAACTTTGAATTTCAATTAAGAATTGTAGCTTTTGTTGCATTATGAGCTTTATGGACTCTTTGACCATTGTTAACTCCTTAAAGTTAATTGATTGTATAATACTAGGAGTGTTAAACGAAACATATAAGAAGCTTAGATCAAATGCTTATTCAAAAGTTGTTACTGCTATCCAAACATATACTACTTATAAGAAGTAAAAGAGCTTGTTAAAAGTCTAAATAACTCATATAAAAATGAAAGGAGTTATTATTTTACCTCTAGTGAAGTGATTTCCATGTTTTTTGGCTCGAGAAACTTCTAAATCTCCCAAGTTTTCGTTCATAAGAGAGGGCAAATGGTGGTAAGTTTGAAATTTAGTCAATTGTGGAATAAAATTTTAGGGATAAGTTTATGTTAAAGAATAAAATTAAAGCGCTTATAAAAGTGTAATCTACTATTAATAATGTCTTCTACGAACTTATTGGGGTCAAAGAAGTCTTGCTTATGAGGGTGGTTTCTTCAATAACGGGCTTAGTGATTTCAATTTCTTCAATTAGCTTGGTGGAAGAATGGGTTGGTTTTCTAGCAAATTTCTTCGAGTTTGGTGTGTTGGCCTTCTTAGTGCCTAAATTAGATGGAGAATTCTCTTTGAATTACCTCTTATTGGCAAGTCTATATCTCCTTCTTCTTCTTTTTGGGAAGTAGACTTTTTCTCTTCTTTGCCTTTAGCATGTAGAATTTTAAAATCTAAAGCAATTAAAGTTAGTTATAAAGACTGAAATTAAATGATGTCTATAAGACGAAAGAAAGAAGAAGCACATTACAAGATATAAGCGAGGAACCAAATACTGATAGTTCTTTTACCACCAAAGATCTTTGGCTTCTATATTAATAATACTTGCCACATAAATCTTACACTTTAAGATATGGTAGTGCTAAAAATTTAACATAAAAATTTATCATTAATGGAATTAATTTTAAAGGGGGCTCCCACTAGATAGTCTAGAAGGTGGACAATAGGAGTAATTTTTAGGGAAAGACAGAGTTGTTAACTCTAAAGATAAGGCAAATATATTTCAAAGACTAAGATAGTATTATAGGGGCTAGGCTTCAAAGCTTTGTCATAACTCACTACAAAAACTCTTATATTGGTGAGGAGTTTTTTATAAGAAATTGAGTAAAAGGAGTTAGAAGGTTTGGATATTTTCATCCAATGAGGTCTTCTATGGAAGCTTTTGAAAGGGTTAAGTTGATCCATTAACTTAGACTTTAAAGATAACAAAATACTAAGAATATCCTTAGTAGATTTATTACACATTCTTGTTGAAAGATGAAAACAAGCAAATATGAGATCTGGGGTCTATAAAAGGAAGGCTTTCTTTATCCTAAGTTTTGGAAAATAAGTGAGTGTCCAAAGCTGGACAAACCATACCTTTAAATTAAGCCCTAAAAAGGGATAGTAGGCAAACACTTTCCTAGATTCCTGTAAAGGAAAATTAGAAAAATAGAACCTAGAGAAAAAAAATCCATATGAGGCTACTACTTTACAAAAGGGGAGAATTTCCAAACTTGATTTATTGCTTACTAGGTAAAAGATAACCAATTTAACAAGACCTAAATAAACTTAGTATGCTCTTTTTCAGAGATAAGATTCTTAGAAGAAGCATAACTACTATTCAGGCTAGAGTAAGTAGAATATTTTAAGGCATTAAGATCTAAACTAGAAGTTTCCTCAACCAAAAAAACAAAATCATCTCAAGTAATAGGCAAGTTAGTAAAAAAGAAAATTAACATTGAGAGATAAAGACTTGGCTGAGCAGAAAAATAAAAATTACAAGAAGTATTCCAGAATTTTAGAACAACATATTTCAAATTGGGTTGGTATTCTAGTGAATTTCTAAATGAAGTTATCAATTGAATAGATCCTTATCTCTTCACAGTTGAATGGTCAGAGGGGTATAATCTATTTATCTATCTATTTGATCCATTGTTCCCCATTCTATGGGTTTAGTTTCATGGATTATGGGGTTTATAATAAGGGAAATTCCAGTGGGAAGATTGATTTACTTACCTCTTTTAGGTGCAAGTGAGATAGTTGAGGAAAGTCAACAAATGTGAGTACTTCAATAGTCAAAGGTAATCCTTGCTTTTGCTCATGATCAAAATGTGGAATTCTCCCTTGAATGCCACAAAAGGAGATTTCAAAGATAGAATTAGAAGAAAATTTAGATATGGGTTTAAGGTTTAAGATTCTCTTATCTTAATCTAATAAAGGCTGGGGGAGGCATGGCAGGAATGGAGACTACCTCAAGTTTTATAACTTGTATAGAGAATGAAATTGAGAAAATTTGGTAGAATATTTCAATAAAAGACAAAGAGAAGTTAAAGGCTTATGTAAATAGCATTCAACTCAGTAGAATTAGTGCAAAATGAAGATGATGCATGGTGTTCGATAGCCATAATAAATGGAGAGTTCATTAGGTTTTAAATAAATTTGTAAGGAAGAGAAAGAAGGGAGTTTGGAGTTAGTAAAAAAGACAAAAATTGCTTAGAGTTAAAGGTAAATGGTAAAGAATTAGGAAAATTTATAACAAAATGAGCAAACCCAAAAAAAACAAGAATTTGAAATTCAAATAGCGCAAATCCTTTAACTTCGATAATGAGCAGGGAGTTGAGAGTTTAAAAAAAAAGATTCTTAATACAACTTCTATGCCAAACATTCCCTTTCCATCAAGGATTCTTTTTAGCTAAAGGTTGTATGAAAGTTATCTTAGCAACATTTTCAGGTCTCTTCTTCTAGTTGGATTCTTCTTAACTCATGAACTTCTCAAAACCATTGGTCCATATCTAAGAATTTGATTAAAGGCCTTGAACTCAATTTTGTGGAAGTTTAGAAGGTCTTTAATAATACCATATATTTGGTTTGTTCAATCAAACACATGTGAGAGCAATTTTTGATAGCCTTAGTGGAATTTCGCCCATTCAACCCAAAGATGAAAAGGCTTACTTGTTAAGATTTTCAAAAGTCAACTAGATGACTTAGAAATTTCTTAGGCATGGGATTAATATGAAAGTCTAGGATTTGAGAGTTAAGATAGTTGAAAAACATGATTAAGATACAGTAAACAGTTAGACAGGATATGGCCAAACTTGGAAGATAATTAGAGGTCGAGTAGTTATTAGAAAACTACTTGAGACGATTGAAGTTGGGAGATGTGTATAAGCACTTTAGCTAGACAAAACAAAACAAATAAAACCCAAACAAAATATCCTATAATGATTTCAACTTTCCTTGCACTTTGTCCTCATCCTTGAATAAAATTATTTTTTTAACTTTAATTTTAGGCCAATACTCTTTAGCATTTAGCAACTTGGTAACATAATATTCTATTATGTAAGTTTTGTAAAGCCCACTTATATAGCTGATTATAAGTTAGACACATTTTTAGAAAAACTCCTCCCTAGCATGCTCAAATTTCAGGTTGATCATTTTTATAATCAACATAATTATTTTAGTCATAATATTAATTCGAAAACTAATTATTAAGATATTTATTGAATTGTCATGATTTAAGTAAATATTTTTAATAGTTAAAAATAATTTCTAATATCAATCAAAATAAAAACTAATGTTTCTTAGTCATTATTATGAAATACTTTCCATGGTTGTCATATTCTTGATAAAATTTGTAAAAACTACTTTCAATATTATATGATAAGAAGCTTCAATATGATGCATGACCCTAAAAGATCGTCAAACTAGCAGAAGTTATTCTTTATATGTCTACAAATTTAGAGCACTTAAGTTAAGTACACGCAGAGAGTTACTTCTTTGAAGGACTTAATTTCAATTGCTGAGAGTTACACGAGTGATTTGGAAGATGAAGGATTAAAATTGAAACCATATTAGACTTGAAAATATTCGTTAGATCGAGTTCATTAGTATTGGGTTAATGCTACTGCTCTGTTATCTTTTCACAAACAGAAACTGATAAACACTTGATATTTTGCAGAAAGTAAGAAGACTTGATTTTACTTGGTTCGATAGTCAAGAACTATCTACATCCAAGGTTCCCACTTGATAGTGGTGTAGGAAATTTCACTAAAGCAGAAGAAAATGGAGAAGAAGATACAAAGATTG
>JANVCQ010000008.1:22725404-22748647 GCA_025531925.1 Erythroxylum plowmanianum
TCACAAAAGACTAACTTGAGCGTCGGAGGGGCTTGCCGGATACCAACCCCCGACGTGCCTTTATTGTTTTGCAGGTGCTTTAGAGCTAATATCAACTAGTTTCATGGATCCAAGCAGCAACGCGCAGCCTCATCAGAATCAGGCTGAACCAGTATGTATTCCCAATACAGTGCGGATTGGCTTTTATTGTAATACCTTTGCCTTTACCGACATTACACGTGATCTAATGTGATTAAACCAATAATGTTGTTCATGAAATCAAACGAATATGCCATTCAGATTGTATAATGTTGTTCATAAAATCAAAATAATAAATTATGATAAAAGACATGATCCATTTATGCAATTTTACTTAATTATTGAAAAATACTTTATAGTCTTTAATATTGGCCAATTCAACATATATTTTACGATAATATATATCATAATAGCATATAAACTAAATGTGGAAGAAAACAAAATACTTACAGACATTGATGTTTTTGCCTGGAGAGTCTACGTTTTTTGGATTTTTCTAAGTTCTTAGTTTTCAATTCAATGGTGTATTTTTTCAGAAGAAAAAGGAAGCTTATGGACTTTAAAAGTTTGAATAGAAAAACATATATCAATGTGCTCCCATAAAACAAATTGTCAGTTACTATAAAAACAGTACATTTATAACCATTAACTGCATAATATTGGACCATTTAATATGAAAATATAAAAAACTCTCACATTCTCCCACTTGGTCCATTCTTTTACTTGGTATCAAATCTTAATCCGATCAAAGTATAATATACGAATCATAACGTTAGGTCCACTAGTAGTTGAATATTATCTTCCATGTATTACTGTAAACTATATTTTCTATAAATTCTAACGTGGTAATATTACTTAATGAATACACCCTATGTTTATTCCAAGTCCAAAATAATCAATTTTCTCAAAATTCAATAATGTGAACCATAATATGAAAAAATATTATAAGAGTTTCAAGAAAAAAGCATTATTCGTACAATGAAAACTATATAATGGAACCCAATTCTATTCTAACATGATCCTTGAATTTCATTAGTGGCATGCCTTTTGTTAAAGGATCAACTATCACAAATTCAGTGCTATCGTATTCAATAACCACTTTCTTTTCTGTAACATGTTCCCTTATAGAAAAAAATTTAATGTCAATGTATTTACTCCAACTACCAATCTTTTGTTTTTAGCTAAAAAATAGTAGCTAAATTGTCACAATATATTCTTAATGGTCTATAAAATGAATCCACGAGTCTAAGCTCATATATGAAAGTCTTTATCCATGCACTATGTGATGTAGCCTCAAAACAAGAAATAAACTCAACTTATATGATGGAAGTAACAGTCAAAGATTGCTTGGCATTCTTTCAAGATATGACTCTATGGGTAAATATGAAGATATAACTTGATGTTAATTTTTGTGAATCAGATGTTAATTTCTGTGAATCAACACATCCAAAAAAATATGAATTTGAGTACCCTATTATATCCAGATTGTCAATTCGTCTGTACATAAGCATCTAATCTTTGGTCTCTTGAAGGTACCTCATTACTTTCTTTGCAACTTTCCAGTAATCTAATCATAGGTCACTCTGATATCTGCCTAACATACCAATATCAAACGTAAGGTCAGGTCTTGTATAAAGCTAAGCATATATTAAGCTTCCGACTGTAGAAGCATATGAAATGTTTTTCATTTGTTCCCTTTCAAAATCATTGTTTGGGCATTAATCAAATTAAACCTATCACCTTTCATAATGAGAGCTACACTTGGTGAATAATCTTTCATCTAGAATCTCCCTAAAACTTTATTAATATAGGTTTCTTGAGACAAATCTAAAATATCACGGAATCTGTCTCAATAAATCTTAATGTCAATAATATAAGATGCATTACCCAGAAATTGTTTTATGTCATGTAACCCCTATCATTGGTTACAAGCAATATGTCATCTACATATAATACAAGAAAACAAATTTTACTCCCACTAACCTTCTCGTATATACATTGATCCATGATATGTTCTTCAAAACCAAATGATGAGATGACATCATGGAATTTCAAATACTACTGGTGGGATGCTTGTTTCAATCCATAAATGGATCTTTTAAGTTTGCAAACGAAATGCTCATCATTATTAAAGAAAAATCCTTTTGATTGTTTCATGTAAACCTCTTCCTTTATGTCCCCATTTAAGAAATTCATTTTCACATCCATTTGATATAATTCCATGTCAAATGAGCAACCAATGCCAAAATTATATGAAGTGAATCTTTTCTAGACACAGGAGAAAATGTATATGTGCAATCGATTCATTCCTTTTAAGTGAATCCATTAGCAACAAGTCTTGCCTTGTATCTCTCAGTGTTCCCTAATAAGTATTTATTTGTTTTAAATAAACATTTGCAGCCTATAGTTTCTGCTCCTTTAAGCAATCAATAAGATCTAAAACATCGTTATTCTTCATATAATTCATTTCTTCCTTCATGTCATTGTATTATAAATTTGATTCTTAGCAACTCATGGCTTATGAAAAGATTTTAGGGTCATTCTCAGCTCCTATATTATAGTCTGATTATTGTATATATGCAACATAATCATTAATAATAGTTGATTTCCTTATTCTAGTAGATCTCTTTAATGTTGCACCAACATCTGCCTATGGATTTTGTTGCTCAACTGTTTTCTAAATGCTTTCAAGTAATTCTTGAATAACTAGATCTACTGAATTATCAACAACTTGTGGAATTTCTTAATTTTCATTATGTTGACCGTAGGTTGTTGAATTTCAATATTTAATTGTACAATATTTATTTGAACCTAAGGAGCGTTGTGAATTATAGTCACCTTACTGTTTGAGGTAGAAGGCTAAGTATCCATATGATCATTATCAAAAACTATCTCTTGAAATTGATCCCTCCTATTAATCAGGTCATCTTAATGAATTTTATATTTTTTGATTCCATAATTCTAATGTGACGTGATGGACTATAAAACCTATATCCTTTAAACCTTTTGGCATATCTAATGAAATACCCACTTGATCTTTAGATCCAATTTCTTTGCTTGTTGATTATAAATTCTTATTTCAAACAGACATCTCAAATGCGTACATGTTGCAAACTCAGTTTCTAACCTTTAAATAACTCAAATGTTGTCTTTGTAACAGCCTTAGTTAGTACTCGATTTAATATATACACTGTCATCTTAAGAGCTTCAGTCTACAAGGACTTAAGAAGTTTGTAGCTACTCAGAAAGCTCTATCCCATGTCCAATAATGTTTAGTTTCTTCTTTTTCCATACCATTCTAATCTGGAGATCTAAGCATAATGTATTGAGCTACTATCTCATTCTCTTGAAGATACCTTGCAAATAGATCAGGTGCTTGTCTACCTTTAGTATACCTACCATAATTATTATGAATAAAGTAGAAATGCATATATCATAAGTAATCATATATAAATGAGATGAAGTATTTTTGATCATACAAGTCTATATCTAGACTACAAATATTTATACGTATGATCTCTAATATGTCTAAACTTCTCTTGGCACCTATCTTTAATTTGTTTGTCTACTTTCCCTTTATGCAGTCCATACAAGTTTCAAAATCAGTAAAATTCAAAGTATTAAGTACGCCGTCATTCACCAATATTTTAATCCTTTCTATAGAGCTATGTCCTAATCTCCAGTGCCACAATATAGAGGAATTTTCATTCATAACATAACATTTTGTTCCAGCATGAATGGTGTTGTATTATAACAGATATTATCTTGTAACTTAAAATGGAAAAAAACTATCAAATAATGTACCATTTCTAACAAGTTCAGATTTATAGTTTAACTTTGAATATTCATCTAAAATGGAAGGAATATTTAAAAGGTACAAATCTTGATACTAACATCAATTTCCTAGAGAAATTGGGAATATAAAATATTTTTTCTAATTTCAAAACAAAATTGCAATCTCTAACAACTTTCACACGTGAATGTATCTTGTTTCTGGATAAGATATATTGCTCAATTCCCACTTGCTTCCTTGGGTTTTGCAAATCTTGTAACTCATTTGTAATATAAATTATACATCCAAAATCAATCCACCATGTATTACAACAAACTTCAAATAAATTAGATTCAAAGTAAACTAGCGAGATTAGACTACCTTTCTTTTCTAATCATTCTTTATGTTTGATACAATCCTTCTTCACGCGTCCTTTTTTTTGTAAAAACATTTAGATTCCTTCTTAATGTCAACCTGGGTAGTATTTGACCTTTCCTCCTTTAGTTAGCTTGATTTTTCTTCTTTTCTTGAACAACCAGATGTGCACTCTGTGAACTCTCTTCATGTTCCATTGACAATCCCCCTTCCTCTTGAACACACTTGGTCATTAATTCATTTATTGACCACTTATCCTATGTGTATTATAAGAGATTTTTAAGGGTTTGTATGGTGGTGGAAGGGTATTTAAAATGTATTGTACGAAGAACGAATAAAACATCTCAACCTCGAGTTTCTTTAATTAAGTCGTAATGTTCTTCATTTTCATAATATGCTTACACACACCTCGAAGGCTAATAAGCCATGTAAATGAAAACTTCATAATCAAGGTGCTTAAAAGTGCTTTGTCTAAAGTTTTGAATTTCTCATTAATAACCTTTAGTAGACTATGGACATTGTCATGTCATACTATAGAACCACGAATACTAGCAGAAAATTTGGTTTTTATGAACATCACATTTAGGCAATTAGATCACTCCTAATGTTCATAAAGAGCAATTTCAGCTATAGTGCTAGCTTTAGTTGCCTTAGGTAGTTCATCCTTCCAGATAGCATAATCAATGTCCATCTATCCTAGATGAAGAAGAATTCCATCCTTCCAAATCTAATTATAGTTTTCACCCCCTAAGTCAGGAATTTCACATTTTGTATTAGAGAAATTAATAGTTTGAATAACTGCATAATTTAAACATACTTGTTACTTATCAATAAATTAGCGAATAAACTATATATATGTTGTACCAATGTAAATATATCTTAAAAGACATCAATCAAATGACATAAAATTATCTGTGGGCTAATTAAATTTTTAATTCAAATAGATTTATGTTAAACTTTATAACAAAACTATAAATTATATTCTAATTTCTAATAATTGTGGGAAAACTAAAAAATAATTAACTACAATTAAATGTCTTAACTCTTTATGTGATTAATTATATAAATATATACTTTTATATAATTAAAGTCATTGTGGCTAAGCCCTAATAAGTAATCACTAAAACATTTTATCCGAAATTCTATTCACAATGCAAAATATAGTGATAATTTACTTCATGTTGAACATTTATACAAATATAATTTCAATGCATAATAAATATTCTATAAGCTTTAGTTTAGTTGGTAGAGGCTTCTGACACCAAATATTAGCCAATTCAACATACATTCAATAGTAATATACGTTAGAATAACATATAAATTAAATGCGGAAGAAAATGAAATACCTATGTTTTTGCTTGAAGAGTTTGCATTTTTTAAATTCTTCTAAGCTCTCAATTCTCAATTCAATGGTGTATTTTGTCAGAGGAGAAAGGAAGCTTAAATGCCCCCCAAAAGTTTGAATGGAATAACATATATTTATACCCATTAATTACTATATAACATTGGACCATTTAATATCAGAATATAAAAAAGTCTCATATTTAAAACTTAAAAATACCTTTTATTAAACTTTCTCAAGTTATTTTAACAGCTACTAAGTACCACCAGCTAGTATAGTCTGAATGACTTTATAAAATAAACCAAATCACCATAAAATCGCATCTTTTACCAAAATGGCAGGAAACACTACAAGCAAATCCAGGAACATTGGGGGTTGCTCCTCAATTATTATTAATATAAAATTGGGGGCTGACCATATAAAGATTTGTGTCAAAAGCGACAGGTGGCGAACTAAATTTAACCATTAAATGAAAATTTATTACAATGGGACCACTCCGCCTATGTCACATTCATAAAGGTTTTATAGTGTCTTCTACATTAATATTTGTTAATTGAAATATATAACAAATTGAGAAATCAAACATGCATATGAATTGACTACCTGCATGCAAATTAAATCTTAGTATACATTAACATATCCTTACCACCGATCTTTTCCCCCAAGATTATATATATCTTCTCGGCTCCATAACAAAAGCTTCACTTCAACTAACACACATGCACTTGGGGATGTGCCAACTTTGCTCTTATTACTATACTTCAAAATTCAACCAAATTTCAAGGAAAACCTCGACCCCGTTAATTGATTAAACTTAACGTCCTACATGTTCATTACATATATATAACAAGCCGAGTTTCATTTTGTTAGATATAACTGTGGAAGTTGTGAAAACCATTCTATACAAAAGAACTTCAAGCATGGCGTCCTTCAGCTTCATGCACATTAACATACCGCTACTAGTAATAGTATTGAACTTAATGTTCACAACTCCCGCTGTTCTAAGCTGTCCTGCCTCTGACAGAACAGCTCTCTTAGCATTCAGAGCAGCACTTAATGAGTCATACTTAGGGATCTTCAACTCCTGGAAAGGCACTGAATGTTGCCACAACTGGTACGGAGTTAGCTGCGACCCTGAGACAGGTCGAGTAGCCGACATCAACCTCCGTGGAGAATCCGAAGACCCCATCTTCCAGAAAGCTCACCGAACTGGCTACATGACCGGTTTCATCTCTCCCTCTGTATGCAAACTCGAACGCCTCTCCAGCCTTACCATTGCCGACTGGAAAGCCATATCCGGAGAGATCCCTCGTTGCATCACCTCTCTTCCTTTCCTCCGAATCCTCGACCTCATAGGCAACCGCATCTCCGGAGACCTCCCAGCAGACATCGGTCGCTTGCACCGGTTGACCGTCCTCAACGTCGCAGATAACATGTTGTCTGGCCAGATTCCGCGTTCTTTAACGAACTTGTCCAGCTTAATGCACCTTGATCTGCGTAACAACCGAATCTCCGGTCCTCTTCCCCCCGACTTCGGCCGACTGCCGATGTTAAGTCGCGCTCTGCTGAGCCGAAACTATCTAAACGGTCCAATCCCGCCATCCATTTCTAGCATCTATCGTCTCGCCGACTTGGATCTCTCCCTCAACAGCTTAACCGGGACTATTCCTGCTTCGTTAGGCAAAATGGCGGTACTAGCCACTCTCAATCTCGATGCCAACAAGCTCTCTGGCTACGTGCCGGCGAGTCTGTTCACCTCGAGCATCGGTAACCTGAATCTGAGCAGAAACGCGCTGCAGGGTTACCTACCGGACGTGTTCGGACCCAGATCATATTTCACGGTGTTGGATCTATCATACAACATTTTCAAGGGACCGATACCGAAGACGTTGTCGGTGGCGTCGTACATAGGGCACTTGGATCTGAGCCACAACCACCTGTGCGGGAGGATTCCGGGGGGATCGCCGTTCGATCATCTAGAGGCCTCGTCTTTTGCTTTCAATGATTGCCTCTGCGGTAAACCCCTCACTAAGACTTGTTAGTTAGTTAGTTAGGTAGGTTTACATTTACATGTAATAATTTCTTGTTCGATCGCTTTTGAAAATCCAATGTCATCAAATATATACATACACTGTATTATTGTCTGCACCTGCATGAATATGTATGCAAGTCTTATATCGGTGACTGTAATTTTATATTATTATTATTATTATATCATAATAAATAATAACTTTTGCATTTTCCATTGTTTTTTTCTTCCGTGGACTTCAAGTGAACCGTTGAACCGGTAAGTCTTACCCTCTTGGGCTTATATCAGTAGAGTTTTTGTTAGTAGAATTTTTTTCTGTAGAATTTTTTTGAAAAGAATTTTTCTAAGAAGTCAATTGACTGTTTGATTATCATTTAAAAAAGAGCTTTTTTGAATAAGCTTTATATAATAAACTGTTTGACAACATAAAAATAAAAAATATTTTTAATTTTAACTATATTTTATTTTGTAATAAAAATTATTTATGCATATAAATATTATTTAGAGTATATTAAACATAATATATTAAATACTATATAATTTTAAATCATATAGAATATAAATCAAAATATATCTAACCAAATCTTTTATATAGACTATAACATATAAAAAAGTCAAATAATATTATATAAATCTCAAAATAAATATCCAAGTTAATTAAATAGTTAAATACATAATAAATGGAAAGGTGTGTTTGTGGGTATTGTAGAAATTATGTGTAAAATATAAGGGCAAAAGGGATTAAAAGGAGACTCATTAATTAATCTAAAAAATTTACCTGAAAAAGTACTTTTTTTAGAAGATCCAAATTTGAGCTTCTTAAAAGCTTATTTTGTCTACCAAAAAAGTCATATCTATTAAAGAAGTGATTTTTTTTATTTTACAACCAAATATCTATTTAAAAAAAAAAGACTTTTGTAGTGGAGAAAAGTACTTATTGACCTCGCAAAAGCTCATCCAAACAGACCCTTAATGAATTATATCTTCCTTTTTCTAACATATAGAATTCGTAAAATGACTTAAAACTTATTCATCATATTTTCATTAGGAATATAGAATAAGGTTTTAAGTAATCAAAATGAAAAATTGTGAGACTAATTTTCACTTCTCGTGATACCAGTCGGCATGTATAAGCTTACAATTCATCCTTTGTTTTATTAAAACAAAATCCCTATATAAGCTTCAAATGACTAGAAAGCTTATCCTACTCAACTTCTGAATGTTTATTGAATTGAATGAGAATGCATAAATCAACATATAGAGAGTAACCCGAAAAAAAAAGGTTATTAAGACAATGACACAAGCGTAGTCTGTAACATTGAATAGGGGAAGTTGGGGGATACCGTTAAAACTCTTAGTAGAAAATGGAAACTCATTCGTAATCCTACTCTCCTTTTTCCTTTTGCATTAATTACTTGTGTTGTATCTGGTCTGATTAGAGATATATACCTTTCACCTACACCATTGCGGGTGTTAGGGATTGAATATGTGCCTTCCTTTCTCTTCCTGGAGCTCGTAACTTGGAAAATAGAACACACACACATATTTTTATTACTAAAATTTAACATCCATATACGAGTAACTCATGTCATGACAATAGTTAATAACATCTTGCAAATTTCAGCAACAATAAAATCACTAAAAATAATAGCAATAACAATAATCGAATAACAATGTCAGATTTCAAAACACCAAAAACATTGCACTAACAAGCACATAAATGATTATAAAAAACAATTTCTCCATACATTTCTGGATACAAAATCATTAATAATAGTTTCAAGATCAATATTATCCAACATATCCTTCATGATACATAAAATAGCTAAATCATTCAACCTTTCTTGTGATATTAACGACTTCAAGTAGGTTTTCTAATAATTTTAACTTTTAAAACCTTCTCTTAACTGATGCTACAGTTATAGGTATAGACTATAAAATTTGATAAGCAATTGAAACATTTAGATAATAATCTGTAGCTTTAACAAATTCAAGAATTTCAATTGGTGACATTAATTCATTTGGCAAAGTCATTTGCAATACTTTTTATTTAAAAAAAAGATCATCTAAATCTACATCATATACATTATCATGGGAAAAGTTGTTGTAAATTTAGTACAACGTTATCCTAATTCATTATCAAGTAACATTGTTTAACTTCTTTGATTCAAATAAGAATCAAAATATATATTAAAATGTCAAGCAATTGTCATATCTACAACAACTAGAAAGTAACTAGCTCTAAAGAAATCCTCAATTGATTATATTTCTTTGTGATTATCATTTTTATCAAATTGTCTTTTTTCTAATAACACAACGTCTAATTAAAAATGTAGACTCTACATTCATCTTATGTGTAAGACTTTTGACAATATTTATACTAAAGGCAAACCCTTCTCTTCTATATTTAAAAAAAATTGTCACACCTTCTAATTGCTTTGTAGTAGTGTCAATACACATAGATTTAGATTATAACTTTTCACTCACCATGTAATAGCAAATAAAATATCATATCAAATAATCATACCAAGTAAAAATTTAAAACTCTCAAGTAAATTCACCAAACTTTTGGCTTCATTCTTTAACTTATCATCATCAAAATATCTAGATAAAAACAAATAGTAAAAATAATATCTTATATAAAGAGAAAATTTTAACATCCTATATAAAAATGAAAAAAGAGTAATTTATTATGATATCTGCAAAATGAAAGAAAGAAAAATTATCAGGATAAATTTTGATTCGAATTATCATATGATTTATGCTAAATAATAATAACAAGTATTAGTTGAAAAAATTTTAATTAGGAAACTTATTACAAATATAAAAAAAGAAATTTGAAGAATCAAACATAAAGATTCAAATAAGATAATAATGAGATGACTAACCTTGTATAGATTGGATTGTATTAGTATAACATGTTTTATAACATCCACGTAATAGTCTTAATCAATATCATTAAATTGTCATAATAATGATAATTTAAAAATTGATGTTTAAAAATGAACTTTTCACTTATGTTGTTGTCATATTAGGTTAAGAAGTTGTATTGTGCTAAAATAATTTTTCACATAAGTTTGATAAGATTTAATTGAAGTAAATAAATTTTATAAAGTTTATGACTTTTTAAATTATAATTGTTAGGATCTTCTTCTCTTTTAGTATGTACTAGGTTTAGGCTTTTACGCTTGGGTGATTAAAGCAATTGTATGTTATTTAATCAATACTCAATTCAAATTTATATAATTCCTTTCTCTTATACAAAATGTTTAATATTTACTATAACAAAAATTTGTCAAATTATTTTAAATTAATTTAATGACAATTTTTGTACATAATGTATAAATTATTAGTTATTACATTAATATCTAACATCAAATAGTAAATCTTTTAAGTGGTAAAAAAGAGGTGGACCACTATATATTGTAAGGTTTCGGTTATATATCTCATACATAATATATATCAAATATATGCAATGAAAAATAAAACGGAACCTCAAAAATCAGATCTACTCATGCATATAAATATAAAAAATAAAAACATGAAATGTACTATGTTTACATACCTTTCCGATTATCTCCTTCGTTCTTTAATCTTCTCGGCGTTAGGTTGTCGTAAACTACAATGATCAATATAAACCGTCTCTAATGAAAGTCCACACAAAGATAGAAGGATGAAATATCATTAGGAGATGGCTAGAATTCTTTCTTTGTGCTAGCAAAGACAAGAACTCTTGTGAGAGTTAGAGAGAAAAAGAGTATGTGTGTTAGAAAGAACCTTTCTTTCACTTGTGTCTTATATAAGATGCTCGAAAATTATCTCTATTTTTTGCACAATTTGGCCTTCCATAACCCCATCATCAATGGAGAGCTATGGGAAGTTAATGATCATGAATAGCGTGCATTAATGAAAGTTATGAGAAATAAATGACCATAAATAGCATGCATTAATGGAAGTTATGGGAAGTTAATGATCATGAATAACATACATTAATGGAAGTTAATGACTAAATTGGCAGCCAACAATACTTGTTTCTAATATATTCCATGCAATGTTTTCTACCATGATCACATAGCAATACAATCCCGAAATACTCTCTCGTATCTTGAATTACCATTCAAGACCATTTTACTTATTCTTCGGATCTCCTATATGTGTGACCTATTAGGTTCTCAATTATGTTGGCTACTTGAATTATAAATTTTTTGCATCAATTTTTTCAGTACCATCTTCAAGCTCCAATTTTCATTCACATTCATTGGAGTATTGACAAAATTGCAATTATCCATTCCAAACTTCCTGAGCAAGTCTAACGCAAATTCTTTTGTGAAACAAATACTCCATCTTCTCCTCGCTTCACCTCAAGCCCAAGGAAATAATGCAACAAATCTAAATCTATCATCTCAAACCTACTCATCATACTTGAATTTAGCTACAATAGAGTGAGATGAGCCCATATAGATTATATCATCAACATACAAACATATAACAAGAAAATCATTGTTACCTTGCTTTCTTAAATAAAGAGTAGGCTCATTTTCACTCCTTTTAAACTCATGATGTAGAAAATAGAAATTGATTTTGCTGTACCATGCTCGAGGCGCTTGCTTCAGCCCGTATAACTCCTTTTTTCAACTTATACACTTTCTTTTCTTCACCTTTAATCACAAAGCCATCAGGTTAAGCAACATATACTTCCTCTCCCAGTTCACCATTCAAGAACATTGACTTAACATCAAGTTGATAAATTGGCCATTTTAATTTAGTAGCCAAGGCTAAGAGTGTTTTCACTATTTCAAACCGAGCAATGAGAGAAAACATTTCTTCAAAATCAATTCCTTGTTGTTGTGAATGTCCCTTTGCAACCAGTATCCCCTTATGCTTTTGAACACTTCCATCGGCATGATATTTGTTTTGAATAGCCATTTCATGCCAACAACATTCTTTCCTTCAGGCAAGTTGGTCAGCTCCCAAGTTTCATTTCTTTGTATTGCCATCAACACCTCCTTCATTGCCTTTTGCCACTCCTCCATTTTTGCAACTTCTTCATATGTTGTAGGATCTGCAACAAACAAGGCAAATACACAAGATTCATAGATTTCTTGTAAAGATCTGAATTTTTTTGGAGGTATCTCATCGGATGAGCTATTTGATGAAGATAAGCTGCTGCTACTTGAGTTTGAACTTGGTGAACTTGCTAGACTGCTGCTATTTGAAGATGATGAAGAGAAATCACTTGAATTTGCATATGTAAGAGTTGCTTCTTCATCTAGTGAAGCTCCAAGTTGAGATTCTGCACTGTTTCCACTCCCATGCCAGCTTGCTTCTTTATTGAATATCACATTTATGTTGATTATCACTTTGCCACTAAGAGGGTTATATAACCTATATGCTTTGGATTTAAGACAATAACTCATAAAAATATACTTTTTTATTTTTCATCTAGTTTTTGGTGAGTTTGAGAGTTAACCAAAGCATAAGCAATACATCCAAAAATTCTTAAGTGGCATATCGAAGGCTTTGTACCTTTCCAAGCTTCATAAGGTGTTTGATTCATCACTACTTTTGTAGGAGATATATTTAGCAAATACACTGCAGTAGAGACTGCTTTTACCCAATATTGATTTGGAAGTCCTTTGTCTTTTAATAAGCTCCTTGCCATCTTAACAACGGTGCGATTCTTGCGTTCAGCAACGTTGTTTTGCTCTAGCGTGTAAGGTGCTGTTAGTACCTTGCAAATTTCAATTTCTTCACAAAAATGATTATTTGATAAAAAATCACCACCTCTATCTGAACAACGAGTTTTGATGCATAACCCACTTTGCTTCTCCACTAAAGCCTTGAATTTTCTGAAATTCTCAAAAGTTTCTGACTTGAATTTCAGAAAGTAAACCCAACTCATCTAGCTGAAATCATCTGTCAAGAGTAAAAAATATTTATTTTCTCCAAAGGATTCTGTGTTCAATGGCCCATACAAGTCAGCATGTACTCAAGCCAAGTAGATACTCTCTAAGCTTTTCCAATAGGAAATGAATTTATGCTATGTTTTCCGTAAATACAGCCTTCACACAACTCAAATGAATTAATTTTGGGTAAACCAAAAACTATATCTTTCTTATTCAACAACTAGAGCCCTTTAAAATTGCGATGCCCATACCTTAAATGCCGTAATTTAGATTCGTTCCTTATACTAGCAACCAAGGCAAAATTTTGCCACATTTGAGACTTTAAGTGGAAACATTTTGTTCTTGTTCATATGGATATTAACCATTGTTTAGCCTGAATTTTTTATCTTTAATAACACAAGCTCCATCATCAAATAAAACAGAATAACCACAACTTATCAATTATCTAATACTTAATAAATTTTGTGCCAAACTAGGAACAAACTGAACATTATGGAGCAATTTTACTTTACCATTGCTGGTTTTGATTGCTACAATGCCTTTCTCTTCATCTTGAATGTCTTTGTTGTCACTAAGCTTGACTTTCATTTTTTTGTGTCTTATCAAGCTCTTTAAATAGTGCTTTCTACTTTGTCATATGATTGGAGTAGTTGCTATCTACAAACCAAACATCACTTGCAGCTTCATTAGCATCATAATATGCCATAAGCAACTTACTTTCCTCATCGGTTGTTTTTACATAAATCACTTGCTTCTCCTTATGCCAGAATCTATTTTAACATGCCCAAACTTCTTGCAGTTATAACATTGGATTACACTCTTATTGCCTTGTTCATTATTGGATTGTCGTTGCTCAAAACCTTTACCTCTGCCTCGACCACGACCTTTTCCATAGAATCCGCCCCTACCATGACCTCTTCCTGCTGCTGGCTTTTCTGATTGTCTTCGCTTGGATGCTTCTCCCTTTACTTGAAATGCTTTCTCTTCATGCTTTTTAGTTAACCTGTTCATCCTTGCTTCATGAGCTTGTAAAGATCCCACAAATTCATTAAATGAGAAGTTGGACATGTCTTTGGACTCTTCAATTGCATTTACAACGTGATCAAACTTGGGAGTCAAACTCTTCAATATTTTTGCAATAACAATTTGATCAATAATCTGGTCTCCATGTGATCTCATTTGACCGATTATTGCCATTGTTCTAGACAAATAATATTGCAATAATTCATTGCCTCTCATGATCAAGGTTTCAAATTCAAGTTGAAGAGTTTGGAGTTTCACGACAATTAATTTTGATGAGCCCTGAAACTCAGTTTGCATAATCAACCATGCTTACTTTGATGTGGTGACTGCTGCAATTTTTGGGAAAACTGTCTCATGGACTGCTTGCTGGATGAAGAACAATGCTTTGAAGTCCTTCCTTCTATTTTCCTTCAATCGGTTCTCCTCGTCTGGATCAACAAACCCATTCTTTGCCCAGTCCTAGAGATCCTGAGACTTAAATAAAGTCTTCATTTTGATGCACCAAAATTCGTAGCTTTCTCCTTTAAAATGGGGATGGCTAGTTGTGTAAGATTGAGTGAATTCCCATTTGAAGCCATAGTGTCTCCCTCTTATCTTTCTAACCAAATCCAATTGAAATTGAACCTTAGGCTCTGATACTACAATTGTTGGGAATTGGAAGTAATAGAACAAAAAAATAAAGAAATTGTAGCAATGAATGGATAAGAAAAATGTAGAGAATGCAGAATACTACTACTTTGTTATTACCAAACTGAAGTTGCCAATTTATAGGCTTACAAGTGAACTGATTAACAAAAATACAGGAACTAACATAAGATATTTCTGTCACTAACTTTAAACTAAGTTTATTAACTGAAAGCTAGAAAATTGAGGAACGTAAAATCTGCAACTGAAATAGATATTAAAGACTAAGTCTATTGCTGAACAATCATCAACGACTGAGTCAAATTTGGACAATTTCTGAATCAATAGTCTTCAACAAGAATGTCACATGAAATGGTTTACATACTAGTCATTAATGTAATTGTAAGAGAAGTTGTAACCTTCAATAGTCAACTTGATGAACCTAGTATGATGTTCTCATGTTGAAGTTCACCGCATAAGTCTCATTTCTATAGTTAAGAATTGACTCCATAAGTTCTCTTCATGCTTTTTAGCTGACTTGTTCATCCTTGCTTCATGAGCTTGTAAAGATCCCATCAATTCATCAAATGAGAAGTTGGAAAAGTATTTGGACTCTTCAATTGCAGCTAAAACATGATCAAACTTGGGAGTCAAACCCCTCAATATTTTTGCAACAACGACTTGATCAGTAATCTAGTCTCCATATGATCTCATTTGACTGATTATTGACATTGCTCTAGACAAATAATCTTGCACTGATTCATTGCCTCTCATGATCAAGGTTTCAATCTCAAGTCAAAAAAGTTTGGAGTTTCACGGCAATTACTTTTGATGAGTCCTAGAACTCAATTTGCAGAATCAATCATGCTTACTTTGATGTAGTGGTTGTTGCAATTCTTGAAAAAACCGTCTCATAGACTGCTTGCTGGATGAAGAGCAATGCTTTGAAGTCCTTCCTTCTATTTTCTTTCAATCGTTTCTCTTTTTCTGGATCAACAAACCCATTCTTTGCCAAGTCCCAAAAATCTTGAGACTTAAATAGAGTCTTCATTTTGATGCACCAAAATTCATAGCTTTCTCCTTTAAAAATGAAGATGGCTGGTTGTGTAACATTAAGTGAATTCCTATTTGACGCCATAGTGACTCCCTCCTATCTTTCTGATCAGGTCCAATTGAGACTGAACCTTTGGCTCTGATACCATAATTGTTGGGAATTGGAAGTAACATAACAAAAAACTAAAGAAATTGCAGCAATGAATGGATAAGAAAAATGCAGAGAATGCAGACTACTACTATGTTATTATTGATCTGAAGTTGCCAATTTATAGGCTTACAAGTGAACTGATTAACTAAAATACTAGAACTAATGTCAGACATTTCTGTCACTAACTTTAAACTAAGTTTATTAACTGAAAATTAGAAAATTAAGGAACGTAAAATCTGTAACTGAAATAGATATTAAAGACTAAGTCTACTGCTGAACAATCATCTAAGGACTGAGTCAAATTTGGACAATTTATGAATCAATAATCTTCAACAAGAATGTCACCCGAAATGGTTTACATAATAGTCACTAATGTAATTGTAAGAGAAGTTGTGAACTTCCATAGTCAACTTGATGAACCTAGGATGATGCTCTCATGTTGAAGTACACCCCATACGTCTCGTTTCTATAGTTAAGAATTGGCTCCATAAGGAAATTTCTGTGGACTCCTTTTGCTACAAAGCTTATGGGATGATACTCGCTTATTCCCTTATCCATTACAAAACTTGCAGATTTCGTCTCCAGAGGAGAAGATTTGTCCAAATTACACTTGAGTTTTACACTTGCATTCGTTTTGATATGTGGATGAACATACACGTAGCAATTTTTATTGCTTTTTGACTCCAAGGACACCTTTCCTTCCCTTCCATCCAATCCTGGCAGAAGCCTGAAGATAGAATATCCATGTCTTGCAATAACGAGGTTCTTATCTCTTCCTTGATGAACGACGACCATTCCAGGATAATCAAAAGGTTCTAGCATCACTTCTTTGCCAACAAAGTCTTTGTATGTGGAACTCGAGTCATGTTCGTTTTTCAGGACTAGTCTAAATGTTGCCTGATTTGCACTGTCCTCTCCATGTCGAACATGGCTTACCATTTCAACGGTCTGGTTCGTGTTGGTCAGGTAAAAGGTTGAGCTGTGCCTGTTCGACTTTTGGGTTAAAGAAACTAGTTGTCGGTGATAAGTTAAGGGAATTGGAGTTAACCAATCTAGATTGTCATTGGAAGACCCAGTGTGGACTTCCACATCCCCGATTGTGTGACCCGCGAGCAGATATGGGCCAAAAAGAATAGCCTGTAGAGAAGCATACTCGGGTCTGTAATCTGAAATTCATTGAAAAAAAAGTCTTTTCAGTCTAATCTGTGATTCGAAACATTTCCCTTTTGGAGAAGATAAATACGTAACAGAGAATTGGATACTAATTTCTGGGCAATAGATATAGTTGGACAGTCAACCATCTCACCTTTAATTGCCTCTCTTCTTAATTCAATAGGAAACTGAAGAATTAACTTGTCACCAGGGCTCCAATGTCTATTGATTGGTAGGAAGTTACCTGCATTGTGAACGCAGAAATGAATAATGTATACTATCTGCTACTCTCATATATAGTAGAGAAGGAAAATGGGAAAAGGTTGAAATCTTTATTGAAGATATAGTTTTCTAATTACCAATTTGAAATTAGTGAGTTGAAAGGAATAAAAGACAATTAAAATATGAGTATACTGTTGGTTTGTCGAATCGAAACTAAGACAGAAGAAAATGGAACCTCTTCAAGTTGATGAAAAAAAGGACAAATGTTGACTGCAGATGATACCTGGAGCGGGGATTGCCAACGGTTGATTGTTGATTGCTACCTTAGCTCCACCTAGATGTGTCCATGATGGTATTCGCAAATTCAAAGTAGCTACCTTGTCCTTCTGCACCGAGAATGAGAAAAAAAATCATTATTTTGCAATTGAATATACCATTAATCAAATCATTAGTTACAATCACCTTTGAAGAAAGGGTCAGTGTAACCCGAAGATAAGGGTCCCAAGAGACAACAGCATCAACTGTCTGCTCAAGAACTATGTTGTGAGACCTCCAGTTGAATGAGCTGGAGATATATTGCATGATATAGAGGCTTGGGACTAATCCTTCCTCTTCAAAATATATGGAATCTCCCAATTTCGAGAATGACTCAATTCCTACATTTAAGTTATACAAGAACAGATTTGAAAATATTACTAATTCAAGCTACTTGGGAACTTTGCAACTTACCAGTGCCATAACAACACCAAAAGCTATCAAAGGGAGTTCCCCATCCATGACCGCTTACGGCCTTAGTGCTTCCAGGAGCCAGCGGAAGAAAGTAAAGCATAACCCCAGGCTCTGTTCCTTTTTGTACACTTAATATACCATTTGTAACAGCACGCTCGTAATAATCTGCAAATGCCATGCCTTTGGTCCATCGAAACAGGTTGCGGGCTATCTGATAATCATCTCCAAAACAGGTCCCAAAAGGGTGATGTAGGAGAGTTAATTTTTGAACTCAATTGAACTCCAATTCCACAAAGATTAGATTTAATGTAATATTAGTATCACAATGATAAAGATAAAGAAAAGAAACCTAAATAAAATAAATATGTTACTTAATAGCAGGAAATCTGTCACTGCAATTCATTGTATAAATTTCAGCTAAATCATGATATAAGAAATCAAGCACAATAAATACGTGAGAGAGAAACAACGGATGTACCTTTAGCATGTTATAAGTTGTGCAAGTTTCTTCATTATCGTTAATCAGATAGCTTGCCAGTCGGTTTGGCTCTTTCCTGCTCATGGATTGATGTGACAAAGTCTCATATATAGTAGCTGTTCTAGATATAAAAAATACGGAGAAGCTAATTTATGAACAATAGAGTACCAGAATTCACTGATACTTGTCCCTCCAGTGGCAAAGGTATGTGAAGAGTTAACAACCTCCATGAAGAACATTGATAATTCCTGTAGTACAAAAGTTTTATCATTACTTATTACCACGTCTGCAGAGATTTCATAGTTGTACTCTCAGATTGAGAAATAATGTTTAAAAAAGAATGATCTTTTTCTCAAGCATATCATGTTTAAAAAAGTAATAGTGAAAAGAAAATAAATCATTTAATGGATTTTGTAGTTTACCTTGTAAATGGGATCACCAAGGATATCGTACTTTGCTTGTGATCCGATAACAAGAGGGATGTGAGTATTACTGTGGAAACCTGCCAAATCTTCATGCTGCTCAATAACCAACAGGAACTTCTTTAATTAAAGCTATAAGATCCAACCATAATCTTCCACCTAATTCATACTATAAAATTCAATTTCATCTGAAACCAATGTACTTGCCCTCGTAAACCTTGGGCTCCATAGATCTTTCTTTTATATACCTAATGTTATGAACATACCAAAAAAGATATAATGTAGGAATTTAATCTACAAAATTTTCTAATTTTTAGTTGGCCCTTTTTAAAGCTCGACATGTCTAAAATAATACGACAATGTCGAATATGTTAACTAGCTAAAAGAAGGAAGCAAAATTTGGGATTATACATACCACTTCTTGTACCTCATTAACCGTGACAAGACATAAGCATGAATTTTGTATTGGAAATTCCTAAAATTATAAGAGGTTATGATTCTATTTTCGTAGAGGTAGATAGGTTTTATGTTCCAAGACTTATAATGCTATAAATTTTCTTCAAAGAGGTTTTACATTTCCATGGGTTACCTTTAACCATCTATCTGAACATGATGTTAACCATCTTCAACCTACATCCTAACTATTCAAACCTAATATTTAGCTATATTAAACCCTAAAATCTTAAACCTAAATTTCCAGCAATCAAACCTGAAAATTCCAGCCAGACAATTTGAAAATTTTGCATTCTTAATCAAAATTCAAGAAATCTGAAATTCTAACAGGGTAATATCAACTTTATTTCCTAAGTTTATACTTTTACTCCTAGTTAATAATTCTTCTGTTGTCCTTAGTCAATTACCTTTAGTGCAAGCCCTCCAAGAAAGCATGGTTTCTCGAATAGGTGACCAAGAACTAAATGCCTCTGATCTTTCTGTTGAGCCAACAAGTTCAATTGCTAGTGTCAGTTGGATGATAATTGAATCAGACTACCTACAACATTCTGAGTATTAAGTATTATAAGTACCGTTATCCTGTACAAACGGTAGAGAACATCATTCATCCCGCCGGTTTCAGTATTTAGGGTTAGATAGTGTCCAGCTAATGTGTATTTTGTTACAACATTCTGAACTCGCATGTAGAAGTAATCAACCATCCTTTCGGCAATGTTTAGTGCTTTATTATTCTGAGCAAATGTATGCTGATCCAAAAGTCCTGCCAGAATCTGTCATTAAGAATAAATTAAGTCAATAACAGCAGCATCATATGAGCATGTCGGAATGTAACGCTGACAATTGAAATGAAATCGAAGTGTTGTGTCTTGTCCCAGCCAAACTAGCTGGAGCGGTAAAAGAAATAAGAAGAGAGAAGCCGTATATGGTACCTTATGAATGGTGTAATATGGAGCCCAAACATATCTTTTTAAGGTCTCATAATCATCAAAATACTGAGAGGGAAAAGCAGAAAGATATCCTGTGCCCAATTTGTCCTGACATTCTGAAAGAGCAAATACTAAAGAAGTCATCTTCTTTTTCAGAGTCTCATTGTGAGTGCTAGCCCACGTCATCGCTGTTGCACTCAAGTAGTGCCCTTCAATGCAAAAAAGCCAACTCATTAAGAGTGAAGATTTATAGATTGAAAATAATTGCTAGAACATGTATAGTAAATAGTAATTATTGCATGAAGGTGAAAATGAGTCAACCAACCGACAAAGTGACCACGGAGCTCTTCGCTCGGATCTTCCCATCCACCGTATGGCTTTTTGGGGGTGGGCAAACCAGCCGTTTTTCTAAAGTTCCAAGCCAATCTATCCACGTCCAGCATCAACAAGTACTCTAAATTTGTTTGTTGTGCACGCCAATGCAATGAGTTGGGTTTCAACCTCACATCGTGTAATGATACTTCCTTAAGGAACTCTCCTGCAAACGGTGATGGAGCTTTGATTTTCCTGTACAGCATATCCCATTCAAGTTGATCATCACCCTCTTTCATGTCAGACCAAACTGATTCATCAGTTGGTGTCAAATGGTAATGTCTCAACAGGTCATCTTTCCAATGTGGATTCTTTGAGCCTAAGTCGCTTCGAAATGCATTATATGTGATGCTAGTAGGCGCGTTTGTACATTCTTTGCTAAGAGCATGATCGCACAGAACAAGCACAAGGAGTGCTTGAAAGAGAAAAAGACCCTTCATTTTTCGACGGCAACCGAGATGGAGATCAACTTACTAAATATCTATAAAGAACTAACTGTATCTATATAACTCTAGGTAAGACAAACTACATGAAACTCTACCAAAATTCTGTTTATCTGAAACATCAGAAGTTCAGAAAAAGCAGTACGTAGAATCCTACACAACAGGAAATTTACCATTCTTAACAGATAAGGAAAAGGGCCGGGAAATTCTGTTTATCTGAAACATCAGAAGTTCAGAAAAAGATGTACGTAGAATCCTACGTAACAAGAAATTTATCATTCTTAACAGACAAGGAAAAGGGCCATCCCGGTGACTTCAATTTCTAAAATCTCTCTTTAAGGATAACTCAGTGATATTTCTACTTATCCATCTTAACTTTACACACCTGTTTTTCTATTCATTTCTGTTAAGCAAGTCAACCGTCAAAAAAAAAAAAGACGACACTAACTTAAAAACGTGATCTTTAAATCTGAAGCTATACGGCCTTAACTAATAACAAATGGCTTGTCAAGTTTCCCCTTTGAAGATAAAACCTTACCAGAGCCAAAACCATCTGGCAAAAACACCGTAAGCGTGAGCGTTAGTGAAACACTGTGAGCTAAACACGGTGAACTAGTGAGAGGGACGAGAGCTAGCGCAGAGATGTCAAAACGCGCCCAAACACGTCATTTTATTAAACATAATGTCGTTTTTTAATTTTTTTAAAAAATATATTACAAATTGAGTTGGCCTAGTCAGCTTGTAGTTAAGCAGGATTATGGGCCAATCAGTAGGATCACGGGTCATCATGGCCCAGGTCGGGCCTCTAAACGAGTGAAACACCGTGTGAGTACCTCGACGTATAATTAATCTACACTATCGTAAACAGTATCTGAAGAAGAGAAAGAGGCTGGCGTTTGGGGGAGACTTCGTTTTGCCTTTACCAATATCCTGCCATGAAGATCCTGCTTCTTGCTTGGATTTTCTGGTGTTCTGGTCTTTAGTACCTCGAGCTATACTCTCTTTTACTCTTTGAAACTTCTTGAACTCTCTGTTAACTTGGTTCTGTTCTTTCCCCGTCTGCTTCTTGTGTCTATCCCACTCTCCTGCCTTTGGTTTGCTTATCTTAACCTCTTCTATTTCATTTCCCTCCTGTCTTCCTTCTTAGTCACCCACTGGTTTCTCTGATCACCTCCATGATCAAATCTGTAATCCAGGGTGTACTCTCATTTTGGTTCCAAGCTTTCCCCCTCCCAGTAGTTATTATTGACAAGATCACTTCACTTTGTCGGCTTTTCTTGTGGGGAGGCAAGCATTACAAAGTGGCCTGGGATACTATGTGTTTACCTCGAGAAGAGGGAGGATTGAGACTTAAAAAATGTAAGGTATGGAACTCTGCTTTGCTAGCTAAAACACTTTGGAATATACATACTAAAGTGGATTCTTTATGGGTTCGGTGGATTCATGCTGTTTATTTGAGGGGTAAATCTATATGGGAATGGGAAGTCCATCCTCGTGATTTAGCTTTAATGAAGAAATTAGCTGCTATTCGAGACATTTTGGTGACTAAGTTGGGCGATATACCCCCGATTGTAACAGTGTTGCAACAACACTGTGTCAATGGCCTGTTGTCCTCCCCAAAAATATATGAATTGTTGCGTACTAAACAAACCAGTAAGCCTTGGATGGTCCCGGAATTCTGGTAGGTAGAGTTGCATAAACACACAATTATTGTACTTGTGTTTGAATTCAAGTAGTTAGTTATTTGGTTCCC
>JANVCQ010000008.1:22767336-22785138 GCA_025531925.1 Erythroxylum plowmanianum
AAACAAATCTTTTCTCATCAATTTCCTTAAGGCAAAATATCTATAACTCCATTCATATACAAAAACTCTTATCAAATTTTCATTTTCATATTTCTAATTTTCACTAAAAGTTTGGGGTCCAACATTAATGCTTAATGATTATCACTTATTAACATAAACATTGCCTTCTGATAGGACCAAATATAAGAAAGCATTCAACGACAATCTTAACAGTCTGAAAATGTTGATGAGAGTCAAACCTATCTTCATGCAACGGGTGGTAGGGACTGTCGTGGAAGGATCTTCAGCTTAGAATTATTTACGAACACATGTTATTCGCAATCTTCCACATCCAATATATCAGTATCTAGTAGATGGTCCGCATCTAATAAAGTCCATGAGTTTCGAAGCACAGTATAGGCACTGGCAACTCAGTTGCAACAGTCAATGAAGTACATAACCTAGCTCCGTAATGAGATGTATGAGTTGAAGGGGACAAACAACACCTCATCGCAACATTTAGAGCATCCACATTCACCAAATGAATAGCACAGTTGTAGTTGTAGTTATGTTGTATGAATTAAATATTTATTGTTGTAGATAATAATTTTTATTATCAATTAAGATACTTTTTACTTTATATTATCAATCAATTTTTTGTTTTAACAAATTAAATGTAGAAACAAATCACAATATTATTGACAGATAACTGATAACTGTATAAATTATACATCAATCATAAGATTATCAAATAAAATTAAATGCAGGAAAAATTAAAAACAATATCAGTAAATTTATCAACGAAAAGCAAAGTTTGTCAGTAAAATGCAATGAATTTATTGACGGACAACCAACTTTCATTGGTAAAATGCAGTAAATTTATAAATGACCCATCAATATCCATCGGTAAAGTTAGTCGTAAGTTCACCAACGGATTGTGGTATCCATAGGTAAGGTTACGAATAGAAACAACTTATCCGTCGCTAAACTTACTGACAGAAACAAATCTTCCGTCGTCAAATTTTTTGGCAACAAAATTACCATCACTAAATATAGCAATGGAACAGAAACTATCTGTTGGTAAATTAGCGACAGAAAATTTGTACTTCGTTGCCAATTATTACCTACGAATGTTTATCCAACGACTTATTCCGTTGAAAACTTTTGTCGCAAACTTAGCTTACCAACAAAAAACCTTCATATTTCGTCGCTTAACCCAAATTTTCCTGTAGTGTAACTTATATTAAACTTAGAAGTAAATTTCCAGTTGTCTCTAGCTAGATTTTACAGTTTGAAGCTTCAGAACAAAATTTGTGCCAAAGTTTAACATGTAATCAATGTTGAACTAGTGGTTAAGTCATGCACTAAAAGCTCCAATATAAAATCAATGCCAATTATCTCCGAGATAGGGGCTAGACACTTATTTTAAATATTTAGGTTTTTTATTTCAAAGATTTTATATTCTTTTATGATTCACAAAGTTAAGTTTTTTAGTTTGTTTAAAATTTCATATTTATGTTTAGATAAAGAATGTTATCTTTCAAAGTTATTTATTTTTAATCCAATTATATCTTGGTTGTTAACCTGAGAGCAGACAGGAAATGCGTTCCACTTATTGAACAGATTCTATGGTCGGTCCGCGACCCTGAATGCTGAGGGCATCCTTGGGATGATCTCTCATTCCAAATTTCATTCCAATCAACTGAGGATAATCCGCTTATATCTTGGTTGTTATTTCTTTTCGAGATTCTAGTTTAGAGTTTAAGCCTATAAAAGACTTATTTATTATTTTAATGGAGGCAGTATAGAATTATTATTAAATAAAAATTGGAGTATTTTTTCTCATCTTTGTTCTTAAATAAACACTATTAGTTTCTCTATTAACTAACAATCTTTTTTTGCTAATTAGTCATGATCAACCTTATTCTTGTCACTCTTACATATATAAAAATTAAACTAACATTATTATTTGATGTAACCCCTTCTTTTATGAAATGTGGTGATTCATATCCTTACTTTGTATATTTTTGCATTTGATTTTATAGATTAACGTATTTTTGATAGAATGGTTATAGGTCCTACATTATTGACATCGAAATGTTCGTTCTTAATATCATTATTTATGTTTTTAATATTGTTGTATTCTAGTTGAATATATTCTATTTCATTCTTCACATCATTTATGGACATGAGCTGTAAAAAATAATTTTAGATTCTTGTTTTTTATTTTTGTAATTTTACAAGGTAATTAAAAAATATTAATTTTCTTAAATTTTTCTTATCATTTAATTCATTGTTGATTTTTTTTGTTGAGTCTAATTGAGTTCCACCTAATTTAATTTTCTATAATTGTATGTCCTTGTTCATTAGCCTTTAGTTTTATTTTTTTCTTTGTTTTTTTAATCTTAATTTGTTTCCTTAGGAGTATTTGATGAAGGAGAAGATTTAAATCTAGCTTTTTTGATTTATATTGTCAAGTTAAAAAAAACCTTTAGTCAAGACTTTAGGTTATAAGTATATTGAGTTTAAGAGAAATACGTGAGAAAGTATTTTTTATTAAATTTTCTAGGTACAACATGGCTCAAACTCAAAATAAATATTTTTCTAAAGACAAGGAAATAAGTAGAGCGAAAAGAGTAGGAGCAAACAAAAAGTTATTATGGAAAATAGTACGAGGTTTATCAGATCATTTCTTTAGTTAATTTGATGAGATAATAGGATTAGTGGAGAAAATATGATGTTGTCACATCTAATTACAGTTAAAGTCACTTATTTTCATTAGCATGTATAACTTTAAAATCTACGATGAAGATGAGTTACTGTTTAATAAACTTTCCAAAAAAAAATTATACCTTTAGATATCCTTGTCTAAGTTAAATGACTTCATGTATTCTCGAATTTAATGCAGTTTAGTTGTGCCAATCATATTTGGTATCGCATCCTATTCTCGTCCCATATTAAATTTTTTATCAATACGTACCAACACGTCAACTTTTGTTTATGTACAAAATTTTGCCAATATTATTCATTTGTATCACCTACTTATAAGACTTTAACTTGTTCTTTTATCAACATCTCATCTTTATATTTATCCGGGTGTCAAACATTAACAAGTTCCTTTCAACATTTGTATTGATATGCTATTCAGAATTAAGGGTCTAACACTTTATCTCTTATTCCCTTTTACCTAGTATGGCTTTCATATATTCTTTTCTCATTTACTCGATTTTTCATGTGGAAGAAAATAAAATCATAAAATACATAAGAGTAAAGGTTCACACGAAAATCTGACTAAAATAATACAATATATTAACAACAAATGTAGTGCCAGACTGCACTTGCCTAAGGCCTACGTTCACAGGGGCTCACTCATTAAAAGGGTTGAAAATTGAAAAGTCAATAAATCTATTTATTGAAAGAGTTGGAAATTTAAAAGTTAATAAACCTATTCATTAAAAGGATGAAAACTGAAAAATCTATAAATCTGCTTCAAGTTGTTTATTTGTACCCAAAGGTTTCTTGACACTTTTTATTGGGCAAACTAAAAAGAAAAATTTGTGATTAAGTTTCTTATTTGAACTATTCTAAATTTCAAGCGTTATTAAATAGAGCTAAAGAAAAGTTTGGTTCCAATCATCAATTGGGCAATCGAACAATTATGTTTCAATCTTGTTAAGGAGAAGAAAAGAACATGTTCTTTTTACATTTATCTTTTATCTTTTATATTTGCATTTGTTTTAAATGTGCATATTTAGGTAAGTTAAAGAATGATAAATATACAAACATATGCACTAGGCCCAAAAAGAAGGAAATTTTGAGATCAAAATTTTAAAGATATATGTTAACATCTTTATTAACAATGACATATTTTATTAATATAATAATATTTGATCTTAATATATAATCGAAATTTCAATCTTTAACTTTTCATTTAAACGGTAGCTTTGAATGAAAAGTTTCAATGACCCCTTTATATTTTAGTGTAAAGATTTTATTATATAATGTTCTCTAACAAAAAAGAATCTAAGTTAAATTTGGAGGAAGTAAATTTGGGATGTTGTGTGGGGTTGATGATTTTTTGATACTATAATTTAAAAAAATTTTAAAAACTTTTAAACAAGTAAGATAAAATCTCATCTATAATACTTTTTAATAAAGTCAAAACCAAGTTATAGTGGGCCCCACTAATAATTAGATTAGAATAGATGAACATTTATCTAAAAGTATCTACTAAAAATTTGGAAAAAAGATAATTATTATGGCAGTTTCGTCATATTTGATATTTACTTAAAATTAAGTTTACATTCATTGGCATATCACGTCTTTACCTCTCATGTATAACGTCATACCTCTTTTAGCAATTAAAAGATTTACTGTTTGATGTTAGATATTTATGTAATAACTAATAATTTATATATCATGTACAAAAATTTTTAATTAAATTAATTTGACAAATGTTTGTTACATTAAATAATAAACATTTTGTATGGGAGAAATGAAGTATATAAATTCAAATTGAATATTAATTAAATAACATATAGTTACTTCAATAACCCATACAATAAGCATAAGCCTAGCCTAAACCTAAGCTTAATGCATACTAAAAGAGAAGAAGATCCTAACAATTTAGGGACAAGTGAGTATTATATGAATAATTGACAAATGAGATCATCTAGAAGTCAGATCCAAATTCGACAAAGACTGTTTTAGAGTTTATGTGTTACCCTCTTCTCGTACAAAAATCATGTTTCAATTGGTGATTAAAACTTTATAACATACAATATAATAATTTGTAAATTAACCCTTACAATAATAGATATCAAATAATCTACGAACAAATGTTTTTACATTTCATAACCTAAAAATGTTTAAATATATCAATGGTAATATGTTATTACTAGTAGAAGAATTATAATCATAAACTTTATAAATTTATTTATTTCAATAAAATCTTATCAAACTTATCTAAAAATTTATTTTAGCATAATATGACTTCTTAATTTAATATTACAACAAAATAAGTCAAAAGTTCATTTTAAACATCAATTTTTAATTATCACTATTATGATAATTTAATTATATTGATTAACACTATTACATGGATGTTATAGGACATGCTATACTAACATAATCCAATCTATTCAAGGTTGATTATCCCATTATTATCTAATTTGAATCTTCATATTCTATTCTTCAAATATCTTTTGTATATTTGTGATAAGTTTCCTTATTTTTCAAGTTTTTAAACTAATTCTTGTCGTTATCTTTTTTAACGTAAATCATATGATAATTCAAATCAAAATTTATCATGATAATTTATTTTTATTTTATTTTACAGATATCATAGTAAATTACTCTTATTTTCATTTTTACATAGAATATTAAATTTTCTCTTTGTTGTTTTCCTCTATTGTAGATATATAATTACATGGATATAATTTTATGATATATGTTCAAGCTATTATTGTTATATTATATCTGTCTCCTTCTTCCAGTTCCATACGAGTTCTTTTGTTCTTTTTCTAGTCTAATTGTATTATAATTGTTTTATATGATATTGGCTAAAGAACATTTATCATGAAGTGAGAAAAGGAAAAAAGAAGAAAAAAGAAGAACAATTAATAAAATCTCAAAAAGGAGCTATTAATAAATTTATTAAAAGAGTAGGCTTCTCTAGTAAGAATACTAAGCAATTAAGTGAAGACAATTTTGATCAAGATAAAGAAAATTTAAGTGATGATATTTATATTCATAAGGATGGTAGTAATTTGAAAGAGCATGATCATGTAATAAATGGATACAATTTAGAAAATTTAAGTGCAGAGGAGTAACTAATCCTTATATTGGATATTTATGATCTTATAAATTGGGATGCTGTTGATAATAGAGTATGGGACATTTTAGTTGAAAAAGGGTTTGTAAGAGAATTGAATCTTATGTTTCTTGTAGACAATACCTTTCGGTATTTTTCATATTCTTATTATTATAAAAAATTTGAGTAATGGAGAGACTAATGATAGAAAATGGTTGGTTTACACTAAACATGTAGATTTGCTTTTATTGTAAGTTATTCAAATCTAATAGCAAAAAAAATGCATTAACAAATGATGGATTTAGAGATTACAAGCATCTTAGTGCTAGACTTAAAAAAACATGAGAATAGTGATGAACATATGAATAACATGAGGAATTGGAAAGAACTAAAAATAAAATTAAGTAAAAATCAAACTATTGATAAATATTTGAAACAAGAAATTGTAAATGAGAAAGAATGTTAGAGACAAATTTTGATAAGGATAGTTTCTATTGTAAAATGTCTTGCTAAACATAGTTGACTTTTGGAGGATCCAATGACAAACTTCACCAAGATAATAATGTTAACTTTTTGGATTTATTAGGATGATTGTTGAATTTTATGTAATAATTCAAAATCATGAACTTTATCATCATTATCTTAGTCTCAAAATTCAAAATGAGTTGATTTCTATTTTAGCCCATAATGTTAGAAGTTCTAACATAAGGATCATTAAATACATGAAATACTATTCTATTATTCTTAATTGTATCCCAATTTTAAGTCATCAAGAACAAATGAATCTGTTAGTACGATGTATGAATATGTCAATTAAAAAATAAAATATAAAGGAGTAACTTTTAGTGTTTTTAAAGGTAGATGACACATCTGGATTGAGCATTTTCAATGAATTATTAAATTCATTTAAGTCTCTTGATCTTATCATCCATAATGTGAGGAGTTAAAGTTATGACAATGGTTCTAATATGAATGAAAAACAGCAAGGGTTCAAAAGTGATTACTTTAAATAAATCTGAGAGCATTATATATGTCATGTGCTTATCATAATCTTAATTTACTCTTAGTGATATGACATATTCTTGTGTTAAATCTATTTCATTTTTTGAAGATGTGTAACACATATATGCATTATTTTCAATTTCTCCTAAAAGGTGGAAGGTTTTACTTGATAATGTTTTAGGCTAAACTATGAACTCAATGTCTACACTCGTTGGGAGAGTCAAATAAAAAGTGTTAAAGTTATTAGATTTTAAATTTCTCAGATAAGATTGGCTTTGATGGAATTATCTAGATCTTGTGATAATGCTAAGTTAAAGAGTGAAACATAAATTTTGGTTAATGTACTTTAGAGTTTTGAGTTTTACTTGGTATAGTTATTTAGTATTATATTTTATTCACTATTAATATAGTAAATACAAAGTTGTAGTCTAAATTTATATGCATCAACACAACCATAGAGCAATTAGAAAGTGAGATGATATTTTTTTAAAGAAATATAAAAATAAAGGATTTGCCTCTAGTATGAATATTTTCAAAAATCTTACACATGAGATGAATGTAGAGCCTATATTTCAACTAGATGTTATATTATTAGGAAAAGATAATTTGACGAAAATGATCAAGATAGAGAAATACAATAAGTTAAGGATTCATTTAGAGTTAGTTACTTTTTTAGTTGTTATGAATATAGTAATTGCTCCATTGAAGAATGAATTTGAACAATTAATGACATTTGAAATTATTTTTAGATTCTTATTTGATTCAAAAAAATTGAGATCGTTGGATGATAATGAGCTAAGAGAATTATAAGTGTTGTAAATGACTTTGTCAAATGAGTTAATATCATTACTTGAAATTCTTGAACTTGTCAAAGCTACGTATTGTTATCCAAAAGTTTCAATTGTTTATCAAATTTTATTGAATATACATGTGACTGTAGCGTCAGTCGAGAGAAATTTTACAAAATTAAAATTATTGAAAAATTACTTGAGGTCATCAATACCACAAGAAAGATTAAATAATTTAGATATTTTATGTATTAAGAAGGATATATTGAACAATATTGATCTTGATACTATTATTAATGATTTTGTATCTAAAAATGTTTGGAGGAATTGTTTTTCATGATTATCTTGTTAATGCAGTTCTCCTGGTGTTTTTGTAATATGATATTACTGTTTGGTTATTGTTGCTACTATTTTGTTATTATTACTACTATTTTTAATGATTTTGTTGCAGTTAGACGCTTGTAAGATGTTGGTAGTTGTTATAATCATTTAATTTTTTGTTGAGTATATATACTTATGAGTTGAGTCACTTATATATGGATATTAAATTTTAGTAATAAAATATATTTTTAAAGTTTACATATTTTTATTGCCCATTTATTAAATCCCTTCTTTTTACTTTGTTCCAAGCCTATAAAACATTAAGAACCGGCCAAAAAAAAAAGTATGTGGTCTGCCATATATGCATCTATATAGAGCTCTAATGGTAGATAATGTCAATCAAGGGTTGACTAAATGATTCATAAAACCCAAGTACAAATATGCACAAACTGCATCCATTCTTCGCCGCCAATTTCTATGGCATCCCACTTATTTATTTAATCAGGATCAGTGACAATTAATATGTCGTTTTGGACGGTTACACGGTTAATTTCACAAGGACAATGAGCAAGGGAGTAACAGCGTCTGTCACCGCCTTTTACGTAATCAATGGAAGGGAATAACCTTATGTTGCTATTTTCCTATTCCTGAAGGCTTTCTTAAATCCCTCCCCTTAAATATAAGCAGATTTCTTAAGCATGAATGTTAAAATAAACAGTGTAAGATTCATCCCTCAAGCTCAGCAATGGAACAAGAACAAAATTCCTGCTTTCGCCATTTGCCTCAAAACTGATTGGATGATATTCAGTTAGTCCCTTATTCATCACAAAGCTGGCTCCTTCATCAAATCCAACATCTGATTGCTTCGCTTTGCAGCTCAGCCTTATACTTGCGCCAGAACTGATACTCCCACCAGTAGAAACGAAGCAGCCGTCATGACTAACTGATTCCAAGGATATGGTTCCATCTTTTCCATCCAATCCAGAAACCAGGCGGAAAATAGAGTCATTGTTGTCATCAGCATTTCCAACCGTAAGGCTGTTACCTTCTCCTTGATGTACCAGATACATTCCTGGAAGATCGAATGGTTCTAGTAAAACGGATTTACCAATAGCATCTTTAAATGTTGATAGTTCTGATGAAGAGGAATCACTTAAGATGAGTCTAAAAGTGGCATGAACAGAAGCATCTGTGCCAGACTTCGGGGTCTTTTCCATTGTGATTGACTGGTTTGAATTTGTGAAGACAAAAGCTGAACCTCCTGACACTTGAGAAATAGATACTAGATGATCATTGTAAGCCAACGGAATTGGAGTTATCCAATCTGTAAGACCTTTTGCGGACCCTGATTTGATGTTCCAGTCACCGCTTGTAAGGCCCGCAAGTAGATAAGGGCCATAAAATATTGCCTGAATAGAAGCATAATCGGACCGGTCATCTGCACACGATTCAAGACTCAGTCTTATATCTTGATAATTAAGCAGCTATATGCAGTATCTACTGCCAAAAACAATCATCATATTGATTGAATTAGTAAACCAGACTTCTTCTCATAGTACCTTTAATAGCTTCTGTTCTTAAGCTGATGGGAAGCTGAAGGCTAAGTGTGTCACCTTCACTCCATGACCTTGTAATTGAGAGGAAATTACCTGCAATAGATGTAGAATAAAAGAAAATTCTATGGATTTTGTCAAAAATAAGAATAAAAAGGTATTGGTTAGCATTCCTTTGGTTGTTTGTAGACAAGAGAAAATCCAAACATAACAGCCCTTAGACACAGGTTGATACAATCGGTGAAGCATCCAAATTGGGAATATGCCTTTTTACCTGGAGCTGGTAGGGATGAACTTTGAGCATTTAATGTTGCCTTAGCACCATCTGAAAGTGTCCAAATTGGTATGCGCAAGTTTAAGGTAGAAGATTGGCTGGATCCCTGCAAACATTGCAGCATGTATAAAACATAGCAGTCCCTTAAAGAATGAAGTAAAGAATACAAAACTCAGAAATACTCAATTCAGATATTAATCACTCCAAAAAAAAAAAAAGAGTTTATTTCTAAGAGGAACAGAGTAGATTTGCTGTAGAGCAACACTATTAGAGGATGCTGATGTTAAGTCTTTCATGCATAAATTATTTGTTAAAAAGTACCTTCTTCAGAGAAATGGTGAAAGTTACTCGAAGATAGGGATCCGAGGAGACTACAGGAACAACTGTCTGATTAACCATAATCTGCCCAGATTCCCAATCAAGAGAACTTGATAAATATTGGATGATGTAGAGGCCTGGCACGTTTCCTTCTTCTTCAAAATATATGGAATCTCCCAACTTTGAAAAAGATTCAATACCTGTCAAAGTAGCATAATTATCAAATGCTAGCACAATAAAAGGGGTATTTGCCCATCACTACCTGAGTATAACAAAATGCAAGTAGATTAACATGTTAGATAAACAAAATCGAAAAGAAACAAGGACAAAGATTGTGAGATTCAAAGAAATTTAGCAAGTTTGAGTTTCTCTTGAGAATGGCAGTTCAAAACGCTGCACTGACTCCCACACCTGTTCCATAACAGCACCAGAAAGAGTTGGTTGGTGTTCCCCATCCATGATAGCTCCTGGCTTTGGAACTTCCAGGACTTTGTGGAAGCATGTAAATCATCACTCCAGGTTCTGTTCCTCTTTGGATTCCTAAAACACCATTTGTCAGGGCACGCTCATAATAATCTGCATATGCCATTTCTTTGGTCCATCTGAACAAGTTTCGAGAGACCTACAAGTTCATGTGGTAACGTCAAGTTCATGCAGTAATTTTGCATCAAAAAGTTTCATCAAAGTTACCAACTCATTATAGAAAATGGATTATCTCTAGAAATTCGACAAAAGAAACCATTGTAATAGATCACTATTTCCGAAAAATCTTAGTAAACAAAGATGTGTGCAAAAAGAATCTAACATAATATACTTAAACGGATATTGTAGACCCTAAATTTTAAAATTTGAAATTCTTCAACCAACAAATTGAAAAATGGGAAAACAAAATCTAGAGCATGATACCTTTAACATGTTATAAGTTGTGCATGATTCTTCATTCTCAGTTGTTAATGTGCTAGCCAATCTCTTTGGATCTGACCTGATCATGGATTAACACAGGGAAACAAGCTAGTGACCACTTTGTGGATGTAGAAAACGTTTACTAATATTGGAACAGGACATATACTCCAATACTGGAAAACGGCTCTAACAAACTTCAACACAGAAGCTCACTAAAACATGAAGATGCTTTTCTTAGTACCAGAATTCACTGACTGATGTCCCTCCAGTGGCATAACTGTGAGAAGAATTGACTATATCCATGAAGTAAACTCCTATATCCTGTAACATCACAAATTTTATTTTAACAAAGACCATTAAACTATCCAGCAAAAACTAATGCTGTTCATCTTTTATAACATCAATCCTTCAGTAAGAAATCATATATAGCTGATTTACACATGCCTTGATTTTCTAACTTCTCCAGAAAATGAAAGTAGGGAATGGCAAAAGGGCTTCATTATGAAGGGATATTCTTGTCTGAAGCGACTCACCTTGTAAAGTGTGTCACCAGTGACTTCATAACGCATTTGAGATCCAATAACAATGGGGATGTGAGTGTTGGCATGGAAACCGGATATGTCATCAGCCTACAAACAAAGAAGAAAGTTATTGCTGTAATCTAAAGGAAATTGCATAGATTTAAATGTCCCACTACAATCCTGGCTTTCTTTTTTTTTTTTTTTCCCGAACTTACTAAAGCTAATACACCATTTTAGGCTTAATAGATCGTTCCTTGAGTGGAAAACTAAAAACAATGAATCCCCTCCATCTAATCTCCAATCTGCTCTTTGCATCTGCCTTGTATCCCAGAATTCCGTTCTCATACAAAAGCTTGAAAAAGACAAGATGTGGATCCATCATAACAATTATTTATGGGTTCTGAAGTTTCACCCTGGTAAAGGGAACATTACCTAGAAGATAAGGAATTCTGAAAGCATTAAGCAGGATACAAGCTTCTATCTTTCTTCAAGCAGAGAAATTTGCCTATCAAAGTAGATGCTTTAAAATTTCTCTATCTTTTATCCGCAGGCCGCCACACTGGCAGCAATATTCCACTATATGCTTAAGTATAAAGAGAACATCAGTATTCCATTTAGTCATGGGGCCATTTTAGTTTACACATTTCATTTTCTACCAATAGGAGCTTCAGTCAACTTTAAGCTCTAAAATGAAAACTCTTAATGTAGGCCAAGTTTAAGGGCAGAAGTTTAACTAAAATATTTTGCTTCTGTTTCACGAAAACCAGAATAAGCATCCTGTTTCCTGATCACGACCAAATGAAAACAAAAACTGAAAATTTGGGTTTGCCAAAGCGGCAAGTAAAATCTTTCAAATGACAATAAAGAATAGAAGGTACCTGTACTGCAAGTAAACCAAGGAAGCATGGTTTGTCAAAAAGATGAGCCAATAACAGATGCTTTGGATCTCCCTGCATACAGAGACATAAAGACGTTTGCGTTAGAAACCAAGATTGGGGAACCATGCTGCTTGGCTCAGGGGAAAAAAAGAAAACTGATACATAATTCTATCATGCCATATATGTTAATTTTAAATGAATTAAACAAGACAAGAAGATCGTCCCAAATGAATTAGGCATTTTATAAGATGAGACAAGAAGGTTATTCCAAAACATGGTTGTGAGAAATTAAGCAAGAGAAGCTAAAACAGAATAGAGAACTTGCCGTTATCGTAAATAGCCTGTAAAGGACGTCATTCATTCCTCCAGTTTCTTCATTGAGTGACTGAAAGTGTTTTTCAACAGTATGTTCAGCTATGACGTTCTGAACTCGGCTATAAAAATAATTAACCATCCATTTTGTCATCTCTAAAGCTTGAGAATTATCTGCGAAAGTATATTGATCCAAGAGACCAGCCAAGATCTGTGAGGTTGAGAAGAGAGAAAAATCATCACAAAACCGCTTGGACGTGAAGTATGATTACATGAACGATACAATTAAAGACAAGATTCCACCTTATGAATTGTATAATAAGGCGCCCAGACAGGTTTTATAGCCTCAAAACGATCAAATTGCTCGGAAGGAAAAGCAGACAGGTATCCTGTGCCTATTTTTTTCTGACAGACAGATAAAGCAGACACTACCGCAGACATTTTCTTCTTGAGGGAATCATTGTGAGTGCTAGCCCACATTTTGGCCGATGCACTCAAATAGTGCCCTTCAATATAAGAACAAAAGAAAATCACAGGGATTATTAGATTGGAGTAACAAATTTTAGTTGAAGCTTGGACAATATTGCAATAATAGAAGTTCAGGTGCCAAGTCCTATGTTCATGTGTGGAGACAGAATCAGAGGTGCTGCAGGTCCTCAGAGATGAACTCCACTGGAAATTTAAAGGCTCACAAATTAACAACCTAAAGTTTCCGAAGCAATTACTTTCAGAAGTAATGAAGATTTATGCTAGTAGAGTGCTGTTTCTCTATAGATTATAATTGATGGACAAATCAAACACATCCCCCAAAGCTTTCTAAGGTAAACAATTATATAATATGATGAAAGAAACGAATAATTTCACCAGCGGTGGTTATTTTTCCGTAGATCATAGAATTCAGAAGCAAACCTAAAGTTGATTGTTAGCCAAAATATGATGCATTCAAGAAGTGTTCTTTTGAATAAAGAATGATGACTCATTCTGTCAATAGACACGGAGGAAAAGATTGAACTCCCAAGTCGCCCGAATCTATCTTGCCACTCGGAAGCAGTATGGAAACTCTAACAGTGAACAAGGATTTAAAGGAAATGAAATGGCGTCATGCTCACAGCAAGAAGTATGAGGCCGAATCAAAATGAAACTAACCAACGAAGTGGCCCCGTAGCTCACAATCTGAGGCCTCCCAGCCGCCATATGCAGTGCCTGGAGTAGGCAAGCCTGCAGTCTTCCTAAAGCTCCAGACCAACCTGTCCAAATCCAACATCAACAGGTACTCTAAATTTGTTTGTTGTGCCTTCCAGTGCATTGAGCTCGAACCCAATCTCACATTGTGCAGTGAAACTTCCTTGAGGAAATCTCCAGAGGATTTTAAAGGGTCTTTCATCTTCCTGTACATCATTGCCCAGCTGAATTCTTCTTCTCTCAATATTTTTCTTGGTAGCAAATTAGCCCAAGCTGAATCATCGGTTGGCGTCAAATGATAGTATTCAAACATTTCTTCTTTCCAGGTATCATTCTTTGACGACAAGAGTTCATATCGAAATGTATGTGATGACAGCTGAGTAGGAATATTTGTACATTCCTTACTCATGACACGACCACAAAGCGTAGACACAACAGCGAACACAAAAAACTTTACCATCTGACAACCCTCCATTTTGCTCTTGTTCTGAACGAATTGGCCCAAATTCAAGTGATTTAAGTCAATATCAGAACTTTCAAGACTAAAACGGACTTTAAACGCTCCAATCCAAGTGACTGTAGTCAGAAGAAACCCAAATTTGAGTTAAAAATACTCGACTACTTTCCAACCGGACAAGACTTAGGACATCTGTTTGATCAAACGGAACCCAGAAAGTAGGAACCTTGAAGCTTATGAAAATTGGAGAAAGGGCTATGATCAGAACAATAGTTCAGTTGGAAATCAAGCGATAGAATAAGTAAATAAATATACATATATGAAAGAAGTCTAGCGAAGTAGATAAGCACTAGGGCGTAACAAACAGCAGCAGAAACACCCGATTAATAGCAAAAGGAATCTACCGCAGAAGGAAAGACACACGTGAAGCCTATATATGCACATACAAATTACAAGGAGTCAAGAGAAGCTAAAACTATAAGCCCCACTAAAAGTTATCATCATCTCGTGAAACGGAATAATTTGATGCCGATGAATCAAACTACATAAATACAATAATATATACAGAGATATTTGTGGACAGAATATGATCACGGATACACTGTCGATATTCGTGGTGGGTAGGTGCTTTTTAGTTTGACTAGGAAAGGGAGAGGGAAAGGACACCCTCTGCTTTAAAGTGAGCATGTGACAGTAATTCCTACACGCCTTCCAGATCAAATCTCATTTGCCCATTAAAATAATTGATCAGACGAAATGCTTTAAGGCACTGAACTAGACTTCTTTAATTCATCACCATTAGAACCTTCTCAACCCAACCTGCCAAGGGTGTTGCTCCTTTTTCAACAAAGAAACACGGCCATTGAATTGTGTAGTGCTTAAGAAATTATTGCCCAAGTTTTCTCCCTCTTCAATCAAGCCACCATAATCATTACAGTCAATCATATACCCTAGTTGCTTGAACTGGTTAAATGGAAATGATGAAGGCGTATACTATAATAGATGTGAATTTGGTATATTTGTAAGAACAGCTCTTGATTTTGTTTTTTCTTTAACAGATTCATATCTTTAAGGTATGGAATTGGCAAGAGTTGCTTCATGTCACTCACAGCCAGCTTTCCGTTTTCTTCTGTCCTCTCTTGTGGTGGGACAGAAATAGCAGGCACAAGTTGCCAGCAACTGTCTCACATTATTTAGAGAAAGAACGTCATGAAGACTAAATTCCACTCGCTGATAAGGAAATTGTAAAGATAGTTTCTACGGTGACTTTCTCCTCTTTATCTCATTGTCTTCCATCCCTTCCTTTCCATATATGCGCGCACACAAGTATTGAGCATCAAAGCTTAGGTGTGGAGTGACTTCCACGTCTTATAAACTAAAAATGTTAAGAAAGAAAAGTGTGCTCATATAATTCTTTTTCTAAACCTTTTATCAGAAAGAAGACCAAGACTAGGCATTTGATCTACGCTTCATTTTACTAAGTGGTATATCAAAAATCCAAATACAAATATAAATCATGTTTTCCACGTTAATATAATAATATCTCCTTAGTCAGTTTTAAGAATTTTTGCCTTCAACCCTCCGACGTATTTGGGATAAGACTATTGTAAAACAGTGGCATGATAACTATGGGAGAAGTAGAAGATCATTAACAGAAAATAAGACCCATTTCATTATCTATTTAATAATCCTTTTACTTATTCTTTATCTTTAAGTTTTTGATGCTATCTTCAAATTCTCTTTCTGTCCGTACTATTGTTTTTGTTTATTTAATTTAATATTACATAATGTAACTCATATTGAGAATGATGAGATATAGAAATAAGGAACAGAGTAGTTATTTGTATTAATTAATTTTTAATATATAAGCTGAACATATTAGTCTTGTTGTTTCTTATGGGAGGTGGCACTTTAACTGTATACTAGATTAAACGACATTTTGGTTAAGACTCATACACTATAATCATAGACATTAACTTATATTAAGATATGCAAATTATGTAAAGGAAAAGGCCAAATTGTATACTATATATGTAGATTACATTAGGTTATATTAGGATATGCAGATTATGAAGGACTTTTTTTTAGGTAACACAAATTCAATTTATTTTGAACTTATAGGAGCAAACCTAATTCAAGTTATATGAGCAAATCTAATTTCATAGAGTAATTATTACATATTTAGTACACTAATTTCATGTTGGATTTTTTTTATTACATTAAGTTATATTGTGTTTTTAATGTCTTGACCCTTATTCTTATTTTTAATTTGTACAAGATTTTGCCAATTTTAATGGATGATGAATCTTGAAACTCAACTGGAAGCATTACATTGAGAAGTTTTTTTATCAATGTAGAAGTTGAAGTCGTTTAGTCATTTCTTGGACCAATGACAATCTTGGAAGAAGAGTTTTTTGATGCTCTAATTATGGGATATTTTCCTTATTAATAATCAATCTAATGGTATTTAGAAATATATTTGGTCTTAGTAATTAATTATTTGTCACAACACTATTGTAGGAAGAGGAATGTAAATTTTTTAGATGGGTGGATGAAGATTTTGTTGAAAAGCTAAAATTTATTATAAATAAATTGAGACTTGAGAATAAAAGGTTGAGAACAAGAAGTTGAAAGATGGCACGTGTACAGATAATGTGCATAAGCTACAAGGCGAATCGACAGAGGTGAAAATGGCATTGAAATATACAATATATGAGACAAGAAGATTGTAGAAGGTGATATATAATTACATAGTATGTGTTGTAATATTTGTTGCTATTTTTATAAATGTAATTATTGAAAAGTTAAAGAATATAAATATAAAATTTGATATTGTGTCATGGTAATTTGTTAGGATTGTCTTGTTAGAGTAAGAATTTATTGTACTTATAAGTACAATATATTTTTAATTTTTATATTTATATTTGTAGTTTATCTTGTATTAATTGTTGGTAAATAAACTCGACATGATATCCATAATAAATCCAAAATGGAAATTTCAACACTTAACCAACTCCCAAATGGCATAAGTATCGTAACAACTTTAACATTCATTTAATTAACTTCCATTTCACCAACTTCCAATATGTCACAATAACAAGCAATTTCACATTTTCAATTATTTCACTTTCATTGCAACTTCTTTTGAAACAAGCAAAAAAAATGGAACAAGTTCACAAAGAGAAAATCACTATTAAGTTTAAAAATTAAGTTTTACTTCCTCTCAAGGTTGAATTTCCAATCCTTCTTCTTTTGTACCTCTCTCATTGCCTAAGGTAGATGAAGTGATACTATCCTCACAATTGGGTATTAGAATTTATAGTAACGTATCCTTGGGAGCTGCCTGACCTTATGATTTGAACATTATCTACATGCTATTTAAACATGGTTATTTAAAACAAAATTTGAAACGATAATATTCACATATTCCAAATGTCATTAACTTATATGGTACTCAATTGAGCTAGTTCCAAAATTAATATGAAATTTCTCACATTTTTGG
>JANVCQ010000008.1:22851201-22880282 GCA_025531925.1 Erythroxylum plowmanianum
CCCATCCACAGGTGATGAGAAGAAGATCGGGTGAAAGAAAGTGAAGGTTATTGTTTGTTGTATGTGTACATATTGTATTATTTTAAAGTTAGATTGTTGTTGAGAAATTTGGGAGTTATGTATTTTGGTATTTTCGGATTTTGATATTAGGAGTTATGGTAATGAATTATAGAATTGTGTATGGATATGGCATGTAAATTGTATATGGATGAGAAGATATGAATGTGATTGATAGTGTTTGGATTCTGGACAGGAGGTCCGAGGATTGTAATGATTGATCTGAGGTATTGAAGTGCTCTTTGTGTATAAATTGAGGGATTGATGAAAATCCCATTTGGAAGTGGTGGTGCTTTGATTGATGATGAAAAAAAATAATTTAGACTGATTTCGGATATGCTTTTGTTCGCCTTTTGATCCGATTTGATTGTCCGACATTTTGTTTCCCTTTTCGTTTCCGTTTTTCATTCTTTTTCGGTTGGGATCCGGTTCTCAGATCGGGTCACAACATCACAAGTGCAAGACTTAAAGAGTCCATATGTCGACTTCGACAACTCTTTTACCTTGGGCATCAATGTTTTGTATTTCGTATCGTACCGCTCAGTACATACTCCCCAAAATATGGTGCCAAAAAAGGTGTACTGGTACTAAATATTGGTACTGGTCTATACCGAGTTGTTTTGCTTGGTACTGACTGGTATTCATGGTATTCCAAATACTAGCACCGGCTAGTACTGAAAATTTTAAAAAATACAAGGACTCATATGTAAAAAGTAAAATATTTTTCAAGACCCTACCATATTTCCCTACTGTCAACAATCTCCTTTTCTCGCTTTTAATTAATACATTCAATTTTTAACTTTTTGAAAAAAAGCTTTTATTGGATTTTTATTTTTATTTTTAAATAAAACAAATATTTTGTTACTAATAATAATTGTACCTTAAATAAATCTTAAAAATAAATTATTTTTAAATAAATTTATTTTAGTCTTTATACAATATTTATTAACACATTACTAAAAATTCTTTTATTTTTAAAATAAATAATGTAAAAATTATTATTTATAAACTGATATGTATTTTAAATATATTTTAATTATTTATATATTTTAAATATTTTAAATTTAATTATATTATTAATAATTATTAAATTAATTCTATAAATTAAACAAAATTTTAAATTTATTTATTTATTTAAATTCTTATTAATAATTAATATATATTTAATTGATAGTAAATTAAATAATATATGTTTTTATTTCAGGTTTCACTTATAGTTGGTTATTTCCTCATTACAAATTCTTGTTGTAAATTGTATCATTCAGAAAGTTAAAGATCTTTATTGTTTTTTATTTGATATTTTGATGTAATTATTATTTATTATATGATGAAATTGTAACATTTTAAATAGTTTATATTGTTCTTAATTTTATATTTGTATGATAATTAAATGGTCTGTTTCATACTAATTGTGGATATTATTTATATGTGAAATTTATTATTAATAAAATAAATACATTATTGTTATTTTAAATTTTATTATTATAATTTTAGAGACATGATTAATATAAAATTATAAAGTATACATTATAATATATTAATAAATTATTTTATAATTTTTAAAAATTTAAAAAATATTTCATAAATTTAAAAAATTATCTGAAATTTACCGGTATGCATAGTGCTAGATCCTTACCATCAAAGTTAAGGTTACCACTATTGGAGTCATATAATGGCATGATGCGATCATAGTGTACAATTCAGAGAAATGATTGACCTGCATGGGGGCAACAAACATAGTAAAGCATCGTGCTTTCTTGTCCACATCGATAAGCCCAATATGAGACTAGTATTAGACCCTCGATATAAGCTCAATAACAAACTTCAAGCAATTAAACCTACGATAGACTTAATTTGCTAGCAACTAACGCGTACCTCACTACTCGATAACATTATTTGAGGTTTAAAAAATCACGTGAAACCCTTCAAGATTACTCAAGATGATTCGATCTAGAAGTTAAGCAAATACCTAGTCCCAATACCTCTGTTTTGGCTATTGCTTTGGAAAAATGATTAAAGAGATGCCAACTCTCATACCTTTAAAGACGTACAGAGAGTATAAAGGGTACATTGACCCGAATGAGGTTGAACTGTCTATAAAATGCGTAAACATATCTTTAAAACATATACAACACCGGAAATACGAAGAACAATACACCCTATATATGGAAAGGAGGGTAAGTCTGGAGAGAGAATAAAAATAAAGTTGCCAATGTTAAACACATGTGAATCATCATCACTTCTTGAACTTTATAAGTGAATAGGATTTAATGAACCTTTCTTGGCCAATGCCACTAGGGACAGGGAGGTGATCAATAGAAAATTACTGCAGACTTTATTAGGACTATGGCCATGACACTAAATATTGCAAGGACCTTAGATGTACTACTGTGAACTCTTACAACAGAGAGACATGGAACAATTTCTCAACAGATTTTAGTGTAATAGGTCTACCTGATACATCTAGGTCAATGACATGACAAAGGTTAAGATCAAAAGTAGATTGTATTCAGTTAAAAGGAGGAGGAAGAGTCAAATGTAATCCTCATAGGGACGGATGGTTTTAAAAGCAACTTCAAAGGAAAACAATTTCTGGCGGATAATGACAACTTTGTTGGCATTTATTATCTCTGCAGGGTCTTAAAAGATAAAAGACTTAAATTACAAACAGCTTCACTTGTCATCTTTCCCCTTCATTGGATTTGAAGCACGTAGATGAGGTTTTCTTGAAAGAGAAATAGATCTTCATGTTATAATTCGGGTGTACTATAGACTTATCTATAAGATAATATAGTTTCATATCACATGCAAAGTCGTTGCATATAACACTATTTTTGATATACCATTATTGTATACAACAAGAATCATGTTGTCACCGAACTAGCTATTTATAAAGTTTCCAAAGGAGAAAGGACATATGAAGTCTTTAAGGACCACCAAACCTCAAGACAGTTATTTGGCTTCATTAAAGTATAAAAATTCACCCCAGTAGATGAACACTGAAGAAATGAACCCCAGAGTTATAAAGAATGAAACCATGATAGAAGCATTCAAAGAAATTCAAGAAGTTTTAAGTTAGGGATACAAATAGTAGTAGAGTATAATGAATAGGAGTGGATATGGATCAACTTCAGCACATTTTTTAAAGGAATAGCAAGTGGCATTCATGTGGTCGCCTTTACGTATGAAAGGAATTGAGCCACATATAGTAGTCCACAGATTGAATATGAGATCTGATACTAAGCCCAAACTGACATATTGAAAGTCAAAGCAACAGATTGGATAGGTCTGTATTGCATAAAAGATGATGTCAGACCTACAAGACAAAGGTTTAAAATGCTAGATGTTTTTTTCAGGTTTGCAACTTGTATGGATGCTAGGATATTGGAAGGTGGAACTCGACGTGGACTCACGGATAGTCATTAATTTATTATCCTCCTCCGAAACATCACTTGTCCCATACAACACTCTACTCTTGGGGATTCAACAACTCATCAAACGAAAGTGGATTGTGAAATTTAGGCATATATACCGTAAAGCTAATCAAACTGCGAATTAGCTAGCAAATCATGCCAAGAATCTCGCACTTGGCATCTATTGATATCGAAACCTGCCTGTAAGCTGCTCTTCTATCCTAATAGAGGATATATCATGGGTCGCTTTTCTCTGACTAGTAGCTTAAGTTTAGTATATTTCTCTTGCTGAGTAAAAAAAATATTTTTGTTCATCATATTTTGATTTTAGATTTATCCAATTAACATAAATTTCTTATAAAACCTACAGAAGAAACTCCTAAAATATTATATCAAAGTCCTCGCAAAATTTCATATTAAATTTCTAACAAAATTAAACGCTAAACGTCTTGCAAAATGATAGACTCAAAATCTCTTACATAAGAGTATTAAAAAGTCTACTCGAATAATTTTTCAGAAAATGGTCTGAGCTGCATGTTTTGTAAGTGTCATTTTAACACTGCATTTTTTTTGTGGAATCCATTTTAAAAAAATGACTTCTTGAAACCATCCCAATGGGACGTTTAGCCAAAATTCATGCGATCTTCCTATGAAAAATTAAAGGAACACTATGAAGAAGAATGAGCAATAGATATGAACAAAAGATTTTCTTTAAAAAAAGTTAAATGTGCGTTTGCATACATATTTGAATTAAAAAAAAGGTACAAAATGGACTATAGTCTTAAACATTCAAAAAATATATAATATCAATAATATCATTTCATAAGCCTAGACGCAGCTTTACCCCAGCCATCCATTTTACTTTCGTCAATACCTAAAGCTAATTTATCTACTCCAATAAAGTCATATGTCTATGCTTCAGGCTCGGGTTCATTAGTGTGAGGTTTTGGAATATCCAAGATAGATAACTGAGTCAACTAGTAAGTCTTTTTGGTTGTTTTTAATCAAATCCTTATAGGCCTAAAACCCCCCAGCAAAAGAATGTGCCACATGATCATAGTTCCAGTCCTTAAAGCACTCACTCTTAAGAAAAGCACAAGAAAAATCTAACTTAAAGGCGTTCCTTATAAATTAAGCATCTAGCTTGATTATGAAAGCCCTTATATATGATTGATCGTTCTCCTCTTCCTGACTGTTTATCTGAGTATAGAGATCATCAGGTTAACCTAGTAAAGTTTTGATTTCATCGTACTGTTATTTATCTATATTCTTCCAGTTGACAATTTGAGTAGCACTTTCTTTAGCTGATTTTTAAGCCTAATCCAAAGAGCGACCAAGTCCTTAAATCTCTATTTTTGTACGCTTGTAGTGGATAACCATACAGCTTATCACTTTTAAAAGGCGCTCACATCATATTTGAATCAAAGAGTAACATAAGCAATATTATTAATAGCGTACATATGTCAGTCTTGGGCCATATAACACGATGAAGTGTGATAATTTTTATCCTACTTAGCATCACTAAGGTTCTTTACATTGTTTATAAGCATGACTTCACCTAAGACATGAGGTCCATACTATTAGACTTAAACACGAGGTTCCTAATAAGAGGATAACTAGCCAAGGTTTAGAGATCCATTGATTACACTTAGTGGACTAGTTACAAGAGCTAGGAGTACGAGGATTAAAGAGGCTTTAGAATTTTAATCACCAACATGGCCTAAATTGCAATTATAGGCTATGTTCACTTGAAACCACAATATTTATACTAGTCTTTAAAGGATTTTTTTTTTTTAGTTTTATGGAGTTTTTAACATCTTTTTTTAATTAGAGTAGTGAGTGCTTCTTTTCTTTATTCTTTATTAAACTTTAAACTTATCAAAGAAATCTTTTTATGGAATTAAATTATTTAACAAATTTAGTTCTTGATTCCATATAATCAATGAGTCAATTCTCTTGATACATCTAACTTATCATTCTTGAATTTGGTGTAAACTTGCTAAGGAATTCTATAATCCTAGATGGGCATCAATTGGTATTAGATCTTGGCTCTATATCAAGTATGGTTATCTTTTCATATTTATTTTATATTATTTAAATTTTATTCAATTTCATTGTCAAAAAAGGACAGAAAATCATGTTAGTTATAATTCCTTTTCATTCTATTGCATCATATTCTTATTTTTAAAGCTTTAATAAAAATTAAAATTTTATCTTCTTTTTTTCGATTTGTCGACATCTCTTACTGTGTAGGAATTCCCTTTGTTTAATCCCTTGTTTTGTACCTTTTACATCAAGATTATTCTAAACTTACTAGTTTCATAATTATTTTATCAAAAAATGAAAAAAAAAAAGGTTCAGGAATGATAGTCTTAAGAAATAATTCCAATTTTTTAATTCTTGCTAGTTCTTCTTTGTTTTAGCTAATTTTTGCATTTCTTACTGAACCTGTAAGTTATTTTCTCTTCTTAGCCAATAGTTTTTAATTTTTTTTACACCTTGTAAGGTTGAATTCTTATTTAAGTTGGTTTAGTTATTTAAAGAACTTATGAAGGAAACAAAGAGTAAGAAAAAGGTATAAGAATATGAGATCAACAATGAGAAAATCTAAGAGTGAACCATAAGGGTTTGTCAACTTCCAAATTATACATGTGAAAGGGTGTGTGAACAAATTTTCATTACTAGCTTTTCTTATAGCATTCAAACATGCTTCCAAAGGTGTTTCATCAACAGATAGGAGAAAGACAACTCTTGCTTTATACAGGCTATATAACAACAAAGGATAAATATGATGCATGCTAAGATGAGTAATATATTGGAGAAGCAATTATAACATACTATTAAATTATAAGGGAGATGACAACCTTGAGCTCATAATAAGGGAAACATACTTGGCATAATTTAACAGCTCCATTGGAGGATGATGAGGAGAATGGTGGATTAAGTTTTAAAAAGGACATATTTAGACCTCAAATAGGAGTTAGGCATGATTATAAGTAGAGAATGGAGCCCAGAATTTGAGAAAGAGTAGATACAAACCTTGGTAGCATCAAGATAAATGCAACTTCCTCTATATGTAGGAATTATCTTTAAGTTTATTTGGAGAGGGAGATAAAGACAAAGTTAACCTTAGATGTCATACTTACTTTGAGAAGAAGAAGGTAAAATTAAAGATAATAAAATTTATCAATTATACTATCATTTTGTGGGATCCATAGGAGAAAAAGTTATGAGTGATCTACAAGAACTTGGAATAACTTAAAGCCTTTACGAGGAAGAGATTTGTATCACACTATTATTATATAGATTTATACGAAATGTTGTAAACTCTTACCTAAGGATTTAGAAGATAGAAGAAGTTGCAATCCTAGCCAATATAGTTGGAAGAGATAGTGAATATGAAAATGAAGGTAAAGAGGCAACTCAAATGCAAAAGGTTATCAAAGTACCATACTGGTAATAGTAACTCTTAGAGGCTTGACTAGAAAAGGATGGTAGGAGTCATTCTAAGCAAAAACAGAGCCACCTTCCAAAGAGGATGTTTATAATAAAGCCAAAGGTGAGATTGATTTTCAACCCTCTCAAAATAGATTGATTAGTTGTTTTTCTTACTTGATAACATGATATATCACTTATAAATCAAAGGAAAAGAAGGCTATACCATTATTAGATGATTTTAATGATGAGAGTGTGGAATATAATGTTGAGGTTAAGTTGCTTGTTACTAAAAGACCATTAGGGGAAAATGATCTAGATCAATAGAGAGAGATCTTTCATTTATCATACTCACACTATGGTAAACAATATGATCATTGACGGAGGGATATATAGTGGTGTAACTAGTTCTACTCTTATAGAAAAATTAGTACTTTATATTGTGAAACATCTTAAACCATATAAATTTAGTGGCTTAATAATATGGGGAGATAAATAAAAAAGTGTTAGTTTTTTTCTATATTGAGAGGTATAAGGGAGTAGTATTATATGATATGGTACCTATACAAGTTGGTCATATACTACCAGAAAAGCTATGAAAATATGATTAGAGGGTGACATATGATAGCTTTAAGAATATGCCTACCTTCATGAAAGACAACAAACCCAATAGTCTTATAACTTTAATGCCTAAACAGGTTCGTAAGACTAATTAAAGTTGAAAATAGAGAATAAAGAAAAAAAGTAAAAGAAAAGAAAGAGAGTAAGGATGAGAGTTCAAAAGAGAGAGTGAGAGAAAAAGAGAAGAAAAATGACAACTAAAAAAAGAATAGTTAGTAGTGATAAAAAAATGAAGAAACAAGTGATTTCTTGTGTACTATTTCTCTTTCGTTATTACAAAATAAAAAGATGTGTAGGCTAGTGGGTTCCCTAATTGATTACGATCTATTAAAGGGATGAACATCAAATTAACTTTGTAACAGGGGTTGTCATTCATACTAGATCCACAAGTAGGAGTAATTTATAAGAAACAAAGGAGTTGCAAAGACAAATGGAAGAGTTGATTATTAAGGGGTATATAAGCGAGAGCATAAGTCCTTACGTTGTTCTAGTAATTCTAACTCCTAAAGAGGATGAGACTTAGTGGATTTGTTTTAATTACAGAGCTATCAACAATATAATAATAAAGTATCGATGTCTTATGATTAACTTAGATGATAAGCTTAACGAATTACATAGTTTTTGTATATTTTTAAAAAAAATTTGAAAAGTGGTTATCATCAAATCAGGATTAGAGATGGCAATGAATGGAAAACTATCTTAATAATAAATATGAGTTATATGAGTTATTAGTGATGCCATTTGATCTTATTAACATAATTAGTACTTTTATGAGGTTAATGAATCATGTATTGCATGCATACATAGGCAAACTATAGTTATTTACTTTAAAAACATTATAGCATATAGTAAACATCTAGAAGAGCATATTTATCACTTAAGATGTGTGATTGACGTACTAAAGAAAGAATAGTTATTTGCTAATTTTAAAAGTAAAATTTTTGTATGAAAATATTAGGTTTTTGGTTATATTGTTAGTATAAAAAAAGTATCAAGGTAGATGAGGAAAAGGTAAGAGCAATTAAATAATGAATTAGACTTCAATCCATGATTGAGGTAATGACTTTTCATAGTTTTGCTAGTTTCTACTAGATAGTTTTAAATATTTGAATACAATTATTACACCACTTATTATAATTGTTAAGAAATGTATGGAGTTTTATTAAGTAGTGAACAAGAGAAAGCATATGATGTCATTAAAGGCATGTTATGTTTGACACCTTTGTTAGCATTACTTGGATTTTCTATAAATTTTAAGATTTAGTGTGATGTCTTAAGATTAGGTATTAGAGTTAGGTTGATACAAGAAAAATTGTTAAGATTTACAGGTTATGGAGGGAGCGGAATCTCCGACAGTTCAAGCATCAATCATCCACTAAAGAGTGTCTAATATCCTTAATTTTACCAGAGATTGGGAGATCATTATGACTAAGAAGCTACAACAAAGATGCAGACCAATTGCATGCTCCTCTTTACCTATTTAAAGATCTCTTTGGAATGCAGCTCATCTTAGCACATCTTTGAGTGGGGTTGCCAAGGCGCCAATGAACTGATCAAATTGCAGCATATATTGTCAATTATTATCGAAGTTTCAACGCTATCGCGTTCTGTCTCCTTACGTTGTTTCTACGAATATGACTGGATAGGTTTCCTTGCTTTTGTAGTTTCGGTCTATACCTGGAACTCTCTTGTATTTGTAACTTATCCTATTTCATTTAATCAATTTTCTTTTTCAAAAAAATATAAAAAGGCTAATGGACTATTTTAATGAGAAAATAAAAACTTTAAACTACCCAACCTATGACAAAGAGCTTTATACAATGGTGAGAGAATTAGATGGTGGTAACTTTACTTATGACATGAGGAATTTGTGAAACATACTGACAATAAGTTATTAAATAACCTTAAGGGGGTAAGGAAAGCGAATAAACTCTATACCAGGTGCGTGAAATTCATTGCAACATTTCATTATGTCATTAAGTATAAATAGGTAAAGAGAATGTGGTGGCTGACGCATTATCTCATAGGTACATTCATTTAATTTCCTTTAATATCATGTTATTAATATCTGAATATATGAAGGATTTATATGCAAATAAAAATGAATTTGGTGATGTTTATATGGCATGTGAAAAAAAGGAGCATTTGAGAAAGTTTATAGATATGATAGCTATTTACTTTGTGAAAATAAATTATATGATCCTATGTTTTGTATGTATGGGTTATTAGTGTATAACGCGCATGGTGGAGGTTTGATGGTAGAAAGACCTCATATATATGTTAAGTGAGTATTTTTTTATTGCCTTAAAATGAGAAATTATATAGAATATGTGTGTGGTAGGTGCATCACTTATAAGAAGGCTAGATCTAGGATTTTACTATATGAGTTATGTGCTCCTTAGCCTATACCTAGCTAACCATAGATGAATATTTCTATAAATTTATAGTAAGTTTACATAGTATAAAGAAGGGTAAGAATACTATATTTGTAGTAGTTGATTGGTCCTCTAAATATTTCTATAAATTTATTTTAAGTTTACCTAGTACAAAGAAGGGTAAAGATGTTATATTTGTAGTAGTTGATACGTTGTCTAAGATGTCACATTTTATTCATTGTCATAAAATCAATTATGTGACCAATGTTGATGATTTATTCTTTATGGAAGTAATGTAACTATATGAATTTTCTAGTGACTTGGATGAAAAGTTCCTTAGATTTTTTAGAAAGTTTTATGGTGAAAATTAAGAACAAATTTACTTTTTTTACTACTAGTCGTCCCCAAACCAATGGCCAAAATAAAGTAATAATAAGACTTAACTATGTTATTTCAAAGAAACTCAAAGAATTTAAAAGATTGCTTATTATTTATTGTGTTTGCATATAATATGAATGTGCATTCATATAAGGATTATTCACTATTTGAAATTATTTATGATTTTAATCTGCTACTCCTTTGGATTTATTGTTTTTAGTTATTATTGAAAAAGCAAGTTTGAATGGAGTGAAGAAGGCTGAGATGATAAGATAACTCCATTAACATGTAAAGCAACTGATTTAAAAAAGAATAAGCATTATATAGCAGCCAAAAATAAAATTGGTAGAAGATGATTTATCTTTGAATTTGGTGATTAGGTTTAGATTCATATAAAGAAGGAACGATTCTCGATGCAGCGGCAATCAAAATTAGAATTAAAAAAATTGGTTTATTATAAGTAATTAAGAGGATCAATAATCATGCCTACAAACTAGAGCTTCCAAATAAGTATAATGTTAGTATTACTTTAATCCTTTTTCCTTTGATGTAAGTGATGATTCAAGGACAAATATTTTTAAAGAGAGGGCGAATGATATGAGCTTACTAGCGAAGCTTCAAGTGATCCATTACTTAGTGGACTAGTTATAAGAGAAAGGAGTAAGAAGGTTATAGAGGCTTTAAATGGGCTTATTCAAGACATACATATTCACCAATCTTTAAAGAACACTTCGAGAACTAATTTAGAAGGTTTGTTGGGCCTACAGGAAGACCAACCATTAGTTAATTTAATTTGAGTTAAGGCTGAAAAAGATTTGGACAAAAACATGAACTCCAATATGGTCGTGTACAAAAATGCAACTTCAAACATAACCATATACTAGCCTCTGTAACTTTCTAAAAAACTGAATTTTGGGTCACAAACTCTAACAAGAAAGGTCGATCTTAATTGTCCATGTAATCAATCAATGTGAGAAAGCAAAGATTAGATCCATAATAGGAATCTTCCATTCATCTCAATTTGTGTTTTTTCATACCATATTTTGATTTCCCTCTTCTTCCAACAAAATAGTCTCAGCTCTCATATTTCATTATTGATTTGTTGTAAACACAAGTTTACAAATAAATGTCATCTATAGTCCTTTCCGCTTAGTCCTTTCTTTTAGAATAGGGCTCCATTCGATAGTCAAATCTGTCAATTTCAATAAGTGGATCATGGTTTGGCTTATTTAAACGGTGTGTTAAAGCTAGTGCCGATCAGAAACATATCCATAGTCTCCCAAATGAATGTATGACAAACTGTATTCACCTTTACAAAGTTATAAAAGGATTTACAATCTTAGCCATGGTTATGTCCTAGACCTCGTCCACTAACATTAGAAATTCCATAAAAAAATATGGCCCGACCTAGAATCATTTCCAAGCTTTATTCATTCAAATCTCCAATTTTTAAACTAGTATTTAAGGGATGTTTCTTTTCAGTTTTAAGAAAATTTTTACATTTTTTATTCAGAGTCGTAAGTGCTTATTTACCTTATTCTTAATTGAACTTCCAACTTATCACAAAATTCTTTTCTTTGTAGTGTTCAATTACTTAATGAATTTAGTTGTTGATTCTTTATAATCAACTTACAAGTTTGATAAGGTTTTAATTCTATGTGGAATCACATTAGTCCTCTATCTTGACATATCACCAATATAGTTTTGTCTTTGTTATGACAAATGATTATAAATGCAAGTTACAAAAATCCTACGAAATCAAGATCAACATGGACCACATTTGATTTCGCAATGGGATCAAGCTCTAACAAGTCTATTACCTTTTCTTTTTAGAGCCTATTTAGTTTATTTAAATTTGTTGTTATCACCTTGATGTTGCTTATTATATTTTTTTCTACTAAATTTGTTAAACATGTCTATAATTGTAAGTTTTTCGACCCTCAATATTATGAGAGCTAAATCTATATATGCAAGAAAAAAAGGCCAATAAAATATTATAGACCTATAACTAGTTAGAAAGTTTATCAAACTTATGATTCTATTCATTCTAATTTTACCTTACTTAACTAAGGCATGTGCTTAAATAGATAATAAGCCATTAGACTTATCTTTCTCATTAGATTTAAAGCTGGGATCCTTCTATAGAAGAGTGAAACCTTATTCACTGTCATCTTTTAAAGAAAGGAATAAAATTTTTCTTTTTTAATCAAGAGTTCCCTTAAGAGACCTTTTGTAGTTTAATTCTCGTACTAGATCTAACATTTTAATTGCAACCAATTAAACCTCCTTACAAGCGTATTGGTGTATGAATATAAACAATTCAATGATTGACTTTATATTTCTTAAATGACATACTATAAGAAAACTCGATATAAAACACTAAGAATGAGGATGCAATTAGCCTAAGCTAAATATGTCTCCCTTAACAACTCAAACATAAAATATTAAGTGGTAACCTCACATCACATTTAAAGTCGTCATGGTAAACACTTACCTTGTTAAACCTACAAAAAAATGCTCATGTGCTTGTAGTTTCCTAATCCTCATAAAGAAAGGAATGTTGAACTTTATCTTTATACTAATTTTATATTCACTACAAAAATTTCCTAAAGTTATGTTTAGTTAGACATAAAGTTTTTAATAGAATGAAATAGAATACAATAGAATGGAATGATTTATAATATAATGGAATGGTTTATAATGGAATGGAATGTAAATGGATGTAATATTAGGAAATTGTTGTTTGGGATGAATGGAAGGGTTCATAATGTGATATATTAAAATGTTGTTTGAATGAAGAGTTTATAATGTAATATAGTGTAAAGTTGTTTATTATTTTGCATTTTATCCTAAACTTCTCAAATTTAATGTTTTTCATTTTTACTGTTTAAGATGGAATAGGATGTAATATGTAACCCTCTTCTTCTATCTTATTTCATTCTATTCTATTATAAACCCTTCTCTCAAACGATAAAATAATATAACATTTTATTTCATCCATTAATAAACCCTCAACCAAACATAGTCTAATTTTATCTTCCAAAGTCAAATGTTCAAAATTCTAATGGCAGAATTCCTAAAGGACAAATTTAGCTATCATTTATAACTCATTTCACTAGACCTAATTTAGAATATTTAAGCCTAAATATAAGTTTGAAAAATCTAAATGCTCAAAAATTATGTTCTAAAAGGGTTTTAAAGGGATTTCTCCAAATTTAACCACTCAGGCTTGTCGTATTCCTTTTAAAGTTTTCCAATTTATCCTCTGGCATGCAATGGTCTTGTGACCGATAAGGTCAAGTTCAACACTAATCATTCACTCAACAATTGCATGTGGCTCGCCATTCATCTATATCTTCAATATTATATCATAAGGATTTTTTTTTCAAATTTCGTGATTGGTACTTTGGCTCTTGTAGTCTACGGTCACTGCAGAAGTTCACTCACATAACAGAAACACTCACTAAACATAAAGGAACAAATAGCCCCACAAACCTTGATAGCCACGAGCAGTAAACTTTTCTTCTATGGTTTTGTTTGTGTGCGTAAAAGCTGCGGTTAAAAAAAACTGAAATGTAACCAAGGAAATCTTTCAACCTCCTTGATGGCGTGGGGAACTGGAATCGATGGTAAAGGCCCTAACGTAATTTTGATACGTTTCTTGGACACATCTACTGGTGAATTCCGGGAGCAGATAACAATAAGATATGGTAGAACGTAGGGACATAAAACGACAGGTTTCAATTTCATGAAGTGAAATAATGTACCTAGGTACAGAAGTAAACAGTAATGGAACTGAGGCCATTTGTTGTTGGCTAAGAAGGGAAATGGGAGGGCCAGCCTCCCCAACTTCGCTCGGTCGCTGTCTACATAAAGCGACCAAGCTGTTGGTGTGAGGGCCATGGGCTGATAAATTGCTATAAGCCAATATGGGCTACAGAGAAGAGGAAGATTACAAAATACAAACAGTCAATTAGTTTTCGTGGACCTCACTAGTTGCACTCTCTTGGGAAAATTTTTCCAAAACGCAGCCTTAAATTCGCCGACAAGTGGAATAACTTTCGTCCACTTAAATGCCTACTGGGGAACCAATGCCAATGCCCTGTAAATCTCAGAACCAGATGCCATACCATAGTTCACAAACACATGAAATCATGTCAAGAATAATTCCATCTCTGTTGTTTTCTTTTTGGTTTTACAAACAACGCAGAGCATTTTACATATGCTACTTTTGTGTTCAATTACTGATGGTGATAGTGGAAATGGCTTGCAGTTGATATAGCAGATGTGGCAATGGTTCAGTTGCAGGCTGTCACATTGAATTTCTAAGTAAGATTGTCTGAACAGAGAGGCAGGACCTCATGACTCATTTCCATTCATGTCTCCTTCCACTCTGTACAATTAGCAGCAATCATTAAGCAGGGCCCCGTATACAGTTGGAGCCTTTTAGATCATCAGCCTTTATAAAACTAAAACCAAAGTGAACCAAATTCCTGTATGTGTTGACATAAGAATTTCGTATATGTCATTATTTACGATTCATCTAATTAGATCACAAGTGTATATATCCGGGATTTACCTTAACGAACTTAATCTAGTATTAAAATTTAGACGAAACTATACAGCCAACACTAAATTCGGAAAGTAATCCATAACATCTGATGCCATTGTAAATCCTCCTTTACCCACTAGCATAGAATAGTATACAAGTCAGTTTTTCATCAAAAAGTACAAACAGTTAATGCTAATTGACTTTCGATACCAACTTACTATCGATTTTAGATTTGATAAAAGCAAACACACGTAAGAGAGGTAAATTGTAAGAATAAAGATTTTTTGCAAGTTCTTTCAATTCGTATAATAAACATATCTTAGTTAAAACAATAGGAACCTATTAGACAATAAAACATTTTTAAACGATAGGAGCCTTTTGTGAAATAGGACCCTGCTTAAATAAAAGGAACCTACTAAATGATAAATCATGTTAAAACAATTTTAAAACAAAAAGGTCTTGTTAAAACTAAAAGGAACCTCTTGTAAGTTGAAAACAAAATGAGCCTTTTATAAAGGTGAAAGAGCCTCTTAAAAACAACTCATACACAATATAATGCAAAAATTTAAAAGTTAAAGAGAGAGAAAAAAAAAGACACAGCTGGTTTATACCTAGTTTGGCTTACAACTAAGTATACGTCCAGTCCCCAAGTATCCAACTTGAATGTTTCACTATCAAAAATTATTATTAAATTTGACGAATCTCTCTAAGCTCACAAGTACATATTTTTCAAGGTTCTCTAACATTTCACACTCGAAGTGTATAATAAGTTGCAAAAAAATAAAACAACAATTTCTCTCTTAATAGAATGATTTTACTTTCTAAAGCACAATAATAATGATATGATTCTTAAGAGTATAGATGCCGCTCAAAGTGTTTCAACAGTCTGAATATGTTCGTTCTACTTCATAGGTGTCGTTGTTCTTCCTTAAATAATCAATTTCTTCAACTAGTTGTTACTTCACTCGCATCTTTAGTTAACTAGATAGATTTAAACTTGAATAACTTCAATATCATCTTTGCCAAAAATATTCCAGTAATCACGGAGCTAATATATGACCTGCATAATTAGTAGGATCCTTTCAAATAAACCATTTCTAATAAGGTAAGTTCATAAAAAAGGTTCTTGCACGAAAGAAAGCATATTTCTTATGATTTTATTTCCTTTATGAGAATTAGATCGTTAATTTTACAAGGAAATAAATTTGATTTGAATTTTAAAATATTATACAGTTATCATCAAAATCGTTAAATATAAATCTTGAGCTAACAATCTCCCCCTTTTTATGATAACAAGCAATAATAGATTTTTTTTTTTGAAGGTGAATAATAGATATATTTTTCAAAATTCAAAGAGATAATAAATGATTTCGAAAGATACCTATAACTTTTATATGTTCATTCATAATTAGCAGGAGCTTGTCTCTTAAGGAAGGAACCTATCATTTATATATCACATATTTTCACAATTTTCAACAGCATAATCAATCAAATATATATTCGAATAGCATTGAGAAATATACGTCTAGAAATATGTCATCATATATGCAAAAATATATCATATAAACTCTCCCCTTTTTCATTATCAGAAACAATAAAAGAGCATAGGGAGGAAGTTAGAAAAATGAAAAAAAATTGACATAGTCAGTGAGGAGATTTCCTAAGGAGAATATGCACATTCAAGATTTGGTTTTGAAGGCTGTCTATTTGTTTGCGTATTTGATCCTGATTTGTGTGAATGTCCCTCAGCAGTTGTAAAATATCCATACTGTTTATGTCCTAAGGAGGGATAGAAGCCTATTGCTCTGGAGTAAGACCTACAATTTCTGATATCCTTTCAGACTTCTGCTTTGAGGCAGGACCCAAGAACTCTACTATTCTTTTCGTTTTCTTCTCCTCCAAATATTTTTTTCAGCATGTACCTGAACTAGGAGGGGATAGAGGAGTGAAACTTGCTAGGCCCATATCATGTCAGATTGTCAAAAGGAATGCCAAAATATGCGAAGATCTTGGTTAACAGCATTTTATAAGGCAAACCTCTAGTAGTGTTCTTATAGCTTCCCTTTTCTATCGTAAACTTCATAATCATTGCTGGGAGATTCATTTTATTGCCTTCAGTAGATTGTGTACCATATAGGTATCCAAGAGACTACATCTTTCTACTGAGCTACTTCTTGAAAAAATTGAAGTTGCCAATATTGATGCAAGGCATCTAGGCAGTAGGTCCAAATTTCCACACATGGGTCTCCCTTTATGGGCATTTTTAGTATGCAGACATATGAAGTCCACAACCTTTCCCAAATCAAGATCAACAATATCCCACTTATGGCAAGGAAGGTCAATCCTACCAATGGGAGCTATGTTCGAAATGTTCCCCAATATATCCTCTATTATCAAGATCTCACATTCTCGCACCCAAGATATGATGGCTATCTTCTCGTCAATTTCTTCCTTTCGCATTTGTGTGTGAAATATCTGACTAATTCATCATACACTGTATCATCTAAATTCAAAAAGTTCTCCCACCCAACAACAACAAAGAAAGTAGAGAGGAATACCAATATCATCGAACATATAAGGAGGCACAATATGTCCAGCAACTACTTTTCTCTTCTTGTACCACATTCCATAGCGGGCTTCAACTTCCATTGATTGAAAAGATTTTATTTATGGTGACAATTTTCCGTTCTTGTGGACCATTAGTTTCTTGGACCTTTTTTCTCTAGAAATTTCTTTAAACAGGTCATGTTCTACAAATAGCTCATCCTGACGATAACTTCCTTAATGTTTTCTTCAACCATTGGTTCTTTGCCTTTTCTTTTCTTTTCCCTTTTTCTTTTTCTTGACTCTTCTTTTTTTTGTTTCTTCTACTTCAGTAGTTTCTTTTTGTGGAACATGTGTTGTAACAATTCCTTTGGTTCATAGTCATCTTTCCAACCTGGAAGTTTCTTTATCAGAATCATCGTCATTTATTACCTAGTGCTCTTTAGGCATTTTCTTCTCTTTAGGACCAAGTTTAGGAATTTCGGAGGTTTTTGGAGTAGTAGTGGGTAGGGACAGAATAGGTAAATAGAATCTCACATTTTTTAGTGACTCCCAATTACTAGAAGTCTCTTCTTGTTCTTCACTTTCTTATTTCTTTTCCTTTCATCTTTCTTCTTCTTCTTCTTCTTCTTCTTCTTCTTCATCTGAATCAAAAGCATATTCTTTTTCGATTGTTTCTTCTTTGTTATCTGAAGAGGAATCATCTAGAGACAACATAACAACAATCTTCCTTTTCCTATCTTCTAAGGTCTCCTAATTCTATATTTCTAAAGTTTGGATGTTTGAAGGGACAAAAACAAGTTCGGTAGTAGTATCTAGAGAACTTATAATGGGAGACACCAGAAGTAAAGGTCTATTTATGACGAGGTATTTTGTCATAGCTAGAAGTTGAGTCCAAAAATTTCTTTTGTCCTTTTGATTTTGTTCTTTCCATTGTAGGTCAGTTTTGTGAAGTTTGAGAGACAAATTAGGAGATAATGCAGAGAGTTAGGGCCCAAAGAGAATAAGAATGACAGAGATGAGAAAACGAAGGAAGTTTGCTTAGGGTATACTAAGTAAAAAGATGAGTAGAAATATAGACTAGAAGAGGAAGCGTAATCAGTTGTGTATCTTCTGATAGACGCATACTTAGATTTATCAATCTGCGTTTTTGAAAAAGATGAGATGTCACCATTAATGACTCCCTATTTTTAGGATAAGTGTAATCTTGCTCTTTTACACTGAAAAGAGCCTTATAACAATGAAGGGGCCTTCTAAACTAGAAGGGACCTACTATACTAAGAGAGATTTTCTTAGGGATTAGAACAGAGGGATCTTGCTAAATGAAATCCAAAGATAAGTAGTAGAGAATATTCATGCAAAAATAATATTAAAGAGTTTGCACATTCCAAGCACTTTTCTTAACACATAAAATCTATCTTCAGAGAGTGGCATGGTGAAAATATTAGCTACTTGATTTTCAGTACTAATATGCAAAAGATTAATGCTTCCTTCTAAATTATGATCTCTAAGAAAATGATGTTTGATTTCTATATGGTTAGTCCTAGAATAATGCACAGGATTTTTAGAAATATTTATAGCACTCGTATTATCACATAATATAGGAATATCAGAAAAGTTTAGAGAAAATAATATAGTTGATACTTCATTCATAAGATTGGAGCACAACAGCTAGCAATTGCTATGTATTCTGCTTCAGTCATCGAAAACATTGTGTAATTTTGCTTCTTGTAGGACCAAAATACACGACATCCTTTAAAAAATTGACAGTGACCACTTGTGCCTTTTTAATTGACTTTATCACTTGCATAATCTACATTATAATAGCCCAGTATGTCAAATGAATCAATTTTTGGATACCATAGTCCAAAGTCTATAGTTTCATGTAGATATCAAAAGTTTCTTTTGACTTCGTGAAGGTGGCTTTCTTTTGGATTTGATTTAAAGTATGCATAAAGACGCACACTAAGTATAATGTCTGGTCTTGAGCTTGTAAGATATAATAATGACAATCATTCTTTTATACTTTATCTCATCCGTAGCTTTGCCTTCTTCATCTTTATCAAGTTTAATTCCAGTGTACATGGGAGTACACATCGGTTTGACATTCTCAAAATGATATTTCTTTATGAGTTCCCTTGTGTATTTATTTTGGCTAATTTCCTTTTTCTATTTATCTTATTTGTAATCCAATAAAAAATGATAATTCTCCCATCATTCTCATTTTAAACTCTCCTTGCATTAATGCTAAGAATTTTGCATAGAATGATGAATTAGTAGTACCAAATATTATGTCATCAACATATATTTGTACTATGAGTAAATCATTCTTCTTTTTTTAATAAATAAGGTTTTGTTGACCTTTCATTTTTCAAAGTTATTCTCAAGTAGAAAGTTACTTAACCTCTCATACCATGCCTGAAGAGTCTACTTTAGACCATACAAAGCTTTGGTTAACTTCTTCATGTAATTAGAATAGTTTTCATATTTAAAACCTAAGGGTTGCTTAACAAATACTTCTTCGTTAATGTAACCATTTAAGAATGCAATTTTAACATCCATTTGGAACAATATGAAGTTTTTATAACATCCATTTAAGAATGCAATCTGGTAACAGGTGCATAAGTTTCATCAAAATCAATACCTTCTTGTTGATTGTAATCTTTACCTACAAATCTAGCTTTGATTCTTACCACCTTACCATTTTCGTCAAGTTTGTTTAGAAATACCCACCGATTCCCAATGATTGACTTCTTTTTAAGGACAAGGTACTAGATTCTAAACTTTATTTTATCAAATTAATTCAGTTTGTCTTTCACGGTTGATACCCAATTTTCACCAGTAAGAGCTTCTTCAACAGTCTTTAGTTCTATTTGTGAGATACAAGCCACAAAGTTATTTTTGAATAATGATCATGTTCTTAAACTTTCACAGAGATCTACAAGAATATATTAATGTGTATCAAGACCTCTCCATTCTGTTAGTGTTTTTCATTACATAGGCTCCTGTTGAGATGAAGGAGTCTGCTCTGTTCTAGCTTCAGAGGGCCTTCTTGATTTTGTAATTATGAGGGTGTTATTAATGTAGTTTGGTTATCTGATGTATTTTTAGGAATCAAAAGATGCTCTTCATCAATTAAATCATATCGATGGTAATGCTTCATCAAATATCACATGTATTGATTCTTTTATCTTCTTTGTTCTTTTACTATGTACTCTGAATCCTTTGCTAGTAGTACTATAAAATAAAAAATAGCTTCGTCTGATCTCTCATCGAACTTTCCAAGGTTGTCTTTTCCATCAATTAGAACAAAACACTTACAGCTAAAAACTCGAAAGTAAGCAACATTTGGTTTTCTTTGTTTCCACAGCTCATAGGGGGTCTTTTTAGAATAGGTCTTATAAGACATTTGTTAAAAACATAGCATGTCGTGGATACTGCTTCTGCCCGGTATCCATGAGGTTCTCCACTTTCACACAATATGGTCCTGGCCATAGCAACCAAAGTTTTGTTCTTTCTCTCTACAACTCCATTTTGTTGAGGCCTCCTTAGATAAGAGAAATTGTGAGTTATACCATTGCTGTCACAGAATTCTTCAAATTTTCTATTATCGAATTATCCTCTATGATCTTTTCAAATTGAAGTGATGCAATACTCTTTTTCTATCTGAACTTTTGTACAAAAAGTCTCAAACACTTCAAAAGCATCATCCTTATTTGACAAGAAATAAACTCATGTAAATTTGGAGTAATCATCTATTAGAACAAAACCATAATGTTTACAACAAAAACTTTGAGTCCTAGTAGGATCAAATAAATCTATGTGCACAAATTCTACTTGTTGGCTAGTTTACCTTTTAACAAGCCTCACAAACCTGATTACTTTTGAACTTTAAGGTCGGTAGTCCTCTTACTAACTCGTTTTTTGAACAATTTTGATAAAATGCTTATACTGGTATGTCCAAATCTCCTATGCTTTTTCTTTTAATATAGTTGGAAAGTGACAATTCACCTTTCATGTGTCTCAAACAACTACTATCAACCATCCATTGATTTTCTCTTGTCTCTAAGCATATCTGTAAACAAAATATTATCTCATTTTAAGTACCCAAATTTTTGTATATCCTTCTGGGTTAGTATTTTGATCTTTCGATCTCTAAATATACATCTAAGATAATTTCTTTTTACGAAAATTACAAGAATGACTAATGTGACCATCCTTACCACAGTAATTGCCCAAAATAGATGAAAGATAGTTGTTATGATTTTTTCCACTTAGCAGGTTCCTACCGTTTTGACTATAGTAACTACTGGATTTAATAAAGAAGTTTTTGTATGACCTGATATTGTTATTTTCATTGTATCATATTCCGACCTTACCAAAAATGCATTTACTGCTATCAAACAATGCATCAAGATTATTCCTTCCATCAATAAAATTTTTCATATCTTTCTCTAGAGATAAAATCTTTCCAACATTTTTCTCCTTTTCAAGTTCTAAAGTGGCAACTTTTTCTTCTCTGTTTTACCTTATCATAATTATTTTTTAACTATGTATTTTCCAACTCAGCTACTATTTCTTCCAGAGCTTCCTTTTTAGAAATCTTTTGCTTATAGTCAATCTCAAGAGACATATTCTTGGTCGCCTAATTTTTATTCACAGATCCCAATGATATAATCTTACTCTTCAAAGATGTATCATTGCTTTTGGACTTCTCAACTTCTTTGAAATACTTCACCATTAATCTTTTGTATTGATCATACAATTCGTGATATGCATTTTTCAATTCATCAACTTCAATATCATAGTCAAAGTAATATACATCATCGTCTCATAATTCAACCATGAAGCAAACGTTGCTAACTTTTTCTGGTTCTTTTTTTTCAAAATTTTCAGAATCCTCATCTGACTAGGCTGTAGTCATCACTTGCTTTCTAGATTTTCTGTTCTCTAACTTGTGCTTTTGAAGAAGAAGACATTTTAGTCTTGTGTGTCCAGGCTTCTTATAATGATAGTATATGATTTGATTATTTTGTGTATTGCTATTGTTGCTGTTGCCTTTTGATATGAACCTGTTGTTTTTGACTTTCTTGTTTCCTTCTCTTTTCTTTATTAACTTCTTTTTATAGAAGTGGGCATATTTTCTGATCATAAATTTGAACTCGTCATCTCCACCTATTTGCAACTCAGTGCCACTTTTATCATTGTTTGATTCGTTAGTTGCTTTAAGTGTCATTCCTTTTCTGTAGGAAAATCCTTCATCTCGCCTAAGCTCGGATTCATGGATCATCAAATTTTATCGTAACCAATCGAGTGAAATAGCATCTAGATCCTTTGTCATTTCTAGAGCTATCACCTTAGGTCTTTATTCCTTTGATATTGACCTCAAAATCTTCGTTACGAGCTCGTTATTAGGATATATCTTTCTCAAGTTCTTTTGGGTTGTGATGATGTCTATGGTTTCTCCCTGTTTCATACCAATAGTTTCGTATTGATATACTAAAAGACTTATTTTATGCTTATTTACCTCATTTGTTCCTTCAAACGTGACTTGAAGTTTGTCCCATATTTCTTTTGCTGTAAAGCAGTAAGATATCTTTTTATATTCTTCTAGAGATAATGCATATATCAGGTGATGTTTTGCTTTAGAGTTTAGTTATGTATTTCTCCTGTCAGCATCAATCCATATTTCTACATTATTAGAAGTGGGAATTGTAACACCAACTTTAATTGCTTGCCATACTTCAATATCTACAGATTGGAGATATATGGTCATTCTCTCTTTCCAGTATATGTAGTTGTTTCCATTGAAGTAAGGAGGCTTTGAGACAGGTTGTCCTTCAAAACTTCTCAAGATATTTGTCATGATTTATCACGTGTTGTAAAATACAAAAATGTGAAACCTTGCTCTGATACTAAATGATAAAAGCAAACATATGCAAGCGGGGGATGAATTGTGTGTATATAAAATTTTCACGAGTTCTTTCAATTTGTATGATAAACAGATCCTAGTTAAAACAATAGGAGCTTGTCAGACGATACAACCTTTTTAAATGACAGGAGTTTGCTAGTCAATGGGAGGTTTTTGTGGTGTAAAACCCTGCTTAAACAAAAGGAGCTTACTAAATGATAAATCTTGTTAAAACAATTTGAAAATAGAAGGTTCTTATTAAAACTGAAAGGAACCTCTTGCAAATTGAAAATAAAAGGAGCCTTTTATAAAGGTGAATGAGCCTCTTAAAAACATCGCACATATAATATAATGCGGAAATGTAAAATTTAAAAAGAGAGAGAAGAAAGATGTAGTCGATTTATACTAGTTCGGCTTATAATTTAAACCTACATCCAGTCCCTAAGTATCTAACTTGAGTGTTTCACTATGTATTAAATTTGATGAGCCTCTCCAATCTCACAAGTACATGTTTTTCAAGATTCTTCAATCTTTCACACTTGAAGTGTATAACAAGTTTATAAAAAGTTCACAAAAAAAACAAAGTAACAATTCCTTTCTTGATAGAATGATTTCACTTACTAAAGCACAATAGTAATGATATGATTCTCAAGAATAAAGATGTCGCTCAAAATGTTTTAACAGTCTGAATGTGTTCGTTCTACTTCATAAGTATTGTTACTCTTTCTTACATAATCAATTTCTTCAACTAGCCATGACTTTACTCGCATTTTTAGTCAACTGGATGCATTACCTTGAATAACTTTAAAATCATCTTCGCTAAAAATTTTCTAATAATCACGGAACTAATATATGACCTTCATAATTAGTAAGATTTTTTCGGATAAACCATTTTTAATAGGGTAAGTTTATAAAAAAAGTTCTGCAAGAAAAAAAATGTATTTTTTATTATTTTATTTCTTTAATGAGAATTAGACCGTTAATTTTATATGAAAATAAATTTAATTTAAAATTTAAAATATTATACAATTATCATCGATAAATGTAAACCTTAAGATCAATATGCTAATAGAAAGAGATGAGGAAGATCATGGTTTATGTACCTAGAGGTAGGTCCCTATCGAGTCCAATCTCTTTAGATTGGTCCCAGGTGATCAGGATCTGGTACAATATGACTATATAAATGGTGATCACGTGCCGGACCAGAGGGAACGAGCACGCTTAACTAGTGATATTCCATAAATACAACTTTTGTATAAATCAGTTTTGTAAAAAAAAAGAGAGAGAGAGAGAAACTTGTACTTCCATTGGGAAGTTTGGATAATAAAATGACATAACCATAATAGTAAGTAATTACCTCCACTTGTGGGGTCAGAGCCTCGCAAAGAGTGAACTCTTTTTGTGCAACTTTGCTGCAAAACATGAAGTGTACCGGCTCCAAAGGTGAATCCTTTATGTGGTGCACCTACTAGTCGCTCTGATGGCCCTTCTTTATATTACCAATTTTTATCAAAATTCATATATATTTTATCCTATATGAATTAAATTAGTAAAAGTATATGCACTGCAGGTTTGATTAAAATAATACATCTTGAAGCTCCTCAAGTAAGCACTTGAGGCACTCCCACCTTTTTCAAGTTTATTTGGGAGGGGAAAGAAAAGGAAAGAGTAAAAGTTGGAGGTTTGTATAATAAAAGTCGGCAGCGATTTAACGTTCCGACAAACCCCGTAATTCAAGAACGTTTGTCTGGTAATCATATCTTTTCATATGTTGAGAATATATAAACAAAATTAAACTTTGATCCCAAGGTGGTCATTCAATAAACGGGGGTACACCATCCTTTCGCAATTAGACAGAGCAATTTCCCTTATCGCATAATTTAATAAGGAGACAAATTAATCATTCTTTTCAAAATTAACGTTAGTTTTGCAGTTTGAAATTGAGCTATTTCTATTTTCTACACCACTAATGCATATTAATGCTAATATCAGAACTGATGGGTGCACACGAGTGACTGATAACAAAAAACAATCACAACTTAATTAACTTCTAATTTCTGTAGATAATGATGCTATCATGGTACCACTACTCAACGAATTAATGGAAAGGCCATTTTAAATCTTTCAGACAAGTTAAATGATGTCAGATTTAAATTTAGTACCCCACCTACATATCTGATGTATTAATATCAATCAAAGTGTTCCAAGTTCATGAACCAACTTGGAAGTGTGTTCTTACCTTTCAAGCAATTATTTATTTTCATCTACATTCTTTCACTTTAAGAATAAAACTGAACCTTTTTAAATTTAATATCTTGTAAGCAATATTCATCTACAAAATTCTTGCAAGATGTGAAAGAATTATCTTTTCTTCAACACCAAGGGAATGCCGAGGAATAATTTTGTTCACCAACTCTGTTGCTTACGATTCCCTCTATTCTATACATCTAAAGAATAAAAGTACGTTTACAGTTTTTTCACCTTCAAATTCTTTATTTTAGTAAAGGAAGGATAATTACAGCAAGTGAGTGCAGGATGTTAACTATAATAGTATTGGGACATGATATCGTCTATTTCTAAATGTAAGAGTACAATTTATGAGAAACTAATGCCGTTCTTAATGTTCTACCCCTTAATTATTTATGTATGTACACAAATACCGAGCCTTTCTTTTATGTCGAAAGAATTGGTTATGTATCACTGCCACACGTGCGGTTAGAACTCCGTTAACGAGCTGTTCCTCTGACCCTCGTGCGACGGCGACGGCAAAGGTGACGGAGGAATTGACGCCGGCGCTCTTAAATTCTGGAAATACTCCCGAATATCCACCCCACCGGCGGTTAGTTTTCCCGTCGTATCACCGTCGTCTCTCGACGGAATATAAGGCGGACGTGACACCTCAGTCAGTAGGTCCCACTGGACAGCTTTAAAGAAAGGATGTTCCTTGATCTCGCGCGCTCCTCGTTGATAGCCCAGTCTCCTTGTTGGGTCCTTCTCTAGCAACCGTTCGATCAAGTCCGTTAAATCGTTCCGTTTCCCCACAAACTCCGGCTCTTTCATCAAAACGTTTCTGAATGTTTCTTTTCGGTTCCTCCCTTTGAACGGGGTCGTACCGTACAACATCTCGTAACTCAGTATACCCAGAGCCCACCAATCAACTGCAAATTCGTGTCCATCTCCTCTTACAACCTCCGGCGACACGTATTCGTCAGTACCCACAAATGAGTTGGACCGTTCTCCCTCTACGAAATTCGGTTTCCTACGACTCACAGGACTAACTCGGGCCGACTTCGCCTTCTTCAAACCCTTTTTCTCATTGCTGGCTGCGATAGGAAACCACCGGCTCATATTTCTGCGGTTGTGTTTCTTCTGTGACCGATCCATAAAATCAGCACTGACAGGCTGATGATCAAAGTTGGGATGGGTTGAAGATGGCAATGTTTTAATGGTAGGTTTTCTTAAGGTTCGTGAAAGGTCGAAGTCTGTAAGAGTGACATGACCAGACTGCTGTACGAGGATGTTCTCTGGCTTCAAGTCTCGGTATACAATGGCCATGTCGTGGAGATGCTCCAAAGCGCAAACTATCTCTGCTAAATAGAAACGAACAACGGCGGGGGAGAAAACGCGGTCTGTTTGACGGTGACGGAGGACGTTAAGGTCTCCACCAGGACAGAAAGGGACAGCCCATGCCAAGAACTCGGAATTCTCAAAGGAAGATAACAAGTGGGGTAGAAATGGACTAGAGCTAGAACCGGATAGCTTGTTTAGGACTTGAATCTCCCAACGAGCACGACGTTCGGCTTCGAACTTGGTGCAAAGACTTGATTTTTCGACGACTTTGAGCGCAAATGGGATTCCAAAAGCAGGGTCGTGGACAAGAAACACCGTGCCCATGGCCCCTTTGCCAAGTACCTTGATGGCTCGTAGGTTTTCGAAATTTAGGTCAGTCGTCAAAACTTGTAGGCAATGTTCTGGTGGTGGCTTCTCCATTTGTAGAAGCAGAGAAGAAAGGTAGAGAAAGGAATTAAAAGCCGAGACTTTCCAGAGAAGGAGAGAAAGAAAGGGAGAGAGAGGGGAGAAATGGTGAGGGTTTGTTACATTGTTGGGTTTTGAGCTTTATAGGTGGTTTTACAGTTGTATCGTCTTTTTTCCTTTACGTTGTTAATTACTCATTTGACCTTGGGTATGGTTGAAGATGGAGAGAGGGGCTTATGTTTGTTGTTCTCTTTAAGTGCGGGTCGTTATGGTTGCATTTACTATGGAATAATTTTCTAAGATAAAGAGTGTTACGGAAGGTCCTCCTTACGCGGGCTAATTTTGGGGAAAAGAAAGAAGAGTGATAGGAATAGGATGCGGTATTTGGTTATTTGGCGCCTTTCTCAAGGTGGGTTTTAAGCCGTTTTCTTCATTGTTTCAAATTCATTTCATGTTGTTCTTGCTTTATCGTTCGAGTATATGCATGCAATGCATTTACATACGGCGCCTAAATTGAAGTCATCCATGGATTAACATAAAAGAAAAACATCTTGCTTATAATTATTGGTGTTCCATGAATGAATGAATTCTTCCCTGTTAATTTTATATGTTGGAAGGAAAAAGAAATAGACAATGTCAAAACCAGGTTGGCCTAGCTGTAAGTCTCTGTCCTTGCTAGTTGTACGAATGTATCTTATATAGGGCAACATCCATAGAATTTTGATTGGAGGACTACAAACCTAATGCTACCCATATGGTTATTGAGTGTAATGAGTTGTAAGTTAGGGTAAAGCTCTTTCTTTTATCTGCTACAAAAGAGAAATATTCCAGCAATGAGAAAGGTTGAGGCACACGTGTAAGGTAGAGTTGCCAAAATAATAATATAAATAAACCGAGAAGCCAATAATGTATTAATTGCAATTAACATACAGCACCAAGGCAAAAGACAAAAAGGGGATTTGTTCCAGGGGACTACTCACATGGGATAGGAATCGCACCCAAAGAGAAAGAACGCGAAGGGTATGGGTTTCACGGGGGAAGTAAGGTTTTGTTGATTGGAATGTTGTCAGTATCTCATTCCATTTCTTCACTTTCATGTTAAGCATTATATTCTTTAATATTTATTAATATATTTGTAATCATTTTTTTAATTCGTTGAAACCAAGATATATCTATAATTTGTAGCAGGTACATGGTTTCTTGATTTGATTCCTTACTGTTGTTTTGTTTTCTAACACATACTGCGTTTGTAATTTATAGGCTCAGCATGTGCATTGCACTGTATTAAATAAATGGTTATTTACATACGCAAACAAAAACAAATGATTTACTTAGTAACATTGCAGAATTTAGGGGAAGTATTCCCATGTTGCATTTAAGATATTCGAATCTAAAGTTGAGGACCATCGTGCTCATCATTTCTTCTTCTCCTTCTTCAATCTCTTAACTAATTTGATTTTAATATATTAGTTCATTCGTTAAATTGCCATGTAATTGTTGCTTTGTCAAATTCGAGGAGAGCAAAGTTCGTTGCAACTTGTGAATATTGGAGGCTTAACATCTTATAAGATACAATCAAGAAGCTATAAATTATGGTTGAAACAGAAGCTTAGGTACGATTATATTATTTCTTATATGAATTTACACCCAAATTCTCAATTACTAACTATTCTTTTTCATTCAAATGGATTTGTTGAACACTATGTTTTAAAACCCGGACCGAACCGGTCGGTCCGATCGGTTCGACCGGTGACCGATCGGTGGTCCGGTCCGGTTGATCCTTCAAAACCGGCTATAAATTGACCCAGTCTGAACCGGTC